>CM031237.1:53615221-54077721 GCA_018340775.1 Taxus wallichiana var. yunnanensis
AGTATGACCAGCACTAGAAGAGGGATTAAGTGTTCTAATGAAGTCCAAACCCACTGCTGGTTGAAAAGGTTCTTCAATCACAATCGGCTTAAGAGGCAAAGAGGCCACCTGGGTCTACCCACGAAAGTCCGACAAGCCTCACATTTATCAACCCCACTTTGATGCATCTTTGAACAAGGTAGGCCATAATATCCTCCACGAAGTATCTTATGAGCAAGTGAAAGTTGATGAGTAATGCCCTCCACATGCCCGATCATGAAAAAGCCGAGAGTAACTTTTCCTCGCTTTGTTCCTTGTCCACACATTTCAAAAACCTTCCATCTAACCCACGTTTGAACAAGGAATTTTCCCACAACACATATCAGACCGACCTTAGTTTAATAGTCCTCTTTTCTTTGGCGGTTAAATGAGAGGGGCATTCCCCATAGGTGAGAAAATGAGCGATATCGAATACCATTCACCAACTCGAGCTAAGAAACAAAATGGTAGGAAGGCCAACCTTATCCTCCAACAACTCATGTCTGGCTCCTTCAAGAATGAGCTCACAAAGGCCATGCTTTTCCGCAGGACCAGAGCTTGAAGCTCGGTTTGATGTCAATATCATATTATTGTACCTTGGCCACCCAATTCCCTCTCTTGATCCAAATTCCTATTGTGTGAGAATTGAATTAACATTGTATCGAATCGGTACCAACACGGTGGAGTGGGAGTTAAGAATGTAAAAACAAAAGCTGGCAGCGGCTTTAACCACTTCATCGAAAAGCATGTTTTTCCATCATAGTGTATTTTAACTCATGATCCTTTAGAATATAGCTCATAAAGGTGATTGGGAGTTCATTCCCATTAGAATCTTCCTGAGTCAAAACAAGCAATGCCAAGGTATTATCTCATTGGCATGGCAATAGATAATGAAATCTTTCTTTGAAATGTCTGGACATGCTAAAACAGAGTTTTAGCATGGCTCTTTAATACCTTGAAAGGATTCTTTTCCTTCAGGATACCAGCCTAAACGTTTGTTTGCCTTTTCATCATTTGGGAAATATTCAAAGTTAGCTTAGCAAAATCAGGGATGAACCTTCTCAAAAAGTTAATCTTACTAAAGAACGAATGCACGCTTTTTTTCTTTGGTTGGGAGAGGAATTTGCTGAATAGGCTTGAACTCGCTCAGATCAATCTTAATACCATATTTGGAGACGAGTATGCCCTAATAATTTCCCTCTATGACACAAAAGACAGATTTTTTAGGATTCAAAGAGATCCCATGTTCTCTACATCTTAAGCAAAACCGTCTCCCAGTGTGAAAATGATCCGCCTTGTTTTAGAATACATGTGATCAAGTCATCAAGGTATACACAATACACTTCCCTTTCAAACTCCCAAAAGCTAGGTCCATATCCCTCTAAAAGTAGCACCAGCATTAATGAGCCCAAAAGGCATTCTTTTTGTAAGCAAAGGTACCCCAAGGAGTAGTGAAAGATGTTTTGTGTTGATCTACGTATTAACTTCTACACGATTATATCCTAAGAATCCATCAAGCATAGATAACATTTCAGATCCTGTTACTGCTTGCAAGACCTGATCCATCATAGGTAAGGGGTAATTATCTTTCAATGAAGCTTGATTCAAATTCCTGAAGTCAACACAGATAATCGAATCTCACCATTTTTCTTTCTAACATGTACAATATTGACAATCCATGTTGAATGATGGATAGGAAAAATAATTTTAGCTTTCAACGGCTTTCGTATTTCTTGAAAAATGGTGTCACTATTTTAGGATTGTACCGCCTGCTTTCTATCTAAAGGTTTAATTCTAGGTTTGAGAGGAATAAAATGCTGCATTTCTTTGGTTGGAAAGATTTTAGATCTTCATAAGAGTAGGCAAAGAACATCCTTATACCTCTTTAAAAGATCAATTGCTTTCTTCCTCTCATCTCGCTATGCAACATTTTCCAATGTTCACGAGCTTAGGTCGAGTAGAACTCCTAATATTAATTTTTTCATACTCACTGATTGTTGAGGTCCAGTGAGAAGCTCTAGACTTTACATACCGTCATGTTTATCAAATAGTTCCTCTAAACTCACCAATCCTTTAGGAATCTTGTTTCCCTTGAGTTTGATGCATCCATCACGATCCATTTCTTCTCCTTGGGTGACCTGATTCACAAAGGGAAAACTTTCACGAGTGCGTTATTGCTTCCTTCAGCAAAATGGGCTCAAAATTATCCTTGAGTTCTAAGAAAGAAAGAAAGTGTTGATCATCATTGAAAACTTTCTAGCTTACTTGTATTATCGTACAACGGGTCGATGGATCATCTCAATGGTGAACTTATCTTGAGAGAAGTTAGGATGAGGTATCGTAGTGACCACGAGACTACTAGTGAATCAGCCCCGGTATTCTTCTCCCCTAGGTATGGCTTCAATGGAGAAAGCGCCAAGAAATTCAATGGAATCCCAAACCCGATTCCAAAGAATGTTTCAATCTTCCATTCTTTACTTGGAAGAGGTTTCTAACTCTTGCTTGATAATCAATTCCGCATCCCCACGAGCTAGAAGATTCTTCACACCTTGTTCTTTTTCCACCGAGTCCAAGAATGAGAGCTTCATACTCTTTTTGTATTATTGGTATTTTCGAACCGCAACTTGAATGAGAAAGGATGAAGGCTTCCTTCGTGACATTAATATGACACCAACTCTGTAGATCCAACAGTTGAGACAACTTCCATCAAACTCTAAAATCCAAACACCATTAGGATCTTTAGGTGACACTTTGGGGAGTTGTATTTCTTCAGGAGGCATAATCATGTAGTTGCCATGCCCCATATCCTCATAGAGTATTTGTGCTTTGGGATCATCCATTTTTTGTACAATATACTCAGATTGCTTCTCAGGCAACAACTTCTTCATTTTTCCATTAACAGGTATGAGGGCATGTGACCAATCCATTTGAATTTCTCCACCCACATCCTTATAGAAGTTTCTACTTAGCAACATCCCGTATGAAGGAGGAATATCTGCTACTAAGATAGTAGCCAAAACTCTCTTCTCAGGCAAAGCAACAAAAGCCACTTGTGCATCTTTAATTCTTCCAACCAAGGGCACTTCCTTACTCTCCATAGAATAACAAGATCCATTAGTGCGTGTGAGAGTTAATCCTAAGGCATGAGCTACTTTACTAGGCATCACATTGTCGATGCTCCCGAGTCTATGACGCAATTCGAGTCTATGGCCAGCTATAAGAAGTGTAACATAGAATGGTTTGATTTTTTTCATTGGGCGAGGTGACAAAGTGGCTACTGCAGTTAGGTCATGGTGCAGGAGGAGGAGTGGGTAAAAGGCCTTTAGAGGTATTTTTAGAATGGGAATTGACAAAGTGAATCATTTTGGCAAAAGCTTTGGGATGGGTTTGATAATACTCAAATTTCTCGAGATTTGAACCTTAGTCTTTTCAGTGGTCAATAATATCAAAAGACCCGAAGTGGACGGGTTGTCATCACTTGAAATTCTAGGTTTATCAATTTTAGGGGAAAAAGAAGTATATTTAGTAGAATAATTGACGGGACTAACCTTTGGTGTAGATGAAGTGGGATAGGAGATCCTCTTTTTTGCAATTACGGATAGTTTCCGACTACTCCTTAGATTTCTTGGTGGGTCAGTATCACTTTCTCCTCTCGATTTTTCTGCTCTCGAGTCATGACGACAAAGTATGATTCGCTATTCATGTCTCATGCTACAGGAGACACAAAATTTGTGTCTTACGACCCCTCAGTGACCCGCATCTCATCTCGCAATCTAACCTCTTCACCTAAACCTTACACAATTATTTATTAATTACATCAGAATTGATAAATCCACATCACCTTACCGCCACCTCACCGCGCCACCTCATCATGACTCCAGCCCTAACCTAAACTAACCTAATTAAGACCTATAACTTGGTCCACACCTACACCCATGACTAATGACCCCTTTCTCGCACTCCAAAACCGACCTTCTACTCACTTGACCAAGCCTCGCAATCGATCTCTCGGGAGAAAAGTAGGAAAGGTGGGCTATTTCACTAAAAATAGCCTACTTTTTCCTTACTGATGCTTGTTACTACTCGACAGCCGTTGCTACGTAACCGCCATCCGTTCCCTGTAAATGGGCTCCCGGCCAAAATCAAAGGTCGAATGATTTTTGAATAGACAAAGATCATCGGGAGCGAAAATAGAGTCCATCTTCACTTGATCGAGAAGAGACGAGTGAAGAGACCGGGAGAGTTTGCAGCAAAGGAGATCAACTTGCATCTTCGTCAAAACTAGTAAGTCACATCTTTGCATGTCCTCTCGTTATAAAATTTCTTATGATCTTTGAATCACAGTCCTCCTAAATCCATTTCTCGAATCCACTACCCAACGTGCATCAAGTGCGTTCTAATTGTCATTATTTTACCTCTCATCATCTCATTTCCCAATATCACCTATAAACCAACCTTATAAACACCAAGAAATACAAACACCCCACCAAAACAACCAACCTACCAGTGTCCTAAGCCCAATCTGACGTCGTTATGCAGAGACTGGTATTTGCTACATTCTTGACTATAGCTGAAAACCACCTTTCCTACTACCGTTTCAACTAAGTAATCTAATTGATATTTTGCGCCTTTTTGTGTTAATTCATATTAGCAGGGAAATCGACCACCTTCGAAAGGAAGTTTTATATTTCTTTAAAGGGCCCAAGGTAGTTTCCTCATTTATTGTTTAATCAAAATCTTGTGGTCTTGTGTTCTTATTTGTAGGTAGTCCTTCCAAGACAAAAAGAGTTCTTCGCAATCAACCCTGATCTTTCTCTACGGTATGCGCACACCATCTCGACATTTAACAGTATTCCTCATAGCCCTAACCTTATCTCTGCTTCTAAAAGGAATGAAAGGATAGAAGCAACTCTATTCCCGTGGCTGAAACATTCCGAGCTAAACATTTTGGCACGCCAGGTGGGACCCATTTTGGGTTTCTTTATTTCTTGCTTGCTTTACATAGGGAGCATACCTCTTTGTTTTCTTCTTCTAAAGATATTCACAAGGTATTTTGTTATTTTGGTAAAAGAACTTGCTTTGTTTTTGCATCTTGCATTAGTGAAAGTCATCTCTTTTGCTTCATCAATATCATTTTCAATTTGGGTTTAAAACACGCGATTGCATCCTGCTTGCTATTTTCAATTCTAGTGAACATAGATTAAGTAACAGGTCATACACGTGGGGTGATATCCATGGTATTGACAAGAAATTGATCTTACATTCACTGCACAACACATACCGAATCACTTCACAATTAACACAACATCTCAAACACCCCCTTTTTCTGTGGTATTCCTCCGCCCGATTGAGGTAACCTTATAAGCCAAAACAAACTTGACATTTCCCCTAGGTCTTGTTGTTTAGGATTCTGACATCATTCTACGTCTAAAGGCATAAGCCCACGATAACTAAAATTAACCCTAGGGTTAGTCTCTGGATTTGCGTGTGCATTTTTCTTATTTTCAGTTCTGTTTTCTCTGTCATACTTTGTCTTCTATGACCAATAATTTGACTTATATACTAACGTTGTTAAAAATCAAATTAGCAGCCTTTCATATCTTATTATCCTAGACTTCTACACCGGCATCGGTTAACTGACCGACGTCGTCTCGACTCGGCATCGACATCCGTTATTAGACCGGCATCGGTTCGTCTTTACTGACTCCTCGACAAAAACCAAAGAACTCCGCCAAATTCATCATTCTGAGGTTGTTTCTGTTCTTGATAGATTGAAACCTTACTGTGTGCTCTTGTCCATGGTTGTTATCACTCGGAAGCAAGCCGCCGCCATGGTTTCACATGCCTGCTCTGTGCCTTTTCCTGAATCACCCCCTTCACATTCTATAGGGAACCCTACGGACACCAGTGAGATCCCCAAAATTCCTGTAGGAGATAAGGAATTTGCCAAATTTTTGGATGCTAATCCTAGCGCTGTACAATACTATTTGTCTCATGCCCCTGACCGTACGCCCGATGGTCAGCTCCTTGTTGGCATGCCTATTAGTATAGCTGCTCATTTAGCTCCCACTCCGCCTGATAACACCGCCTTGCTTCCTGCACCTTTATCCCCATCTCCCAATCCACAAACTTCAGAGGTTCATATGACTCAGATTGGCTTTTCCTTGGCCAATTTTCGACCCCATGTATCATTACCACCGACTGCCCCTACTTCATCTCTCTTTCAGACTACTCCATTCATGACTTGCTCTCTGCCACCTATTCACACGAGATTTCCTTCTCAAGCTCCGCCTACCTTTTCATTCCCATACACTTATCCTGTAACCTCAACACCTTATATGGGACATCCCTATTCTGTCGCCTCAACATATTCATCCTCCATACCTTATCAACACTTAACCCCACCATTGTCCAGCGGAGGCCCTTGGCCCAATTTGCCTCCGTTTACCACAACCGCACCATCATCTCATCCAACCACACATTTCATCAAACAAATGATGGACAAAATGCAAAATCTAGAGGCTTCTGTTTCGGGAAGTCGTAGCGCCTTGACATACGAGCAAGTTTGTCGGGAGCCTATTCACCCTTCTGTCCCCCTTCACTCATATCCTCCTCAATGGGAATTGCCGAAATTTACTCGTTTTAATAGTAAAGAGGATCCTCAACAAAACTTGCGATCGTTTAGACATGCTTGTTATTTCATTGCCCATGATGATGCCTTGTTACTCGCACATTTCCCATGTCCTTATCAGGACCGCTTGAGTGGTACGGTGCTTTAACCCAAAGACTCAATCTTCTCTTTTAACCAACTAGCCCAATCTTTCTTGGATCACTTCTCCATTAACATTGCTAAGAAAGTATCCATCACCGACCTTTATGCCATCCGACAATTCAAGACGAATCTATCGCAGATTTCGTCGGACGATGGCGCGCCTTATCAACCAACATACATATGCCTTGCCTCGCATCAACTTATCGAACTTTTCACGCGGGCATGTGCTAAGCATATTTCTCCTACTCTTCAAATTCAAACTTTCCACACATTTGATGAGGCCTTTACCATGGCTCGAAACTAGAAATTCGAGCCTTAGAAGAAGAGAAATTGCGGTTCAGCGCAACAAAACCCCAATTTCCGAACTCCACGATTCTACCAATAAACCAAACACCACCACTCCTCACACGTCCACTTCTTCTAAATCAAAAGGAGCTGTCCACGCGGTGATGGTCAAATCTCAAGCCCCGTCCTAATCCTCCACCAAAACCACCTATAAGTACAAAGCCGAGCCCATTAATTACACTCCCTTGGGAGAAACCTATGGTGTCATTTTAGAAAAATTGCTCAAGGCCGAGCTATCACCTTGCCTCTGTTAAACCTCACTCCGCTTTGACTCCACTCGTGCTATACCTTCCTGGTACAAAGAAAATGACTTTGTAACTTTCACCGTGTAAAGGGACATAGTCATGAAAACCGCAAGATGTTGAAAAACATAGTGCAGGAAATGGTTGTGACATGGGATATAACCCTCGATAATCCTAATGCCCTCACACCAACCGAAATTTGAAAATCTTCAACAAACCATTCCCGAATCACTCTTCCAATAAAGAATACAAACCAGGATATCTTAGCCGAGGAGAGTGTTCATGAGATCCATGCAATCTTCGATACCCGGCCAAAAGCCTCTATCGAGAAAATTTTGAGTCAAGCCTCTTCACCGACACGAGTCCGAACCTCCTTTACCACCATCAAACCAAAGCGAAATCATTCCTTTACCCATAAAGGAGTTAACTACCTGACTTCTCTTCTATTGATGAGTCTTCTTACACCACATCTCTACAAGACTACTGCGAACGGATGTTATCTAATTTATCTATTTCCCGAGACTTCCCCTTCTACCGCTCTTGTTGCACAAGAGGAAGGTAAGCCACTCCTTTTGACATCCTTAGATGAGAAATCTCTTGCATCACCAAATTCTTTAATCATGACGGATCCTCTCTAACATGCCCTCTTACCTATTAGTTCGTCATCACCTAAATCTTTTCAACGACCCGTTGACCTCTTAACATCTATTGATACAGTGCCTCATCTACCCCTTGTATCACACCCACAGTGGATTGGAATCACAACCCACCTTTCTTCCGTACAACAATTACAAATCAAACCTGAAGACTGTCATTCTCCAGAAGATAGGCGAATCCTATGGGAACGTTTGAGTATCCCTTTTCCACTCAAATGCAGATGACCGATCCCGACACATCTACCATATACCCGAAGTGTTTACAGAAACTCAAAATGCCTATGTCCTCATTCTCACCCCCCGTATCTATACTCAGTATCCCATCCACCTCTATCAACCTAACCAAATCTTCCCCTACACTTGGGACCTCACCAATACCCAGTCTAACACACCCGCCTAAGCGACTAGATTTGTCCAAAAATAAAGCCGCCCCGCCACCTAGGAGACAAACTCAACCCATGCCTCTATCACAATCAAAACCATCATCGTCACACTTACCTTCCATATTGGGACCTCATCCTTCCACCTTGCATCAATATATCATACCTCCTGCGTTTTCTTCAAAACGACCTACGCCTTCTGCACCTATACAAAGATCTAAGGGGATATCAACATTATCACCCCACGTATCTTGTCCACCCATCAACCCTAAACAAACCCCATCATTAAAGGATTTATTTTCTGTCACTCCCCTTTCTCCGTGATTGTTTCACGCTACCACGTCATCTATAGCCTCATCATCTAACCAGTACCGAACGTAGCTCTGCGCCAAAGAAAACACGTTTAGTGAAAACCACGTGTCAACACCCTTTGGCTAAATCACCACCCATACGAACCAACCACGCTCAAACATTACCAAAGCCCACACAACCAATACCCTCATCCTCCTCCGATTTTGACCCACTCAAAGGATCTTACACCAAAATCCTTGCTATGTTGGTGGAGAATGCGACCATTTCCCTACCCCCACTTAGATCTTATGACCCGTCTAAACCTCGGCCTATAGGTTATGATGAGTCTAAAATCTGCGCTTATCACCGCACACCAGGACATGATGTGGAGGGATGCAAAACTTTAAAAACCATCCTTTGTCACTCACCTCTCCCGGATAGAAAGGTTAAAAAGACAACTTACAAAGGGAGAGACCTTTGCTTCCATTCCTCTCCTGTACCATCCGTCCCCACCTCACCAAGATCTATCATTATTACAACCCCACCTCTTGAAGACCATGAGTTATCCGAACCATCTTCCTCATCTCAGGTTTATTAGATTAATATGATTAGTGTTGCTACTCGAGCACGTAAAAACAACGAAAGCGAAAGAAAGCACACTTCCGAGTCCTCTCTTTCTCCGTCTAGCATCCCGATTGCACCACCACCCAAAGTGGTTATTCGTGGACCACTTTAACTTTTGTCTCTAATGGAGTTTCCCATCGAGCCATGATCAAACAACTTCACCAATCACCCGTAAAAATGACACTATATGATCTCATTCGACTTTCAATCTCATCGACAAGCTCTCGTTGAAATTCTTCAAGGGATCGAGGTCTTACCTAATGAAACCTCCTCGTTGCCTCCATTCTAACACCCAATCACGTTGCCTCCCTCACCAAACAACCCACTTTGCCCAACCACTTGCCTCTCGCACCACACACTGCCGCAGCGGTTTCTCAAGATGAAATTGTTGACTTTGGTGCAGGAAGATCCCGACCACTGCTTCTTTTCATCTCACCTACGTGCAGGGACATTCGGGTGCGCGTGTTATGATTGATGGGGCGCGCTTAGCTAAACATCATCTCTTCAAAAGCTTTTCAACAAATGAATATCCCTTCTAGCTACATGTGTGCCAACCCCATCATGTTGCGGTCATTCAACGATGCCATTACCTCTACCTTAGGCACTGTGATCCTCAACATTCGTGTAGGACCACGTACTTTACCCGAGCTCTTCTATGTCCTTGAGGGAGAGTTCCAATACAACATGTTGTTAGGCCGCCCCTGGATCCGAGCTATGGGATGCGTTCCCTCCACTTTACATAGATGTATAAAATTTGAGTATGAGGGAAAGTCCTACACCGTAAAAGCTGACCCTCCCCCATTCAAAACCTGCAATATGTTATACCGCCTAATGATGTGCTTGTGCCAATCAAGACACCCATTCACCCAGCCCAACCCTCCACGTCAACCACACCTCAACCATCCACATCAACCGCACCTACCCCTTCAACTAATGAAACCACCATTGCAAATACTACTTCCCTCCCCGCGGATAACATCCCAACCTCAGACCCTCTAGTAGATGTTTTTCAACGCCTCACGCTGGGGGAGTATCGCCTATATAACGTTAGTTCTTTCCATACTCCACAAGAGTACGGACAGTTACATGCACATCCTACCTATGACCGTCGTGTGGGGGAAGTAATCTCCTACGGACCACCTCATTGCCGCACCAATTTGACATATGGGGGTGTCGACGCATCTTCCGTTGCCCCGAGCCTCCTCCTCTTGGTGTGGTTCCTTTCAATCCGATTTTCAATACCTTACCAATCGTCATTTTGCCCTCACCTTCTTGACTCGTTGTGCTTGGAAAGGCTTTGGTTTTGGTCTTTATGAACAAGGCCGACATACGCTCATCCCCATCACCACACGAAAACACAATGAACGTAGTGGTCTTGGATTTACAGGAACACTTACAACAAAAGAACCTCGTGACAGTTGCCTCCTGGAAGAGAACAACGCTACCCCTACCGAACCATCATCACCCATTTTGCCTCAAATCACCTACAAAGTCGATAGATCCCGAATCTATCCTCCTCCTAACTTTTTTTTTTTTTTTTCATAAATGCTATCTTCCTAGGTCCTTTTACTTATCAACGCGATAATGAGTGTAACATCCTCATTTTATACTTTAGAACAAGTGAATTTTTTTTTTTTTTTTTGATAATTACATCCTGGTTCTAAATACATAATTTAGAACTCACAAATCAATAACCATTCATATAATAGACAACCATATGCACGCAACAGAATGACTCTGAGTACCTCCGATCTATTCATTCCATGACTTGGTAATCTACCGATCTATTCATGCGTAATAAGAGTTGGTGTTTTTATTTAACACATTACTCTTGCAGTTCTCTTCCCCTAATGGGATTCGAATGCTCTATCCAAGGAATCTAATCAATAATTTTTACTATTATTCATCGGCATCTCATCCCTTAGACTAGGTGAATTAGGACAACGCAATCAGCAGCTTTACGATACTTTGGCCAAAGATTTGAAACATATCATGTTTATGTCTCGTATACCTTAACGGCATACTCAAACTGAATACGTCCTTCACCCCATTCATATGTTATATAGAATGTCCTACACCGACTCATCGATCCGTCCTTCCTTTCACAATGAATCACTCGGAGGCGATTAACAAGGTGATAATGTTATATGGATGCCCACGAGGATTAGGGATATGGTGACATACTTGGTTCAACCTTGCAGCTTCAACCAAGCAGGTGTCATGATACCCCGAATCTCCTAGCAGTCCTATAACATGACCACGTTCTTAATCGGACCTGTGGTAACTCATGCGAAATCAAGTGTAAATCTTAGCGATCAATGCAAAGGGTGTTGCCATAAGTCATCTGCATTGTTGTAACTTCGAGAAGATCCTAATCTTCTCGGAGGTACAACCCTGCAGTTGACTTGTGTCGTCAACCTTTAAATCCGCCTCGAAAAGATCTACTTAACAACATGCGTTATACACTTGAGTTTAAATTACTTTAAAGACTTTTCCCTAAGGTTAGCCTTTCCCGATCCCTGGATTCTTCGTCTTAAGACGACCCTCCTCTATAAAACCCATTACATGGTAGAGGTATTAAGGTCAAGTTCTCATCAAGGAGTCATTAGAATACACTGATTCTAAAACAACAGAATTGGACAATATCTCATAACCTTTACTTGAGATTGCCATCTGAACTCCATTTGATTGTATATCAGTTCTCTTAATTGAATTTATATCATACTTATTAGTATAAAGATATAAATGATTAAGAATCCAATTTAATATTGTCCTGTCATACTTAGGACTAGGGATTAGTAATTTAATCCAGCTTGTTTAGCGTTCTCTTTAGGCTCATTTTTTCCTATCTTCTACAAAGACAAATATTTAAATCAAATATTGCTTTCGCTAGAACAAATTAGAACTACTAAACACTCATAAGAATTCAATCTCATTTTCTTGTAAGCTTTCATTGTCAATCACAAAAGCATCCATATTATACAATGATAACAATGCCCTTCGTTACATAAACCGAAGAAGGTCAACTATCAGAAATAGAATACAACACATAAGTATCAAACACTTATTTCCATTCCTTTCAAAACTATACAATTACATTTTATGCAAACAGCATACTTGATACAATGCTCAACGGAAAAGAAACATCTTTTCACATATAGTACATTTATAAAATCAAGCTGTAATTCATTATAAATCAATTAAACAATCTGATCAGCCTGTCAGATCTGCATTGCTTTTACCTCTTACGGCAACCATCTGCAAAAATAGTCAACATGAGTCAGTTCAATGAACTGAGCATGATAAGCACTAACTTTTAAAACAATTGCAATCCATCAATTGTTTTCATTAAACACCCTGTTTAAATGAGATCAGATATCCACATAAGTAAACATATTCAGACTATGCCCTTGTAATACAAAATGATTACAAATATGTAACTCTATCATTGTTACAAAATAGTCTTAATCACTTTCTAATATTTCATCAAATATTAAAAATCAAGGAACGAATGTACACAAACAATCATTGAATCCAAATCACAACATTGGTCAGATCGTTTCATTCATCCAAAAAGGGAAATATCATAATAATTCGGGATTCCTCCGATATGTTACAAAACAAGTCCCACAGTTAGATAGATATCATCAAATAAGCAAAAGAAGAGAAAGAACCAAATCATTCATACTTCCTTTCACATAATTTCATTATTGTAATGTATTCACATATGAATTGTATTCATCTAGTATGTATACGATTAAGTCCGTCAAAACTATAAGAAGAATTACTGTCATAATAAAAATCGAACAAAACAAGGCTTTTCAACCCAAGTTCGAGATCAAAGAACCTCTAGAATTGCGGTCAACAATGGATAACATTGCATTAGGCAATTGAATGTTTCCCTAAGATTATGCCAAGATAATCACTCAAAACTTCCGAACATGCTCAGTCTCAATCAGACAAGAGTAAACGGAAAGGAATATAACCAATCTATTCTTATCTCGGCGCATGCAATTCTAAAGTATGGTATTCGCGACTCACCTCAACAGAGCCAGAACACGAAATAATTATCCATACTCAAGGAACTCAAACAGTGACAAATGACAGTGTCCAAGTATCATGTTCAATAAGAGACAAAAGTACAAGTTACCTTTCCAGAATTCAAATGATTCCAACAGAGCTAACAATTCAAACAATTGCATATGAATTCATACTGTATTCATCAACTGGAGCATAATAAAAATCAGTGCAAACAAATTAATCACTGATTTCAAACAAAGAATCCAATTGAACCCTTGCCAATGCGACACAATGGTATTCTTACGAATAACAGAGATCAAAATACAAATTATTCCCTTAAGTCGCTGGAACAACAATTTCTAAAATTCATCTATGATCAACCATGAACAGTGATTTAAACAAATAAATCATTCAATCGACTCCACAGAGTCATTCAATTTAAAAACGAATGTAATTCTATATTTACATTGCATACTGTTACGGGTTAATATCCATGACCTAACTCATTAAGCCAATATACAAGATGTCAAACTATTCACAGAAATCCATCAAGGCCAAATAAACATCACGAGTTCAATCTCAGGCTTATACAGAAGCCAAAAGAAACAAGATACCCTCTACAGGGTCAAACAACAGATTAAACCCAACAGTCCCAATTTGAAGCGATCACACTGGTTGTTTATCAAGAATCAAACCAAGTCTATACAACGGTATTCAAGATAATAAAGAAGAATAATTAATGATTCATCTACTCCAATAATGATAAACATAAAAGAAACAGGCTTCAATAATTACTTTTTTCCTAAATAAAATACCAACTGAACCTTCTTCAACATTTTGAACAAGTTACTGAGAAGGAAACGAAATAAAGATAACCGGGAATCTATACCCAAAAATTACTGTAGTTAACAGAGGTCGAAAGACCTATTACTTCTCAAGATTTCAAACAAATCCTTGTCCAATATTCAAATATATATAATCGTATAACTTCCACAGTAATCCATTTATACAAGTCATTCAATGGACTCTTACAGAGTCGTTCCAATATATAATATACATACATCCATAATGCATACTGTAACGGTTAAATCTCGTTACCCTAATGAAAAAGGAAACAATTCCAAAGAGTTGCAAAAAGATACTGTCACATCGAAAGATGTTATTCACAAACAACCTTCAAGACAAATGAAACCCAACAAGATTAATAATCGCCATCAACAAAACCCACGCAGAGCTTACAAAATTTCCAAAACATCAACAATCAAACAGTACACCAAGATCCTTCCCGACTGTTTTCACAACAAAAATTGACGATCAAAAATTGACAAACAAAACAATGGCCTATACCCATTTCAGGGACGATTTATGGGCTCATGCCGAACAGGCCGAGCATTCACACATTTCATATGTTTCGCATATTTAAGCCCAAAATGCAAACACAAAGAAATAATGCCACAGTTCGAATTTAATAAACACCCAACAAAGGATAAATGAAGATTCGAACTAGAAGAGAAACAGTACCAAGAAAAATCACACCAGACATCCATAGATAAACATCTAATTTCTTAAATCATTAGAACATATTTGTTCTAATGAAATCATTTGAAAGACAGCAAGATATTTAAAGGTTAGGGCCTAACATGCCTGGATTTTTGATCAAATTTCCGAAGCAGACCACTGGAAGAGCTCAAACTTTCTTTTCCTTTTCCAAGTTAGAGCGACCAACAAAATTTCACTATCTCCATCACATATATATCCTCCATGACAGAGAAAAGAGCTAGAGAAGTTCATACTTGCCATGCAACACAAAGAAGACTGGTGCGAAGAACCAGTGAACAAGTAGAGAGAAATCCGAAAATCGCGACAAGCCAAACAAACCCACAAACTTCCCGTTTGCATGCCTTCTCGCGAGTTCCGAGCTCGTCTACCGAGAATATTGAATGCCATTAAACCAACTTTCCCGCTAAGACTCCACTTCCACCGACCGCCAGAATTGGCGACAGTCCAATGAAAACTCAAGTTCATTTCCAAACTTAGCGACCTGCCACGTCGGCTCAGGTTAGCTGTTGCTTAAACCTCCGCCATGACCTGTCCCTCATCCTTATCCATGCATTAAATGTCATAGAAAATGCCGCCCATGGTTCGCACCCCCTTCCATAGGCCCCTTTTCATTCTCCTCATTAGTTAGGTTAGTATCTTAGGTTAGAATTTAGGGTAACACATATTCTAACCATATTACACATAGATACTAACTTAGGACATTAACACATAGCCTAGGTCTAGGTTAGATTAACACTAATCTAACCCCTAGGTTAGGTTTAGTCTTAGGTTACTAACCATTAATAATTCCAGTTAGGTCTACGTTCTGTACACTCAGAAAAGACCTGTATCATACCTTCTTGAACAGGGTTAGCTCCTGTTCTACTGCAGAATCGTATGTAAACGAATTATTACCTGGTCCACGATCGAGACCTTCCAGATATACTTCCATATCGGGAACCAATTTATTTCACAAGATCAGCCTGAGTCATACTCCTGACTAGCTTAATCAATGCTTCCATACCTTGCAACCTGTTCAAGGTCTGTGATTTTAATTCATCACGAACAAATTTAAAGCAATACTTGGATCAATTCCACTGATCCAAGACTAGATCTTATAGATGGATAACTCTATAATTTATTCCGAGATCAGATTAAACTCAGATACAAGATGAAATAGATAAAAGAGTCTAATCATATTCTGACTCAGTCAAGATCTGCAATCTGCAAAGAAATTACAGTACATATCAAGCATGATTTCTAAATCGAGGAACACATCCTTATACAAGAAATCACATATCAACACTTGTATGCTCAGGAGAGAGTAACAACAGCGATTCAGGTGTTACATGCTTCCTCCTAAAAAGATTCATCATCCCGATGAATTACATATTAAATTAACCTTCGTGTCAATCAATTTATTAGTACACAAACATGTGACTACTTCCATATTTGATTAGTTCTAGAAATCAATGTCACAAAGACATTTTATTCAACTCCAATAAAGTCCGCCTTCATCCGGATTTCATAAATACTTAAAACAATCAGTTCATAAAAGTATATTTTGTCAATGATTTCATTCTCAAGTGCAAAAAGAGAAGGAAAAGCAATTTTCATCTCTTCCGATTTTCCCAAGTTACACTTTCTTCGCTAAACTCGGTCCCACTGACCTTACATTGTTGTATATCACGATTTCTTAAATGTAATTAGCGAGTTTCCAGCACTCGTGTGGGTTTAACCATGATTATTCCTAGGTCTTGGACCTACAAGGAATTCCAATTTAAAACATGTGACAGATCTGAAACGTATTTCTTAAGCAAAGAAATATGGAAAACATCATGCATGCGAGATAAAGCAGGTGGCAATGCTAAACGATAAGCTACAGGATTGATTATTTCGACAATTTCGAAAGGTCCCACAAATCGAGGTGACAACTTGGCAGCCTTGCCAAAAGTTATAGAACTCTTTCTGGGTTTAACACGAAGGAAAACCTTATCACCAAGCTCAAACCTTCTATCAACCCGCTTAAGGTCAGCATAGCTCTTCTGTCTATCCGCTGCTTCCTTTAATCATTCACGAATCAGCTTAACTTGCTGTTCCATTTCTGTGAGAATCTCTGGTCCAATTACCACTCTATCCTCAACACTGTCCCAACTAACAGGGGTTCTGCACTTTCTTCCATAAAGTGCTTCAAATGGTGCCATCTTAAGAGATGAGTGATAAGTGTTGTTGTATGCGAACTCAACTAATGGAAGATACTCTTCCCATTTATACTGTTGATCCATGCAATACATTCGCAACATGTCCTCCAACACTTGATTTACCCTCTCAGTTTGCCCATCCGTTTCTGGATGATATGCAGAACTGAAGTTTAGTTTCGTTCCTAGGGCTGCGTTAAGCATTTGCCAAAACCTTGACGTCATTCTAGGATCCCTGTCAGATATAATCAGTTCTGGTACACCATGTAATCTGAAAATTTCGTGTACGAACCTCTTGGCCAGCACTGGTGAATCATCCTTTATATTTCCAGTGATGAAATGAGCTACCTTGGTCAGTTTATCTATAACTACCAGGATAACATCATGCTTATTCCTGGACATAGGTAGTCCTTGTACAAAATCCATGGTTATTACTTGCCATTTGTACTGCGGTATGCTATGAGGATATAACAGTCCAGCAGGGTGCATATGTTCTGCCTTCACCCGCTGACATTCCAGACAATGAGTCACAAAATTAATCACATCCTTTTTCATACCTTTCCAAAAGTATTGTTGTTTCATATCAGCAAGCATTTTTGTGATACCTGGGTGTCCAGAGAAAGGTGAATTATGAAATTCAACTAACAACTTCTTTCTCAAATCGTTCAAAGACAGTACATATACCCTATTTTCATAACGCAAGATTCCTTCATTATCAAAATGAAAACCTTTATACCTTATATCCTTAGGTTCTGCAGCAAGCGCTGCTTTTACTTGCTGAAAGTATGCATCTGATTCTGAGGCACTTTTTACCTCGTCTTTAAACTGAGTTCTTAATGTTATAAGAGCAGAAATGTGCCTCCTACGACTTAGAGCATCGCCACTTATTCTCCTTCCCTTTGATATAGCTAATATCAAAGTCATATTGTGATAAAAATTCTAACCACCTTCTTTGTCTGGCATTCAGATTGGGCTGAGTAAAAATATATTTCAGTCCTAAGTGATCAGTTTTCAACTCAAAAGGTTTCCCAAGTAAATAGTGTCTCCAGACTTGAAGTGCATGAACAATAGCAGCAAGTTCCAAATCATGAGGGGCATAATTCAGCTCATGTAACTTAAGTTTTCTACTTTCATAAGCTATGACCTGATCATTTTGTAACAAAACACCTCCAAGGCCTTCCCGAAGCATCCGTTACAACAAAGTAAAATTCCCATTAGGGTCTCAGTATAGCCAATATAGGTGCAGAAGTCAACCGGTCTTTCGAATTTTGAAAGCCGCTTCGCACTTGTCATTCCACATGAATTTCTTATCCTTCTTTTGCAATGAAGTTATTGGTGCAGCTACCTTAGAAAAATCCTTTACAAATTTTCTATAGTAACTAAAGCAAGACCCATGAAGCTTCTTACTTCATGCACATTCTTTGTGCAGCCACTCGCTTATTGCCACTATTTTTGAAGGATCTACAATGATTCCTTCCTTACTTATGACATGACCCAAATAGTGAACTTCAATCAAAGAAAGAACATTTGGATAACTTACCATACAACTTTCTCTTTCTCAAAATTCCCAAAACTATCTTCAAATGCTCATTGTTCTCCTCAACACTTTTAGAATAAATGAGAATATCGTCCAAGAATACAAGTACAAACTTGTCCGTATTCTTGAAAAATATTGTTCATTAAATTCATAAAGGTCATGGGTGCATTAGTTAACCCAAAGGGTAGAATCAGAATTCATAATGTCCGTACCTTGTTCAGAAAGCTGTTTTATGAATATCTTCCTCTTTAATCCTTAACTGATGATAACCAGATCAAAGGTCTATCTTAGAATAAACCGCTGCTCCACGCATCTGATCAAACAGATCATCGATCCTAGGAAGTGGATATCGGTTCTTGATTGTTGCTTTGTTCAACATCCGATAATCAATACACAGCCTTAGTGTTCCATCCTTCTTTTTCACAAATATCACAGGTGCTCCCCAAGGTGAAACACTTGGTCTAATCAATCCTTTAGACAAAAGCTCTTGTAACTGTGCCTTAAGCTCGACTAACTCAGTAGTAGTCATCCGATAAGGCGCTTTGGAAATAGGTTCCGTTCCAGGCTTGATTTCAATGGTAAAGTCAAATTCTCTCTTGGGTGGTAACCCTGGTAATTCCTCAGGAAAAACATCCCTGAAACCTTGTAGCAGAGGGAATTGTTCCATGAAATCATCATCTTCTTCTGAAGATTCAGATATCTTTACCGCATAAAGGGTACATCCTTTATTTTTAGCCTTTTTAAGCTGCATAGCTGACAGTTTTCTAACTGAAATTTCTCGTTTCACACCTTGAATCTCTCATTGATTCCAGCTGATCATCTAAACATTTTATGTTCTTTTCATAGCAATCTACCTTTGCTTTATGGTCAGCTAACCAATTGACACCGATGACAATGTCATATGATCCTAAAGGTGCGACATAGAGATCAACTTCCGTGGAAAAGTCAGGTAAGTCAAGGACTGCCCCAAAAAGACACATACTCACTGTATGAACAGAATTATTACCATACTGTACAGTCCAAGATTTATCCATTTTTCCAGCTTTTCTTTTAAGTTTAGAAGCTAGTTTATTAGATATAAAACATTCAGTAGCTCCTGTATCAAAAAGAATAGTGACAGGTATGCCGAATAACTTACCCGGAACTTCTATAGGTGTCACTTGCTTTTCACCCGACTTGCTTGTCCGCTCTTTGCAGATGTATCTTATGTCTTTGATTACGATCATCCTTCTTCAAAGGGCACTGATTTGCGTAATGATCTTTACCACAAGTGTAGCAGCCTCCTACAGGTCCCTTTTTAGGCTCAAAGTTGCCTCCAGTTTTATAATTGTCACGCTGTCCTCCATAGGGCTTCTGCCCATTATTATAATTTTTAGCAAAATTATCCTTTACGTTTCCAGCAGGCTTATTTACTGCTGCTTTCTTATTGTTATCTCCTGGAAACTTACTCTTGTTTCCAAACTTTTTCCATGGTCCTTTTCTGGGTGCAAGAGAGGTTGAAGAAGGGTTTGCAGTCTTCTTCCGCACTTCCTCCTTATGGGCAGAAATAGCCTTTAATTTCTGTTCTTGCCTTATGGCCTTTTCAACAACTCCTTCCATAGTGGTTGGACTGTGAACATCGACCTCTCCCCCTATCACAGGATTCAATCCCATGATGAATTTCCGTATCCTGAACTTTTCGTCAGTTTGATACTGTGGTACATACTTGAGGAGTTTTGTAAACCGCTCCCAGATTCGATTCCACTGTAGCTTCCTTGAGCTAAGTTCTGAAATTCTGTCATTTTCTGATCATAGAAAAGTTGTGGCAGCCAACGTTGCCTAAAATAGCCTTTAAATTGATCCCAAGTAATATTGGTCTCATCAATGTTTAGCTCAGCTTTTCGGCTATCCCACCATGAAGATGCTTCGTGAGAAAGCTGATAGGCTCCCCAAATAGCTTTGGTTTCCTCTGAGAAGTTCCTTATTGCAAAGTACTTCTCCATTTTGCTGAGCCAGTTCTCAGCTCCATCTCCTAATGTGGTGCCATCATACTTAGGTGGACTTATCCTTTTTATATCATTAGTGAGTTCCACTGTCAATCTGGCCTTTTTGTTTTCTGGTTGGACAGGTGCATTTCCAGCATTAACATCAACACCCATTTCGGGGTTGTCCTCAGGAGGTTGCTGATTATTATTATCAGCTTCTTCATCCTCCTCATTTCCCATCACCTGCTGTTCAAGTACAGCTAAGCGATCTCTTGTGTCCAACAGGGCAGCAAGGATCTCATCAAGTTTCTGGGTTGTTGCCGCTCCTCCTTCAGGTGGAGCATTACTCGCAACGTTCCCCTTGTTCTAACCATTTTCTGTTACAAGAAAATTCAGGTTTTTATCAGATTATGGACTCAATAGGTCCAAGAGCTGCAACCTTCAGCTCTGATACCAAGATGTAACATCCTCATTTTATACTTTAGAACAAGTGAATTTTTTTTTTTTTTTTTTTGATAATTGCATCCTGGTTCTAAATACATAATTTAGAACTCACAAATCAATAACCATTCATATAACAGACAACCATATGCAGCTGTAATGACTCGGAGTACCTCCGATCTATTCATTCCATGACTCGGTAATCTACCGATCTATTCATGAGTAATAAGAGTTGGTGTTTTTATTTAACACATTACTCTTGCGGTTCTCTTCCCTAATCTGGGATTCAGAATGCTCTGTCCAAGGAATCTAACTGAATAATTGTTACTATTATTCATCGGCATCTCATCCCTTAGACTAGGTGAATTAGGACAACGCAATCAGCAGCTTGCGATACTTTGGCCAAAGATTTGAAACATACTGTTTATGTCTCGTATTCCTTAACGGCATACTCGTCAATCTAGAATACGCCCTTCACCCCATTCATATGTTATATAGAATGTCCTACACTGACTACTGTCAGTCCTTCCTTTCACAACTGAATCACTCGGAGGCAGATTAACAAGGTGATAATGTTATATGGATGCCCACGAGGATTAGGGATATGGTGACATACTGGTTCAACCTTGCAGTTCAACCAGTGTGTCATGATACCCCGAATCTCCTAGGCAGCCTTATAACATGACCACGTTCTTAATCGGACCCTGGGTAACTCATGCGAAATCAAGTGTAAATCTTAGCGATCAATGCAAAGGGTGTCGCCATAAGTCATCTGCATTGTTGTAACTTCGAGAAGATCCTAATCTTCTCGGAGGTACAACCTTGCAGTTGACTTGTGTCGTCAACCTTTAAATCCGCCTCGAAAAGATCTACTTAACAACATGCGTTACGCACTTGAGTTTAAATTACTTTAAAGACTTTTCCCTAAGGTTAGCCTTTCCCGATCCCTGGATTCTTCGTCTTAAGACGACCCTCCTCTATAAAACCCATTACATGGTAGAGGTATTAAGGTCAAGTTCTCATCAAGGAGTCATTAGAATACACTGATTCTAAAACAACAGAATTGGACAATATCTCATAACCTTTACTTGAGATTGCCATCTGAACTCCATTTGATTGTATATCAGTTCTCTTAACTGAATTTATATCATACTTATTAGTATAAAGATATAAATGATTAAGAATCCAATTTAATATTGTCCTGTCATACTTAGGACTAGGGATTAGTAATTTAATCCAGCTTGTTTAGCGTTCTCTTTAGGCTCATTTTTAACCTATCTTCTAGAAAGACAAATATTTAAATCCAATATTGCTTTCACTAGAACAAATTAGAACTACTAAACACTCATAAGAATTCAATCTCATTTTCTTGTAAGCTTTCATTGTCAATCACAAAAGCATCCATATTATACAATGATAACAATGCCCCTTCGTTACATAAACCGAAGAAGGTCAACTATCAGAAATAGAATACAACACATAAGTATCAAACACTTATTTCCATTCCTTTAAAAACTATACAATTACATTTTATGCAACAGCATACTTGATACAATGCTCAACGGAAAAGAAACATCTTTTCACATATAGTACATTTATAAAATCAAGCTGTAATTCATTATAAATCAATTAAACAATCTGATCAGCCTGTCAGATCTGCATTGCTTTTACCTCTTACGGCAACCATCTGCAAAAATAGTCAACATGAGTCGCTTCATAACCGAGCATGATAAGCACTAACTTTTAAAACAATTGCAATCCATCAATTGTTTTCATTAAACACCCTGTTTAAATGAGATCAGATATCCACATAAGTAAACATATTCAGACTATGCCCTTGTAATACAAAATGATTACAAATATGTAACTCTATCATTGTTACAAAATAGTCTTAATCACTTTCTAATATTTCATCAAATATTAAAAATCAAGGAACGAATGTACACAAACAATCATTGAATCCAAATCACAACATTGGTCAGATCGTTTCATTCATCCAAAAGGGAAATATCATAACAATTCGGGATTCCTCCAATATGTTACAAAACAATTCCCACTATTAGACAGATATCATCAAATAAGCAAAAGAAGAGAAAGAACCAAATCATTCATACTTCCTTTCACATAAGTTCATTACTGTAATGTCTTCACATATGAATTGTATTCATCCAGTATGTATACGATTAAGTCCGTCAAACTATAAGAAGAATTACTGTCATAATAAAAATCGAACAAAACAAGGCTTTTCAACCCAAGTTCGAAATCAAAGAACCTCTAGAATTGCGGTCAACAATGGACAACATTGCATTAGGCAATTGAATGTTTCCCTAAGATTATGCCAAGATAATCACTCAAAACTTCCGAACATGCTCAGTCACAATCAGACAGGAGTAAACGGAGAGGAATATAACCAATCTATTCTTACCTTGGCGCATGCAAGTCTAAAGTGTGGTATTCGCGACTCACCCCAACAGGGACAGAACACGAAATAATTAACCATACTCAAGGAACTCAAACAGTGACAAACGACAGTGTCCAAGTAGCAGGTTCATTAAGAGACAGAAATACAAGTTACCTTTCCAGAATTCAAATGATTCCAACAGAGGTAACAATTCAAACAATTGCATATGAATTCATACTGTATTCATCAACGGAGCATAATAAAAATCAGGCAAACAAATTAATCACTGATTTCAAACCAAGAATCCAACTGAACTCTTGCCAATGCGACACAATGGTATTCTTACGAATAACAGAGATCAAAATACAAATTATTCCCTTAAGTCGCTGGAACAACGATTTCCAAAATTCATCTATATTCAACCATGAACAGTGACTTAAACATATAAATCATTCAATCGACTCCACTGAGTCATTCAAATAAAAATGAATATAATTCTGTATTTATATTGCATACTGATACGGGTTAATATCCATGACCTAACTCATAAGGCCGATATACAAGATGTCAAACTATTCACAGAAATCCGTCAAGGCCAAATAGACATCACGAGTTCAATCTCAGGCTTATACAGAAGCCAAAAGAAACAAGATACCCTCTACAGGGTCAAACAACAGATTAAACCCAACAGTCCCAATTTGAAGCGATCACACTGGTTGTTTATCAAGAATCAAACCAAGTCTATACAACGGTATTCAAGATAATAAAGAAGAATAATTAATGATTCATCTACTCCAGTAATGATAAACATAAAGAAACAGGCTTCAATAATTACTGTTTTCGTAAAGAAAATACCAACTGAACCTTCTTCAACATTTTGAACAAGTTACACAGAAGGAAACGAAACAGTACAACCGGGGAATCTATACCCAAAAATTACTGTAGTTAACAGAGGTCGAAAGACCTGTTACTTCTCAAGATTTCAAACAAATCCTTGTCCAATATTCAAATATATATAATCGTATAACTTCCACAGTAATCCATTTATACAAGTCATTCAATGGACTCTTACAGAGTCGTTCCAATATATAATATACATACATCCATAATGCATACTGTAACGGTTAAATCTCGTTACCCCTATGAAAAGGAAAACAATTCCAAAGAGTTGCAAAAAGATACTGTCACATCGAAAGATGTTATTCACAAACAACCTTCAAGACAAACGAAACCCAACAGTATCAATAACTGCCATCAACAAAACCCACGACAGAGCTTACAAAATTTCCAAAACACTGAACAATCAAACAGGTACACCAGTATCCTTCCCGACTGTTTTCCCCACAAAAATTGACGATCAAAAATCGACAAACAAAACAATGGCCTATACCCATTACAAGAACGATCTATGGGCTCACGCTGTACAGGCCGAGCATTCACACATTTCATATGTTTCGCATATTTAAGCCCAAAATGCAAACACAAAGAAATAATGCCACAGTTCGAATTTAATAAACACCCAACAAAGGATAAATGAAGATTCGAACCAGAAGAGAAACAGTACCAAGAAAAATCACACCAGACATCCATAGATAAACAACTAATTTCTTAAATCATTAGAACAGAGTTGTTCTAATGAAATCATTTGAAAGACAACAAGATATTTAAAGGTTAGGGCCTAACATGCCTGTATTTTTGCTCAAATTTCTGAAGCAGACCACTGGAAGAGCTCGAGCTTTCTTTTCCTTTTCCAAGTTAGAGCGAACAACAAAATTTCGCTATCTCCATCACATATATATCCTCCTTGACAGAGAAAAGAGCTAGAGAAGTTCATACTTGCCATGCAACACAAAGAAGACTGGTGCGAAGAACCAGTGAACAGGCAGAGAGAAATCCGAAAATCGCGACAAGCCAAACAAACCCACAAACTTCCCGTTTGCATGCCTTCTCGCGAGTCCCAAGATCGTCTACCGAGAATATTGAATGCCATTAAACCAACTTTCCCGCTAAGACTCCACTTCCACAGCATCGCCGACCGGCGGCATACCAATGAAAACTCAAGTCCATTTCCAAACTTAGCGACTGCTACGCGTCGGCTTAGGTTAGCTGTTGCTTAAACCTCCGCCATGACCTGTCCCTCATCCTTATCCCATGCATTAAATTTCATAGAAAACTCCGCCCATGGTTCGCACCCCCTTCCATAGGCCCCTTTTCATTCTCCTCATTAGTTAGGTTAGTATCTTAGGTTAGAATTTAGGGTAATACTCATTCTAACCATATTACACATAGATACTAACTTAGGACATTAACACATAGCCTAGGTCTAGGTTAGATTAACACTAATCTAACCCCTAGGTTAGGTTTAGTCTTAGGTTACTAACCATTAATAATTCCAGTTAGGTCTACGTTCTGTACACTCAGAAAAGACCCAGTATCATACCTTCTTGAACAGGTTAGCTCTGTTCTCTTTGTAGAGAATCGTATGTAAACGAATTATTACTCGGTCCACGATCGAGACCTTCCGATATACTTCCATATCGGGAACCAATTTATTTCACAAGATCAGCTTTGAGTCATACTCTACTAGCTTATTAAATGCTTCTAGACCTTGCAACTGTTCAAGGTCCTGTGATTTTAATTCATCACGAACATATTTAAAGCATTACTTGGATCAATTCCACTCGATCCAAGACTAGATCTTATAGATGGATGACTCTATAATTTATTCCAAGATCGATTAAACTCGTATACAAGATGAAATAGATAAAAGATTCTAATCATATTCTCAATTAGTCAAGACCTGCAATCTGCAAAGAAATTACAAGATATCAAGCATGATTTCTAAATCGAGGAACACATCCTTATACAAGAAATCACATATCAACACTTGTATGCTCGGGAGAGAGTAACAACAGTTCGGGTGTTACAATGAGGACCCCTCTTCTATTCCCCTTTTATATCCAGACATGATTGAAGAGGACTCACCTTCAATTAACGTTGTTGAGTGCCAGGATGATGACTCCATCCTCACTTACCTTGGCGCGGATGACTCTTATATTCAACGCACCTTACCATCTGAAACCCAAACCATGCTAAACAAGTCTACTATAGAAATCAACATCCACACGGAGGAGGATCCTCACATTGTGAAGATCGGACAATCCCTTAACGCATCAGAACAAGTCACCTTTACTACCTTTCTCCGTGCTCGCAACCAAGCTTTCACTTGGTCCTATCCGACATGCCAGAATTGATCCCGACATTGAGACTAGGTATACACATGTAGAAAATTTGTTCCTAGCCCTATCATTCGTGGCTACCAAACTCCGACACTACCTTCTCGAATCACAAAACTTTCGTCATCACCAACACGGACCCCATCCATTACATGTATGCCAAACCTCATCTCGAACCAACGCATCGCCCGATGGCTCATGCTCTCGCCGACCTCGACCTTGAGTTTGTCCACCAGAAATCAATCAAAGGACAAACCATCGCAGACCAACTTGCGGAAGCCCCTTTACCTGGGGAACAATTTACCAATTTTACATTCCCCGACGAACTCATTGCCACTCTTTCACTCCAGGAGGAGTCATATCCAATGAATCTCTTCTTCGATGGATCCAAATGCCAATGCGGTGGAGGAGCCGGCGTTGTTCTCATTCCTCTCGACACTGAGCCTATGCCTCTTTCATTCCGACTCGATTTCCCTTGCACTAATAATACAGCGGAATACGAGGCCCTTGTTCTGGGTCTCCAGTGTTGCGCCGCACTTAGGCATCAAATCTATTAATATTTTCGCGACTCTCAATTGGTAGTCAATCAAGTTATGGGCATCTACCAATGCAAAAATGAGGAACTTCAAAAATACAAACACTACGTGGATTCACTTCTAGCCTTATTTACTCACTATTCTATCCAAACCATTCCCCGCTCCACTAACAAATTTGTGGATACTATGGCTTGCTTAGCCTCGCAAATTCCGGCTTCATCAACTGACTCTAACATTTTCGTCTTGGTCTAACAACTCTTTGCCCCATCTTACTCGACCCCGGTTGTTTGTATGATAAATAATGTGTCTGCTCATTCACAGGATACCTGGTATCACCAATTTCACGACTACCTTACAACCTCTATTCTCCCATCTGACCTTACTAATACTGGAAAACGTGTGTTTCTTAAACGCGTTTCTCATTATGTCGTTATGGGGGGACTCCTTTATAAACGTGGCTTTGATGGCATCCTCCTTCGATGTCTCACCGGCGCGGAGGTCACCCATACTATCCAACAAGTTCATGACGGAATTTGTGGCGGCCATTTTAGCGGCCTTACCGTGGCTAAGCGAATCCTTCGCCTAGGTTATTATTGGCCTACTCTCAATAACGACTGCTACGAATATGTTAAGCGTTGTGTCATGTGTCAACAACATGCCAATCTTCAACATACTCCTAGCCATCCGCTACAGGTGTCACACGAGATCTCTGGCCTTTCTCACAATGGGGTTTAGACCTTATTGGTGAGATTCATCCGCCTCTTCACAACGCCACCGATGGATCATCACAACGATCGAATATTACACAAAATGGGTGGAGGCTATTCCACTCATTTCAACTAAAAAGAAAAAATTGTAGAGTTCATTAACCACCACATTATCTGCCGCTTTTGGTGTTCCTCATTGCTGATTACGGATAATGGAAAATCTTTCAAAAATAAGTTGTTGCAAGACCTTTGTGACAACTTTGGTATCAAACTCAACTTCTCATCAGACCTACTATCCACAAGCAAATGGACAAGCCGAATCCTCTAATAAAACCCTAACCAAAATCCTCATGAAAGTTGTCAATGAGTCCAGACGAAATTGGCACGATCACATTCCCTTTGCCCTTTGGGCTTATCGCACTAAGCATTCGTACTCTACTAATGCCATACCTTTTCTTTGGTATATGGTACCGAGGCTGTCTTGCCTCTCAAATACAAATACCCTCCTCGAATATCCCTTCAGGATATTCTTACTAACGATGATTTCCGCCAAGAGTGGTTAGCCCAATTGGAGCTTCTTGACGAACGCCGTCTTACAGCTCTTGATCACCTTCAAATCTATCAAAAACGCATCAAGCGTGCTTATGATAAGCGACTTCATGAGCGTACATTTAAGGTTGGTGATCTTGTCCTCAAAGAGAATCAACATGTAACCAAACTAGAAAAGAGAAAACGTGGAAAATTTGCTCCCAATTGGATTGGGCCTTATATAATCACTCACACTTATGGATCGACACTTATCGTTTAGCTTCGATTAATGGTAAACCCGAGCTCAACCCCTTAATGCCTTGCATCTTCAACCATTCTACTTTGTTGAATTCAAAGGTGTTATATCACTTCTTATCTACTGCGCTCGTCCCTTGAGCTCATTTACCACCACACGCACTTCGCTTCCTACACCTCATATATAAAATCAAGCTCACTTCTCACCTCCCTTAACGATGCCTTCCCCTTTTTAGTCTAGTCCATGACTTCAACGTATTAAAATAAGCCGTATTCTTATGGGATTTTCTTGAGTCAAACTTCCTACCAAACTAGATGCTTCATGCCAAAAGAACATCTAGTCATCTAAATAAAATATAGATCGCTCCTCGAAGGACAGCTATATATGCCGAACTATTGCTTTGCTATTATATATAGACTACTCCCAGAAGGACAGCTATGCATTAAAATCATGTTCATACTATAAATAGATCGCTCCCTCGAAGGACAGACTATACACAGTCGGCCTTTATCGAAGCTTCTCGCATTGATCGCTTCGTGAAGACCTCAAGAAATAATACAATCAATATCCTTGTAGACTTCCCGCATCGATCGCTACATTCAATAAAATAAAATCCTCATTCAAAAGAACTTTTGAGTCATGGACTTGTCTATTTAGGGTAGGTTCTCTTTCGTCAGAACACTCATTTTGTAACAAGTTTTCCGTACCTCAGCTATACCATCCACCTCACCTCACCATTTGTTTCAACTCAAGGGACGTGACGTACACCTGATAGGTTGTGATCATACAACTCTTTTCACCTATTGACTTCTCGGCTATGCACCGGTACCTAGGGCTTCAAGTTCGTTCTACGTTGTGTGGTTTGTTTAGCTCTTTTCATCTACGGAGCACTCTTTCCCCTTTGCCTCGCATCTAGGATTGCGTGTTGATCTTAAGCAGGACATGGTTCCTTACCACTTGGGTAGGCTAACTTTCGCCTCACATATACCTATACCAACATCGCCAATACCTTACCAATACCAACAACATCACCCTACCAATAGCAATATTTTTACCAACCAACAAATTGCCTAACCATACCTAAATTGCTCAATTCACCTCTCCTCGGTCCTAAGGAGAACTACATCGGCCTGAGGCCCCTCCTTGCTTTGTGCAATGGGCTATGTAGGCGTAGCACTTCGAGACATGGGGTCTCCCAAGGTTAGCTCGACCATCCCCTACCATCACCTATCATGTGTGGTAAATATAAATATTTTTGTGTATTTCTATTTAATCACATTCCTCTTTATCCTTCTTCAAAACACCGAAAATCAAAATGTAAACATTCTTATTATTATCATAACTCAAATCAACATACATATTCAAAAAGCGTTATTTAGATGTTAAACAAATACATCTTCTCTATCTTCGACACGCAGGTCGGCATCCTTATTTATTCTTATACCTTGCCTACATTTACTTAGACCCTCACGACTCATCCCGAACTAGGTGATGATCGTGATCGTCGACCCTCTCGCCAGCCTCTCTCATGTCCTCAAAGGTACCACAATCACTGGTACCACCCACGATCTACCAATCTCTCCCGTAACATATGAATACGCCCTCTCGCATGGAGGACTCCACCTCTAGTCTCTCCACCCGTGACTCCAACCACTAACAATCTTCTTGCCTCATTCACTGCGTTTGGAGCTGATGAACTAAACTCGTAGACGATCTCTCTCCACTTTGTAATCACAGCTATGTCGGGACAATCATGTACACCTTGCAGCTCTACTACCCACCATAATCTATAGGCCTCTGTCGTTCCTACATCCATTACCTGCCGCGATCGGCTGCTATCTCCTCTCGCCCTTCGGAGGTGTGGGCCGGGAGGTGAGAATGTTGCTTCGGCATCTATCTTCATATATGGTCTATAAGCCTGGGTATATCTGCAGCACAAATCCAAATTGTCGCGCACGCGATCTAAAGGAATCCTCTCATATTCACCTCGGCCTCGTGCCCCGCAATCCACCTCAATCACTCTACACCCCTCAACTCCTCGCCTATGCTCTCTTACCATATAGTTCCCGTAAGGTCTCCAATCGATATCCGCAATCGTCACCCTTTCCCATACCTTCCTGTAATACTCAATGTCACCCGTCACGGCCCGAGATCTTGCCTCTTGTTCTGCTCGACCCATCATCTCGAATCCCAACCTCTCAGACTCCGGTCTCTCCCGACTAGATGGGACGACCTATTGGTCGCACACAAACAATGTGCTCATAGGCCCAACAAAGGTAATAAGTATGAACCATCCAAAGTGTCGTCCCGTGATTTCGCCTACAAGCCCATAGACCCCTGTATAGCTCCGCCAAATATGCAGGTGCCCATGCAAAAGTCACGTTCCTTTTCACCATTTCCCAAATAACACTCATCAATGCTTTTGGAAATCTTCCTCCATCTTTTCGGTAACGCTGTAATACCCTACCGCTATCATTAATATCACGGCTAACCTTGTCTCCTCAGGGTGTGCTGCATACATTATCCCATATGTGAATGACAAACCTCGCTGTGTTAAGTCTCGTGCATATGGACCAAATACTTCATTATCGCTGCTCGCCCGCCGCGCTAGGTAACACACGATATACTAGTTTTCCCAGTAATTGGGAGTCTCAAAATACGGAACACATCTTCCAATGTCACTATCATCTCCCCTGTTGGCAGATAGAAGGTATTTTTCTCAGGATTCCATCTTTCAATCAACGCCTGCAACATAGCATGGTTCCATGTAATTCGTGAATAATAGCGGATTCCACTTAACCCCAAATGATTTATCAATGTCCATTCAACTGGTGTTACATCCGCTCGGATTCGTGACAACAGCCGCCAGACACTATCATTCATCCTTAGCCCTACCTCTGCTGTTGTATATGTCATGAAAACAAAATAACCGCTCAATAAATCAAATTAAGAAATTTTACATTCACCGGTATCGGTTATAAATAATCAGACGGTTGCTTCAAGAACGATATCGGTTACGCTAAACCGATATCGGTCCAATCGCCAATTACATACACCTTGCCTAAAATAACCGACATACGACAATAAATTGATCGTTTATTCCTTTCTATGTACACGAGACATACCCAAACCCCCAACTACCTACCCCATAAAACTCACCTCATCTCTAACCCTCTTTATCACGTTTTCTTTCTCATATCTACCCACTCACCCTCCTCCAAACTTATTCCCAAAACATGCAAAGTAGTCAAATCACAAACAAAACATTACCTCTTAGGTTGCAGCAGACTTGAGGTGGCCCTTGTCTTCCCTCTTGTCCCGCTGCTGGATGCTTCTCCTTGTCCTGCCATGTTCACCACCCTTTTCAACTTTGTCTTTCTGCCTTCTGCATCTCGGATCACATTCACTTTCCTTGTCTCTTTTCTCCTTATCACTCAAATCTCTCATGCAAATACTGTCTCGGTCGTCAAAAAGCGTCGCGTTCGCGTTTTAACCTCTTGCATGGCTCTAAAAATAAGAACTTAAGTTGCCACCCTAGCTTTTCTATTTTTAGAAAAGATCATACCTAAATAACCGGATCGCTTACTTAACCGATATCGGTCTATCATCACCGCACGCTTGTCGGTTCTATAACCGATATCGGTTACACACCCACCTTTTTCAAACATGGTTCTTTTCTTCATTTTCTACCTAATTTTTGTCGTGCCCGCCTCTTTTCCCGCATCACAACACCATTGTCCACATTTGTCCATCCAATACACATATCATTACAATTTCATTAACATCATCTATTTTACAAAAATAAACAAGCCATCAACTAAGGAATATCCAAAACCTATCAATCTATACATCATTTAGATCCACTCATCGATTCATATATAACAATGTCACAAAACCAGCCCAAAACATACAACATTTCAAAACATCAACATCATCCATATATCAACATGTCAACTAAACTCATCATACATTCTATATCACAAACCATTGACGCAATATTTAAACACATTTTGAACACTGCATGTGGATCAAAACATCGTCTCTATATATATATACAAGTTTTCAAAATATACAATGTGCCTGCATCGGGTCTCGGTGATCTCATCATCCAATAAAGTCGGCACGCAGCCACAATAAATATCGTCATCTCGACTCACTCGCAGCGGTCCCTCATATCAAAAATATACTCACTCGCAGTAGGTATCAAATGAACAACTCCGTACTCGGCTCGCAGTTGGTATATAAAGAATACATGAATCAATACATGAATAAATGATGGCACGCAGCCTCTATCAACACAACCGGTTCGCAGACCGGTGCCCATGTCCCTATACAAAAACTATGTGGGGATCCTCGCTCTCCCCACCACCTCAAGACCTCTCCCTCTTTGGTCCTCGCGGTGCCTCTCGCCTCCTACCTTAACGGACACACTGCAGAATAAGCTGCGCTCCTGCGACCTCTCGACTATGCGAGGTCTCCGCTTGTGTGCCGCGATATGGCGATACTCGGCTCCGGTACTATAAAGGAGATCTGATAGTACGGGCCTCTCGCTCTCGCTCCATGTATCTCTCTGTGCCACCGCTCGCAGATTGGGCTGGTCCCCGGACTCCTACTACCAGTACCCCACTTCGTGGTCTGCTTTGGTGGTGCTGTGGCCGCGGTGGTGCTGTACCTATCTTTAGCTGCTTTGATCTACTTACCTTTACTCGTACTGCACTCTATGGCTGGTCTTCTTTGGTGGTGGTGCTTTGTCAGTGCTCGTGCTGAGCTTGGGCTAAATTTGCCCTACGTAAGACCCCTATCTCGTGCTGCGCACATGCAAGCTGCCCTGTAATAACCGCACTGGCCTCGAGCTGATCTCGCTCTGCTATCACTCTAGCCAAGTCTGGCCACAGCGGCGGTATCTCTATCTGGCTTCTCTCGACCACCTCACCAAACCCTGTATGCTCCGTGCACCCAAAGATCATCTACGCCATCACTGCCGGCCTCTCTCGCAACCTAATCTGGATCCAAGGGGCGTGGTGCAGCGGTGGGGCCTCTACATCATCCCTCTGTGCGAGGGAAGGGAGGTGGCTTGTCTGTCGCCGCAGCCCCATCTGCTGCGTGCCCTCTCTGGGGGTATCCTCTCGTACTCTCCCGCCTCGCCCTACTATCCGAGAATGTGTACTGGATCGGGCGCAACGTAAGCGGGCTCCTCTGTAGGGTGATGACCTTTATAAGGTCTCCATATGATGTCTCTTTGCTGTCAGCCCTCTAACAAATGTCTATAATATGCCACATCCCGACTGCAACAACTACTCGTAGGCTGGCCCACGACCCCCAACCACCTCTCGAAAGCCATATCAGTATATGACATGTGGTCTGGCTGGGGTAACCCTATCGGCTCGATGCATATGATGTGCTCATATGCCCAACAATACAAACAAAATGTCGAACAAATACCAAATCGCCTCATCCGGTGATAGCCCCATAGCTCCTCAGTATAATTGCACTGTGTACACTGGTGCCTGTGCATAGCAGTGTGCTCCTCAATCATCTCATGCAAAGCACCCCCATCGGCGCCCACGGAAAGAGGCCTCCCTCTCGAGTCCGGGAGGCGAAGCGGTGTGATCCCTATCATCATCATCGGCGGCAAGCCGTGTCTCATGTCTGTCTTGCGGTACATGTCACTATACCCGATGCTTGCGCTATGATAGGTAAGTAGCGCGGCTGCATCTCCAAAACTCGTAGTATGCTGTCCATGGCGAGTCTCTAAATCTACCTAGAAGATCGCCTCTCCCTCGATCGGAAGTCGAAGGATGCGATACACATCCTCCAATGTGATAGTCATCTCCCGGTCGGGAGATGGAACACATTGGTCGCGAGATCCTATCTCTCGATGAGGGCGACCATCGCCGTGATCTCTCTCTCTGCTCGCTCAGCACTGGACTCCACCGAGTCCCACCTCACGCATGATCGCCCGGTCGCGGCCATGGACACATGTGGTCTCATCCGCACCCAACAACGGGGGCATCCTATCCGCATCATCAATCTGTTAACGTGCTCGCAAAACCAATCCACATCCTTAGACCTACTCTTTATCACATCATCTACATTACTCTCTAACCCCCTCTAGTCACCTACCTTCTCCACTATCTCCCTCTCCAACCAACCCATACAAACCCAACCCAACCCATACAAGCCCCTACTAACCCAAAACCCACAACCCATACAAACCCAACCCAAACCCATCCCACCCAAAACACAACCCCAACCCATACAAGCCCTTACTCACCCAACACCCAACCCAAACCCTTCCCACCCAAAACCAACAAAAACAAAACCAAAACAAACCACATGTAAAACCAACAAAAACAAAACCAAAACAAACCACATGCAAAACAAAACAAAACAAAACCAAAACAAACCACATGCAAAACAAAACAAAACAAAACAAAACAACAAACCCAAACCGACGGTGATATACGACCGACGCCGGTCAAGCCCAACACACCTACCGGCCAATCAAATGTATGACCGATGCTTGGCCGCTTAAGAATCGACATTGGTCGCTGTAATCACCGGAGCCGAACCCCCGCGCGCCCCCCCGCCTTCATTTTTCCATTTTTTTACCTAACTACCCACCCAAATACCCTAAAACTTACCCACCTACCCACCTTAGCCTATCTAGCCTATCTACCCTCTCCTTTTTCAAATCATTTCCATTTTCTCATTATTTCCTAAAAATGTAATTCCCACCCAAACCCCCAATTTAGCTTAATACCATTCAAATGCATAAAATAAAGAGTTCGAACCTACCTGCATTTGACGACACGCTGTCGTGGTGGGATGGGTGGCGGTGGTCCACCTGGTCCAGCCCCTCCCGCTGCTCCCCAACTTGTGCCATAGCTCCAATGCTACTCTGCTGGGTCCCCGCCAATCAACACAGCCCTCCTCCTCACTCGGGACCACTCACAATTCACTCCTCTAGTAAAATAGCTCCACCTCAATCAATAAAACCTCCAATCTCAACTCTCCACGTCAGAAAAATCACTTTGGTTTTCAAATCACAAAAGTAACAATGACAAGCCGTATTTTTGTTTTTATAGGTTTTTCGCCTTAACCGATATCGGTTTCATTTTACCCTAATGAACCGGTATTGGTCCCTTAACTGATATTGGTCATGTAGAATCGACATCGGTTTTTATTCCAACTTTCCCCCCAATTTTTGCCCTTATTTACTACTTGCCTCTTTTTCACCAATATCGCCTATATCCACCTTTGCTGAACACCATTTGTTCACTTGTCCGGCCCGACCTAAGGCCTCAATCTACCTATTTGGCCCGACCCAAGGCCTCAACCTACCTATTCACTGACCCAAGGCCTCAACCTACCTATTCGGCCCGACCTAAGGCCTCAACCTACCTATTCGGCCCGACCAAGGCCTCGAACCTACCTATTCGGTCCGACTCAAGGCCTCAACCTACCTATTCGGCCCGACCCAAGGCCTCAACCTACCTATTCGGCTGACCCAAGGCCTCACTCCTAACCATTTGGCCCGACCCAAGGCCTCAACCTACCCCCCTCGGCCCGACCCTAGGCCGCAACCCAACAACCTAGCCCGACCCATGGCCGTACTTTACCTCAATACCTTACCCAAAGATCAACAACATACACTTTTATCCACCCATCATGTAGCTTTTTGTTCCATCGATCTCACCTGTTCGTGTTTTTAGCATGATTAAGGTCCTCGACTTGATCGTCGACCAACCTTGCCTAGACCTAGACCGTGATGTTTATCTCAACCAAACCAACCATTTGCATCTTGCCGAACATGCCTAAACGTTCTGTACCTTACCCGTTATATACCCTGGGGCTACTTCCTATGCCTTGGATACCATGATTATATCACCCTTGTTTGGATAAACTATCGACCTTTGCCTATGCACTGCTGGTTTGCTCATCAAATCATGTACCTTAGTCGTATTATTGCATTTCACCATGCGCTCGCTTCCTTGGACCTACCCCACCATCTTACCATCCCCTCTACCCCATTTACCCTTTATCAACCCTATCCCTAATTTCCCGTTCACTCAATCGTGATAGATTTGAGGGGATTACCTATACCCTTAACAGGGACAAACCACTTCATATTATTGTGCATGCAGCTTTACCAAACAAGCCACATGACAATAAGGGGCTAATGTAGACACCAAATTTGTGTCTTACGACCCCTTGTGACCCGCATCTCATCTCGCAATCTAACCTCATCACCTAAACCTTACACAATTATTTATTAATTACATTGTAATTGATAAATCCACATCACCTTACGGGACACCTCACCGCGCCACCTCATCATGACCTAGCCCTAACCCTAAACTAACCTAATTAAGACCTATAACTTGGTCCACACCTACACCCATGACTAATGACCCCTTTCTCTCACCCAAAACCGACCTTCTAGTCACTTGACCAAGCCCACAACTGATCTCTCGGGAGAAAAGTAGGAAAGGTGGGCTATTTTACTAAAAATATCCTACTTTTTCCTTACTGATGCCGGTTCTACTCGACACCGCAGTCGGTTACGTAACCGCCATCGGTTCCTCAGTAAATGGGCTCCCGAGCCAAAATCAAAGGTCGAATGATTTTGAATAGACGAAGATCATTGGGAGCGAAAAAAAACAGTCCAGATCTTCACTTGATCGAGCAGAGACGAGTGAAGAGACCAGGAGAGTTTGCAGCAAAGGAGATCAAGTTGCATCTTCGTCAAAACCAGTAAGTCACATCTTGCATGTCCTCTTTTATAACATTTCTTATGCTCTTTGAATCACAGTCCTCCTAAATCCATTTCTGAATCCACTACCCAGCGTGCCATTGCATCTAACTGTCATTATTTTACCTCTCATCATCTCATTTCCCAATATCACCCATAAACCAACCTTACAAACACCAAGAAACACAAACACCCCACCAAAACAACCAACCTACAGGTCCTAAGCCCAACCGACGTCGGTTACCAGAAACCGGTATCGGTTACCCCGACTATAGCCAGAAACCAGCCTTCTCCTACCCGTTTCAACCAAGTAATCTAATTGATATTTTGCAGTCTTTTGTGTTAATTCATATTAGCAGGAAACTGACCACCTTCGAAAGGAAGTTTTATATTTCCTGGGCCCAAGGTAGTTTCCTCATTTATTGTTTAATCAAAATCTTGTGGTCTTGTGTTCTTATTTGCAGGTAGTCCTTCCAAGACAAAAAGGAGTTCTTCGCAGCCTGATCTTTCTCTACGGTACGCGCACACCATCTCGACATTTAACAGTATTCCTCCTAGCCCTAACCTTATCTCTGTTTCTAAAAGGAATGAAAGGATAGAATAAACTCTATTCCCGTGGCCGAAACATTCCGAGCGAAACAACTACTTCATCATAATCATCTCCCTCATCAATGCCCTCGGTGGTGAAGAAATTAACTCAAGATCCCTCAAGTTCATCTCGCTTCATCATCTACTTCTTCCACCAAATCCTCGCAATCTTCATTATCCTCCTCATCATCTGGTTCCTCAACTTCACTGGTTGCATTGACAGGAACTTTAACAGGAGGTCCTTCAAGCGCTAGCCTTGTTTGAGAAGCAGGCAAACAATTTCTGGGCTGGAAATTCCTCCTTGGAATGTCTACATAGGGAGCATGCTGAGCCAATTACTTCTTAATGGCGATGAGATCATTCACAAGTTTTTGTACCAATGGATCAGTATTAGGTCCAGGAGTGGAAGAGGAAGAAGAAGCAGACCTAGATTTGGAAGGGTCTCTCCTCAACTTCCTTGACATGATTAAATCATCTTCGACACTAACAGCAAGAGTTTGATCCTCAACCAATGTTGCGAGATTAGCCCTTCTCAGTGCATAACTAACTTCAGGTGATTGGGCATTTAGGAAGAAACATTTTTGGATTTGATCTACAAGTCGAGTATTTGGCGGAATTTTGTTAATCAACCTGTTGAATCGGGCCACAAATTCTCTCATGGGCTCCTGTGAATCTTTATTTATTTGAGATATTTGGGCTAGCAAGGCATGCACATCTTCTGCTGGTTTGAAATGGTTTTCAAACCTAGTTCTCATTGTGTCCTAGCTAGTGATAGCACCAGCTGGAAGGTGATAGAACCAATCAGCAGCATTATCTTGTAAAGTCTCAACAAAAAGTCTCACAGAGACATCTTCATGTTCAACTCCCAAAACTCCACATGCAATTATGAAGGCTGCGATGTGTTCATCAGGATGCACTTTACCATCACCTTTGAATTTAGGGAAGTTCTTACGGTTACCTCTGGGTAACTCATGCAAAGGTTGAGGGAGGGCAAGGGGCCCGACACGATGACCCCAGGGCAATGGTACCGCCATTCTTGGGAAAATGGCTTGAAGAGGAACTGCAACACCAGCAAGAATCAAAGCTTGAAGATTAGGACTGGTTGGCTCTGAAGGAATACCACCCGTAGGAATTCTATCTTGGACGGGTGGAGTGCTTGTCGAACAAGCCTTTCTATTTCTTGTTGAAGGGAAAGGAAAACCTGCTGCTCTAAAAGTTGAAACGAGAATCTTTAATACCAAGGGCCCTTCTCCCTCAAGTAAAACATGGAGTCACCGATCAAAAGATGATCAATAAATAAACTGTGCAATATGATTCCCAAATGAGTCACCAAAAGCATTGGTTGTCAAATAGGACTTTACGAAGAGCAATAAATCGGGGACAAGATGTCCCTCCTCTTTAATGGGAGAGGTTCCCTTATTCGAAACAAACCTATTTACAAATATACAAAACATGATTTTCTTGTTGAACTTGGATATAATGAAAGTGTTTTCTATAAAGATCATCAATTACAAAAGGACTGAGGAATGAGAATACGAGAATGAGCAGAAAGGCACCATTTAGAATTATAGATGACAGAATAATTCCTTATGCATGCGAAGGTATAATGAATTGAAACAAGATCATTTGTATCATATAAGTAAGATGAAATTTAAAAGACACAAAGTTCTGTAAATAACATCTGCAAGAACACAAAGTTTCTTGACATAACACAGACAAATGATCTTGACAAGATTTAATGAAAGGCTTAGGGATAAAAGAGATCAGATAGACGAAGAATGAAAAGCCCTTCTGTATTGATTTCTTTATGATTTATTTACACTTTCAGAAAATAAGCCAAGTTCTTCCTTTTTTGCAAAATGGCAAGGAGAGGCCATTATATAGCTTACAAATTAGTTACTCTTGGTAACTACTTCTTTTAACTAAAGATTAGTTAAGGATTGCCAATCGCAATACCTCAACTTATTACAATAAATCTGAGAGAAAGAATTGGAAGAGAAGAGAAGAATAAGGAGAAGAAGACAGTGGTTATGACTGGGAGGGACCCACTGAATTCAAAATCCGCTGCCTGAATCTCTACAATGCCTCGGCTATGTCTCTGCCATGGAGAACTGACGTGTTGGCTATAGACTGGGTCCAAAATCTGAGGCACTTCTCCATTTCCTTATCAAACTCGACATGAGTATGATAGTATTTATTTGCTTCTTCAATGGCAGATTGAGAGAGAAAATCTCGTTCATTTTCTCTTTGGAAATGGAGCTTTCCTTGAATAGATCATCTTTGATAAAAGCTCAAATTGAGCTTTGATTTCTTGCAAGGAGAGAGGCACACCAGAAGTTTCATCCTGAAGATGAAAATGTATATCCTTGAAAGCAGATAAAACCAGTGTCTTGAAAGCCTCACCCTTACACTCGCCAGCCTATTCTTCGATTCTCCCAAAGCCTCCTCCAAGACTTTGATCTTCCACTCCACACTTAAACCCGTGGACTTTGACAAATTATCCTTTGCATCATCAAAACCTTACTACGCCATAAAATGTTCTCATATGTCTGTCCCATGAGATGGAGGTCTACTATGCACTGCTCCAAAGTTTTAGCTCTTTATCTATGATTCCGATAGTGGAGGAGAGCTTACATTGCAAGTTTCTCACCTTTCCATGGAGTTTGAAAGCTTCATCGATGAAGTTCAATCCTACAACAAGCATATCATCCACCATGGCCTCCATAGCTCTGTCATAGATGGAATACTTGTGCATATCTTTGATACTCTGTACTTCATCTTGGCTCAAAATTACAGGTGGTGGAAGGGTAGTCAATGGGGTAGGGTCCAAAACTTTGTCCTTAGACAAAAGAGATTTGATAAAACCTGTGAGAATCTGGGCTTGTTCCTCCAACTGTTCAATAGTTTTCTGCCCTTTTTCTACCCTCCCAATGACTCTTGTGACTGTTTCCTGGAGGTTATGGATCTCTCCTTCAGGGGTAGACTCTCCCATAGGAATCCTTGAGAATTCTAGGTCAGATGCCTGTAAGTCCTACTCTGATTTATCTACTGTAGGCTTAGCAATCTCCAGGAATTGCTGACCCTGAGCATCTGACACTATCTTGGAGGTGATTCTGGCCTTTTTGGCATGAGAAGGAGTAGTGCCTAACAAGGCTGCCACAACATCAAAATTTGGCCCTGAGCTCCGAGAGGAAGATTTCCTCTTCCTACTATCGACAAAAGGTTGCACCCATGCAAAAGAGGAGGAGGAAGAAGTAGGAGGGGCAAGAGGACCAAGAGACAGAGAGCTCATGGCGCTCAAGGTTTGCACAGCTGTTGTCTCGAGTTGAGACATGACTGGGTGCTTGAGACAACTGGTGTAGAGGAGTCAATAGCACTTGGAAGTTCGGTGCTCTGGACTTCCTTGTCTTTATCCGTTGGAGCTTCAGGAGCGCTTGGAGGAGCTGGCACTTCACTCTCTTCACTTTCACTGAGAACAATAATGTTCTTTGATCCCAAAGGTAATTACGCTGCTTTCTCTGAGGATCTTCTTCCACAGGCTCCTTCTTAACCTCTTTGAATTTCTTCTGGTATACTTGGGTGGATGAAGAAGGAGTAGAAACTGCAGGTCCTTGTGTTGATGAGGCAGGAGGGGTTTGCACAGGTGTGTCTGATCTTGGAGTCGATGCTTCCCTCCTTGGTGTTGAAACATCCTTAGAGGAGGATTCTCCTGAGTGCCTCCTAAGCTCTCGAACTTTCTTATCAAACCAGATCTTAGTCCTGACTAAGACTGGAGCCAGGATCTCAGCCAAATCATCTTTCTCTTTCTTGAACCAATCCAAGTCCTCCAAGGGAGTTTGCTTGACCACATTTTCATACTCATATGAGTACAGATAAGAGTTGTCATCCTTGAGTCCTTTAGGAACTTGGTACAAGCTGATTTCTTCGATCAATTGTAGAGAGAACCTACCATAATGCCTCCTTCTAGCCTCAAAATCATTGTACAATCAATTGATAGTATTTTGTATCTACCCTATGATGATAGGTTATCTTGATGTTTCTGCTCAATGAACTTCTTCAAGTCGAAGCAAGTTTTGGGCTTGAAGAAATGGATGGTAATGGGAGCCAGGGCTCTTTCAATATTTTGTGCGTCCAGGGCTGTTTTACAGGTGTAGTTTCCCAAAGAGATGGGGAAGTGCAAACCAGTAATCTTCTTGTCCCTACAGGTTCTATGCAATTTGTCCAATTGCCTGCATACTTCTATCAGAGCCATCTTGTCACTGCAGAACATAGGAAGTCTCAGAGGGGTGCTCTCATAGCCAGCGAGCCTGATATATGAGAATTTTCTGAATTGGATAAAATAGGCACCGTAGTGCGATATCAGGTTCATGGCTTCGTCAGAAAATCTTCTAGCAGTGTCACCCTCAAGAAGTCTGACCATGTACATGGTGAAAGCATCATTCACCCTTCGGAAGTTGCGATTGCTGGTCTCTAGGGTGAACTATGGGTAGTAGACATACACAGGATCAGAATTTCTTCGTTTCTGCACATTGGATAGCTGCTCCGCTAGGTTCATGCTGATGATTTCTGCCCAATTGATATTTTGAGTTCCTTCGCACACCATGTTGATGAGCGGGCACATCTAGAAATGGAACTCGTTAGTGGAGGGTAAGCCCATAACCCGAGCCAGTAAGATTATGAAATCTGACAACTCTTCATTGAAATATGCCCGGAAGAGAGTCTTGGATAGACGAGACGCTCCCTTCTTAGGGTTTTTAAGCCATGACTTCACCACCCGTGCCTTGTAGTTATCGCTGTCTTGATTGAACAGGGCTTGTGCTTGATTCTGGGAGACAACGATAGCATTATCCATTTCGGAATCCTCAGTGCAGTGCCAATGGTGGCAGCGTCAAGTTTGGCGATGAGCTCCCATGCACGTTGGTCAATTCACTCGAATCAGGGTTGAAATGAGCCCCGCATGAAAGCACTGTGTCTGCACATTGGACCGAGATGGGGAAACCACCAGTAAAAGCTAGACCGCTATCATGAATCATTTGTGCCATTGGTGTAGGGTTTGCATCTGTCATCCTCGACCAAAAATCACCAAAATCAAGGTGGCGAACTTCACTGTCCCCGATATCGGGAACGACGGATTCTAGTGGTGAGACTTGTTCCTGCCCCTGGAATTTGATCTTCATGTTGATAGTAATTGAGAGAGCAGAGCTGCAAGCTAAACTTGGGATGAAATCATAGAGGGAATGGATACGCGTGTAGGAATTTAGATTGCAAGGGTTCGAGAAAAGATAGCATAGAAGCAGTGTGAAAAATGCACAGGGGGTTCGCTCGTTATATAGCCATTTTGGAGAGAGAAAGGTAATAAACGTGCATTAAATTCATACCTACTAATTTGAAAAGCAAGATATTCGGGTAGAGTGGGAAAAATTATCATGAATGGCACTTGGTTCATTTGGGACACGTGGGACGTGAAAGCGCGAAGTATGCGGTTCGGGTGATTCAGGCGAGCGGGGAAAAGACGCACAAATGTTATTGGGACATGCGGGACCATAGTGTGTGAATTACGTGACTCGGCCGGATCGGATGAAAATGTGACCACGGGTCCGGGAGAGTTTGGGACATTTGGGACGCAAAGCGCTTGAAATACGCATTCGGACGATTCGGCTGAAAATGGAACAACTTGTCAGGAGAACTTGGGACATGTGGGACAAAACATTCGACGGGCCCAAAAAGAAAAACTTCGGGAAACCGGCCGATCGGGGAACAGAGGGCCCAATTGAACTTGGGACATGCGGGACAAAAATGTACGACAGGCCCGAAAAACACACAAAATGACCCAAAAACGTAGATTTTCTCAATTTCTTGGCTTTTCACATTATCAGTATAACAGAGAAGACACTTAAACTCAAAATTTTAAATTTTCACCTTCTTAAGAGCAGGGGAATTTTGAGTGGACAACAACAACCTAGCCTCACCACCTAAACCTTGCACAATTATTTATTAATTACCTTATACTTAATAAATCCACATCTCCAAACCTGCCACCTCATTTAGCCACCTCATCATGATCTAGTCCTAACCCTAAACTAACCTAATAAATACCTATAACTTGGTCTACATCCACACCCATGACTAATTACTCCTCACCCGCATCAAAATCAACCTAATAATGACTTGACCAAGCCCACAACTAATTCCTTGGGAGAAAAGGAGGGAAGGTTGGCTATTTTACTAAAAATAGCCCACTTTAACTTAACCGATATCAGTTCCTACTCGACCGCCGTCGGTTACATAACCGCCATCGGTTCCCTGTAAATGACCTCCCCCAACCAAAAACAAAGGATCGGGAATTCATTGGAAAGATCGGGAATTCACTTGGCCGAGCAGAGACAAGTGAAGGAAAGAGAAGAGTTTACAGAGAAGGACATCAAGCCCAAGACTACAACTGAGTAACCAGAGCCCGATGACACTCATCCAAGCATTGGGAGAGAAGATAGCTCATCTTTGATTGTCAGATCATCCTACCTGAGTCCTGCCTTCATCATCATAGTCCTTGGACCTATATCTTCATCAGAAACTAGTAAGTAGTATCTTGTATGTTCTTTTAATAACATTTCTTGAACTTCTGAATCACAACAATTATAAGTCTATTCCTATATCTACTACCCGGTAACACCCTACATCTAACTCTGTCATTCCTCTACCCGTACATTGCCCCAAGAACAGCCCCCATACTCTCTGAGTATTCTCCATCACCCCATTACCTATCCCTAATCATTTACCAGCCTTATAAACACCATAACCACCTTATAGCCAACCTTCACTAAAAGCCCCTAAATCACTACCCCTACCGATATCGGTTATCAAGAATCAGTACTCACAGTGATGATGACCAAGCATCTCATCATTGTGATTCAAAACCAAAAGCAGCCTTTCCTCTATTGTTTTAACAAAGTAATTAAATTGTAATTTGGAAATAACTTCTTTATTAGAATTTGTGTTAATTCGTATTAGCAGGGGAACTGACCACCTTCGAAAGGAAGTCCAATATTTCCTGGGCCTAAGGTAGTTCCCTCATTTATTGTCTAACTAAAATCTGGTGGTCTTGTATTCTTACTTGCAGGTAGTCCTTCCTAGACAAAAAGGAGTTCTTCGCAATCGATCTGATCTCTCTCTACGGTATGCGCGCACCCTCCCAACATTCAATAGGTATTCCTCCTAGCCCTAACCCTTATCTGTTTCTCAAAAGAATGAAAGGATAGAAGCACCTCTATTCTAGGAACTGAAACATTCTGTGTGAAAGATTTTGGCACACCTGGTGGGACCCAATTCGGGTTTCTTTCTTTCTTGCTTGCTTTCATATAGGGAGCATACTTGCTATTTTCTTCTTCTAAATATTCATAAGATATTTTGTTATTTTGGTAAAAGAATTTGTCTTGCTTTCACATATTTGCATTAGTGAAAGTCATCTCCTTTACTTCATCGAATATCATTTTCGATTTGGGTTTAAAACACGTGCATCACATTCTTGCTTGCTGTTTTCAATTCTAGTGAACATAGATTAAGTAACAGGTCGTACACGTGGGGGTGACATCCACGGTATTGACATGAAATTAATCTTACTTTCACTTCACAACACATACCAAATCACATCATAATCAACACAACAGCTCAAACATCCCCCTTTTTCCGCGGTATTCCTCCGCCCGATTGAGGTAACCTTATAAGCCAAAACAAACTTGACATTTCCCTTAGGTTTTCTGTTTAGGATTGGTATCATCTTGCGTCTAAGGCATAAGCCCACAATAATTAAAACTAATCCTAGGGTTAGTCTCTTGATTTGCTTGTGCATCTTGCTTATTTTTAGTTCTGTTTCTCTATCCTACACTTTGTTTCGAGTGATCACTTCAGAACAATTTGGTAGGTATACTAAGCATTGTTAACCCCAAATCTATCGACATCGCTTAATAAGCGACCGACCAAGCTCTGACAGCTCTAACCGACATCGGTTATCGGATCGATATTGGTTCTTGTCTTTCACGATTCCCAACAAACCAACAACCTACCAATTCCAACATTTTGTGGTTGTTTACATTCTGTAGATTGAATCCTGCTTTGTATACTCTTGTCCATGGTTGTTATCACTCGAAACAAGCCGCAGCCATGGTTTCACATGCACTTCTGTACCTTTTCATAAATCACCCCTTCACATCCTATGGGAATCCTACGGACACCGGTGAGGTTCCCAAAATTCCTGTAGGAGATAAGGAATTTGTGAAATTTGTGGATGCTAATCCTAGCCTTTGTCAATACTATTTGTCTCATACCCACGACCATACACCCGACGGTCAGCTCCTTGTTGGTATGCCTATTAGTATAGCTTCTCATTTAGCTCCTTCTCCACCTAATAACTCCGCCTTACCTTTTTCATCCTTAGCCTCGTCTCCCACCTCGGTAGCTTCAAGGTTCATACAACACGATTGGCTTTCATTTGGTTAATCTGGGGCCCCACATATCATTACATTACTGATCGCTCTACCTTGTCTCTCTCACAGTTGCCCTTTCATAAATTGCTCTCTGCCACCTATCCACATGAGCTTTCCTTCTCAAGCTCGCCCACCTTTTCATTTCCACACACTTATCCAAAGGCTTCAACACCTTATATAGGTCATCCCTATCTCGGTCACCTCAACATATTCATCCTCAATACCTTATCAACATTTAACCCCACCGTTGTCTCACTGGTAACTCTTGGCCCAATCCTCCTCCGTTTACAACAACCGCACCATCATCTCATCCAACCACTGATTTCATCAAACAAATGATGGACAAGATGCAAAATATGGAGGCTTCTGTTTTAGGAAGCCGTAGCACCCTGACATACGAGCAAGTTTTTTGGGAGCCTATTCATCCTTCTGTCCCCCTTCATTCATATCCTCCTCAATGGGAATTACCAAAATTTACTCGTTTTAATAGTAAGGAGGATCCTCAACAACACTTGCGATCATTTAGACATGCCTGCTATCTCATTGCTCATGATGATGCCTTACTACTCCGCACCTTTCCCATGTCCTTATCAGGACCCACCTTGGAATGGTACGATTGCTTTAACCCAAAGACTCAATCTTCTCTTTTAACCAATTAGCCCAATCTTTCTTGGATCATTTCTCCATTAATATTGCTAAGAAAGTATCTATCACCGACCTCTATGCCGTCTGACAATTTGAAGACGAATCTATCACAGATTTCGTTGGATGATGGCGGGGCCTCATCAACCAACTTACTTATGCCTTGCCTCAGGCCAAACTCATCGAACTCTTTACGTGGGCCTGCGCTAAGCACATTTCTCCTACCCTCCAAATTCAAACTTTCCGCACCTTTGATGAGGCCTTTACTATGGCTTGAAACTAGAAATTCGAGCCTTAGAGGAAGAGAAATTGCGGTTGCGCAACAAAAACCCTAATTTCTGAACCCAAGACTCCACCAACAAACCCAACACCACCAATTCTCATGCATCGACTGCTTTGAAATCAAAAGGAGCTATACACACGGTGATGGTCAAATCCAAAGCACCGTCTAATACCCTGCCAAAAACCACCTATAAGTATAAAGCCGAACCCATCAAGTACACTCCCTTGGGAGAAACTTATGGTGTCATCTTGGAAAAATTGCTCAAAGACGGAGCTATCACCTTGCCTCCTGTTAAGCCTCACTCCGGGTTTGACTCCACCCGTGCTATACCTTCTTGGTACAAAGAAAATGACTTATGTAACTTTCACCGTGTAAAGGAACACAGTCACAAAAACTGTAAGATGTTGAAAAATATAGTGCAGGAAATGGTTGATGCAGGGGATATAACACTCGATAATCCTAATGCCCCTGCTAACTAAATTTGAAAATCTTTAACAAACCATTCCCGAACCACTCATCTAACAGTAACATAAACAAATATATCTTAGCCGAGGAGAGTGTTCATGAAATCCATGCGGTCTTCAACTCCCAACCAAAAGCTTCTATCGAGAAAATTTTGAATCAAGCCTCTTCACTAACGCAGGGACCCGAACCCCCTTCACCACCATCAAGACAAGATGAAATCCTTGCCATTCCTTTACCCATAAAGGAATTAACCACCCAGAGTTATCTTCTCATAGATGAGCCTTCTTACACCACATCCCTGCAAGACTATGAGCGGATGTTATCTAACTTATCTATTTCCCAAAAATCTCCTTCTACCACTCTTGCTATACAAGAGGAAGGCTCGCCACTGTTTTTATCATCCTTAGAAGAGAAACCCCTCGAATCAAAATCACCACATTCTTTAATCATGATGGATCCCCTCAAACATGCCCTTCTACCTATTAGTTCTTCATCGCCTAAATATTTTCAGCGACCGGTTGACCTCTTAACACCCATTGATACAGAGACTCATTTACCCCCGTGTGTCACACCCACAAAGGGACCAGAATTACAACCCACATCTCTTCCATACAAAATTTCCTATTCACACGTGAAGATTTTCATCCCTCGAAGATAGACGAGTTCTATGGGAGCGTTTGAGTACACCATGCTCTACTCGGATGCGGATGACCGATCTGACACCTCTACCATATACCCGAGGTGTTTATAAAAGCTCAAAATTCCTATGTCCTCATCTTTACCGAATACCTCATCTACCTCTATTAACCTAACCAAAACTTCCCTATGCTTGGGACTTCACCAATACCCGACTTAACACACCCACCTAAATAGTTAGATTTATCCAAAAATAAAGTCGTCCGTCCACCTAAGAGACAAACCCAATCTCCTTAAATCTAATCCCCGCCTCTGTCACAACTAAAACCCTCGCCATCACACCTAACTTCTATATTGGGACCTCACCCCTCTACCTTGCCTCAATACATCACACCTCCTACATTTTCTCTAAAATGACCTGCACCTTCTACACCCATACAGACCCCGTCCACCTATCAACCCTAAAAACTCCATCATCAAATGATTTGCTTGCTGTCACTCCTCTTTCTCCGTGGTTGTTTCCTACTACCACATCATCTGTGGCCTCATCCTCTAACCATCTAAACATAACTTCTGCGCCGAAGAAGCCACGTTTAGTTAAATCCAATTATCAAAACCCCTTGTCTAAATTACCACCCGTACGAACCAACCATACCCAAACATTACCAAAACCCACCCAATCAATAGCCTCATCTTCCTCTGACTTTGACCCACTCAAAGGATCTTATGCCAAGATCCTTGATATGTTGGTGGAGAATGCAACCATTTCCCTACCCCCACTTAGACCCTATGATCCATCTAAACCTCGACCTATAGGTTATGATGAGTCTAAAATCTGCGCTTACCACCACACACCAGGACATGATGTAGAGGGATGCAAAGAGATTTGAAAGACATACTTCGTCAGTCACCTCTCTCGGATAGAAAGGTTAAGAAAGACAACTTACGAAGGGAGAAACCTTTAGCTTCAATCCCTCTCCTATACCATTTTCTCCGCCTCACCAAGATCTATCATTATTACAACCCCACCTCTCTAAGACCATGATTTATCCCTACTGTCTTCCTCCCCTCGTGTCCACAAGATCAACATGATTAGTGTTGCTACTCGAGGAAGAAAAACAATGGGAAAGCTAAAGAAATCACACTGCGGCCTCTCTTTCGTCCACCATCCTAATTGCACCACCACCTAAAGTCGTTATTCATGGACCAGCGTACCCCGTCTCTGATGGAGTTTCCCACCGAACCATGATCAAACAGCTTCACCAATCACCTGTAAAAATGACGCTGTATGATCTCGTTCAAACCTCTGAATCTCATCGACAAGCTCTCGTTGAAATCCTTCAAGGGATAGAGGTCTTACCTAACGAAACATTTCCCGTTACCTCCATCTTAACACCCAACCATGTTGCTTCTCTCACCAAACAATCTATCACTTCCGTCCCTATACAACAAACCGCTGCTGTCAGTTTCTCCGAAGACGAAATCATTAACTTTGGTGCAGAAGATCCTGACCCTGCTCTTTTCATCTCATCTTACGTCCGGGACATCCGGGTATGTCGTGTTATGATTGACGGGTGCACTAGCCTAAACATCATCTCTTCCAAATCCTTCCAACAAATGAATATCCCCTCTAGCTGTATGTGTGCCAACCCCACCATGCTGCGTTCATTCAATGATGCTATTACTTCTACCTTAGGCACTGTGATACTTAACATTCATGTAGGGCCACGTACCTTACCCAAACTCTTCTATTTCCTTGAGGGATAATTCTAATACAACATAATGTTAGGCCGCCCTTGGATCCGGGCTATGGGATGCATTCCCTCCACCCTACATAGATGCATAAAATTCGAGTATGAGGGGAAGTCGTACACCGTAAAAGCTGATGCTCCCCCCTTCAAAACCTGTAATATGTTATATCACCCTAATGATGTGCTTGTACCAGTCAAGACACCCATTCATCCAACCCAACCATCTATTTCAACCACACCTCAACCATCCATCTCAACCACACCTACACCTTCAACCAATGAAACCACCGCTGCCAATTCCACTTCCTTTCCCGCGGACAACATCCCAACCTCAGATCCCTTAGTTGATGTTTTTCAATGCCTTATACTGGGGGAGTATCACCTATATAACGTTAGCACTTTCCATAACCCACAGGAGTATGGACAGTTACATGCGCATCCTACATATGACCGTCGTGTGGGGGAAGTAATCTCCTACGGACCACCTAATTGCTGCACCAACCTAACGTATGGGGGTGTCGATACAACCTCTGTCACCCCTGAACCTCCCCTTAGTGTGGTTCCCTTCCAATCTGATTTTCAATATCTAACTAATCGTCATTTCGCCCTCACCTTCTTGACGCGCTATGTTTGGAAGGGCTTCGGTTTCGGTCTTTATGAACAAGGCCGACATACGATCATTCCCATAACTACATGCAAACACAAAGATCGTCATGGTCTTGGATTCTCTGAACCACCTACACTGAAAAAATCGCATATCCGTTGTATCCAGGAAGATGAGGAAGTCACCCCTTAAGAACCATTATCACCCATTTTACCATCGTCACCCACAGAGTTGATAGACCCTGAGTCTATCCCTCCTAACTTTTTTTTCATAAACGCTATCTTCTGGGTCCTCTCACTTATCAACATGATAATGAAGACCCGTCTTCTCTTCCCCTTCGTATCCGGACATGATCGAATAATACTCACCTTCATTAATGTTGTTGAGTGCTAGGATGACGACTCCATCCTCACTTACCTTGGTGTGGACGACTCTTATATTCAACACACCGTGCCATTTGACACTCAAACCATGTTGAATGAGTCGACTATAGAAATCAACATCCACACCGAGGACGATCCTCACATTGTGAAGATCGGACAATCTCTTACCGCATCAGAACAAACTGCCTTCACTACCTTCCTCCATGCCCACAACCAAGCTTTCGCTTGGTCCTACGCTGACATGCCAGGAATTGATCCTGACATTGCTGTCCATAACATCACCTTGAAACCCGATTCTAAACCAGTTAAACATAAACTAAGGAAAATGCATCCACGCATTTCCCTCTTGGTCAAAGAAGAACTTCAATGACTCCTTTCTATTTCCTTCATCTTACCTATTAACTATCCTCAATGGATCTCTAACATCGTACCTATTACTAAAGCAATGGGGGACTTCGGATATGTACAGATTTCTGGGACCTTAATCTCGCTTGCCCAAAAGATGACTTCCCCCTACCAAGTATTGATCAACTTTTTGATCTCACTGTGGGCCATGAGATGCTTTCTCTCATGGATGGCTTCTCAGGATACAATCAAATTTTGGTAGCCCCGGCCGATCAACATAAAACCGCCTTCATAACTCCTTGGGGAACCTTCTGCTATCGTGTCATGCCGTTTGGCCTTAAGAATGCTGGTGTGACCTATCAGCGGGCTATGACTTACATTTTTCATGACATTATGCACACTATCCTTGAGGATTATGTCGATGATCTTCTTGGCAAATCTAAACATCGCAGTGAACATCTCGATGTTTTAACCATTATTTTCGATCGCCTATTACAATATTGTGTTCGTCTTCAACCAAAGAAATGTGTCTTTGGTGTCCTTTCGGAAAACTCCTTGGTTTTATTGTCTCTTTGCATGGCATCAAGGTCAATCCAACTAAAGTAAAAGCTATCCTAGAAATGCCCCCACCTACTAACCTCAAATAATTGTGTAGTTTGCAAGGTAAACTCCAATCTATCCGGCGTTTCATCTCACAACTCTCGGATCGATGTCAACCTTTCCATCATCTCCTTAAAAATGACATTGTCTTTCAATGGAGCGAAGAGTGCCACCAAGCCTTTGAAGCTCTTAAAGCCTATCTCTTGCAGCCACCCGTGCTTATCCCACCTCAAGACGATCACCCTTTTTATCTTTACCTTTCTGCCACCGACCATGCTGTAGGAGCCATGCTCGCACATCGTGACTCCGAGCATCGAGAACAAGCCGTTTATTATATAAGTCGTACTCTGGTGGATTATGAGACTAGGTATACACATGTAGAAAAGTTGTGCCTAGCCCTATCATTCGTGGCCACCAAACTCCGACACTACCTCCTGAATCACAAACCTTTTGTCATCACCAACACGGACCCCATCCATTATATGTACACCAAGCCTCATCTAAACCAACGCATCACCCGATGGCTTATGCTCCTCGCTGACCTCGACCTTGAGTTTGTACACCAAAAGTCAATCAAAGGAAAAACTATCACGCATAACCTCGCGGAAGCCCCTTTACAGGGGAGTAATTTACCAATTTTAATTTCCCCGACGAACTCATCGCCACTCTTTCACTCAGTGAGGAGTTGTATCCAATGACCCTCTTCTTCGATGGATCCAAATGCCAGCGTGGCGGAGGAGCTGGCGTTGTTCTCATTCCTCTTGACGTTGAGCCTATGCCTCTTTCATTCCATCTCGATTTCCCTGCACTAATAATACAGCTGGAATACGAGGCCCTTGTTTTGGGTCTCCGTGTTGTGTTACACTTAGGTGTAAAACATATTAATATTTTTGGTGACTCTCAATTGGTAGTCAATCAAGTTATGGGAATCTACCAATGTAAAAATGAGGAACTTAAAAAGTACAAACATTACGTGGATTCACTTTTGACCTTATTTACTCATTATTCTATCCGAACCATTCCCGCTCCACTAAAAATTTGCGGATACTATGGCTTGCTTAGCCTCACAAATTCTGCCTCACCAACTCGACTCTTACATATTTTTCTTGGTCCAACAACTCTTTTCCCCATCTTACTTAGCCCCGGATATTTGTATGATAAATAATATGTCTCATTAATTCGCAGGATACCTGGTATCACCAATTTTACGACTACCTTACAACCTCTATTCTCCCACCTGACCTTACTAGTAACGGAAAACGTGATTTTCTTAAAAGTGTTTCTCGTTATGTCATCATGGGGGGAATCCTCTTTAAACGTGGCTTTGATGGCATCCTCCTTCGATGTCTAACTAGCGTGGAGGTCACCTATACCATCCAACAAGTCCATGATGGTATTTGTGGTGGACATTTTAGTGGCCTTGTCGTGGCCAAACGGATCCTTCACCTAGGTTATTATTGGCCTACTCTTAATAACGACTGCTACAAATATGTTAAGCGTTGTGTTATGTGTCAACAACATGCCAACCTTCAACATACTCCTAGCCATCTGCTACAGGTCGCATGAGATCTTTGGCCTTTCTCACAATGGGGTTTAGACCTTATTGGTGAAATTCACCCACCCTCTTCGTAATGTCACCATTGGATAATCACAAAGAATCGAATATTACACTAAATGGGTGGAGGCCATTCCACTCATTTCAACCAAAAAAGAAAAAATTATCGAATTCATTAACCATCACATTATCTGTCGTTTTGGTGTTCCTCATCGCCTGATAACAGATAATGGAAAATATTTCAAAAATAAGTTGTTCTGAAGACCTTTGTGACAACTTTGGTATCAAACTTAGCTTCTCATCACCTTACTATCCACAAGAAAATGGTCAAGCCAAATCTTCTAACAAAACCCTCGCTAAAATCCTCATGAAAGTTGTTAACGATTCTCGAAGCAATTGGCCTAATCACATCCCATTTTCCCTTTGGGCTTATCAGACTAGCATTCGTACCTCCACTAATGCCACCCCATTTTCTTTGGTATATGGTACCGAGGCTGTCTTGCCTCTCGAAATACAAATACCCTCCCTAAGAATATCTCTTCAGGATATTCTCACCAATGATGATTTCCGCCAAGAGCGGTTAGCCCAATTGGAGCTTCTTGATGAGTGTTGTCTTACAGCTCTTCACCACCTTCAAATCTATCAAAAGCACATCAAGCATGCTTATGATAAGTGACTTCATGAGCGTACTTTTAAGGTTGGTGATCTTGTCCTCAAAGAGAATCAACATGTAACCAAACTAGAAAAAAGCAAACGTGGAAAATTTGCTCCAAATTGGATTGGGCCTTACATTATCACTCACACTTATGGATCAGGAACTTATCGTTTAGCTTCGCTTAATGGTAAACTGAGCCTAAACCCCTTAATGCCTTGCATCTTCGACTATTCTACTGTTGAATTTAGTGTTATATCACTTCTTATCTACCTTGCGCTTGTCCCTTGAGCTCATTTACCACCTCATACACTTTGTTTCATGCATCTCAAAATAAAATCAAGCTCACATGGTTTGGTCATAACCTCCCCTTAAAGATGCCTTCCCCTTATTAGTCTAGTCCATGACTTAAAAGTATCAAAATAACACGTTCTCAATTATACGCTTATGGGATATTCTTGAGTCAAACTTCCTACAAAACTAGATGCTTCATGCCAAACGGACATCTAGACCTCTAAGTTATACATAGACTGCTCCCTCGAAGGACAACTATGTGCAAAGTCACTTCTACTATTATAAATAGACTGCTCCCCCGAAGGACAACTATACATAAAAACCGCATCTGCTACTATAAATAGACTGCTCCCTTGAAGGACAGCTATACAAATTCAGCCTTTATCAGAAGCTTCTCGCATTGATCAGCTTCGTGAAGAGCTCAAGAACAACAAAATGCATATCCCCTATGGACTTCCCGCATCGATCAGTCTATATCCAAAAAAGTAAAAAGTAGTATTCCACAGCACTTTTGAGTCATGGACTTGTCTATTTAGGTTTGGTTCTCTTTCGTCAGAATAATCACCTTATAACAAGTTCTCTGCACCCCCGCTATACCAGCTACCTCACCTCACCATTCGTCAAAGCAACAAAACTCAAGGGACGTGACGTATATCCGATATATTGTGATTATACGACTCTTTTCACCTATCGACTTCTCGCCTATGCAAGGCACCTAGGGATTCAAGCTCATCCTATGTTAATATGTGGTTTGTTTAGCTCTTCTCAACTACGGGACACTTTTTCCTCTTTTACTCGAATCTAGGATTGTGTGTTGACCTTAATCAGGACATGATTCCCTACTACTTGGGTAAGCTAACTTTCGCTTCACCTATACCTACACCAACATCGCCAATCCCTTACCAACACCAACAACATTACCCTACCAATATCAATATTTTTACCAACCAACAAATTTCCTAACCACAACCAAATTACTCAATTCACCTCTCCCGGCCATAAGGGAGAACTACATCGGTCCGAGGCCTCTCCTTGCTTTGTGCAATGGGCTATGTAGGCAGCACTTAGGAGACATGGGGTCTCCCAAGGTTAGCTCAACCATCCCCTACCATAACCTATCATGTGTGGTAAATATAAATCTTTTTGTGTATTTCTATTTGATCACATTCATCTTTATCCTTTTTCAAAACAAAACATTCTAAACACAACCATTCTTATTATTATCATAATTCAAATCAACATACATATTCGCTTTATTTAGATATTAAAAAATACATCTTCTCTATCATCGACACGTAGGTCGGCATCCTTATTTATTCTTATACCTCTATGAAATTCACTTAGACCCTGACGCCTCATCCCGAACCAGGTGATGATCATGATCATTGATGCCGCTCGCCTAGCCTCTCCATCCTCAAAGGTGCCACTGCTATTGGTTCCTCCCACTGATATGCCAACCTCTCCTGTAACATATGAATACACCATCTCGATTGGTGGAATATCGCCTCTAGTCTCTCCACTCGTGACTCTGCAACCGCTAACAATCCCGTTGTCTCATTCACCCGCGTTTGGAGCTGATGAACTAAACCCTACAGATGATCTCTCTCCGCTGTAATCACAACTATGTCAGGATGATCGGCCCTCTCACGTGAACCTCGCAGCTCTGCTACCCACCATAATCTATAAGCCTCTATCACTCCCGCATCCATTACCCTGCGATCAGCTGCTACCTCTTCTGGTCCTTCTGGAGGTGTCACCGGGGGGAGGTGAGAATGATGCCTCGGCGTTGATCCTCATATATGGTCTATAAGCCATGGGTATATCTGAACAAATCCAAATTGTCACCACACACGATCTAGAGGAATCCTATCGTACTCACCCGGCCTGTGCCCCGCGATCCACCTCAATCGCTCTACACCCCTCAACTCCTCGGCTATGTTCTCTGTCACTATATAGTTCCCGTAAGGCCTCCAACGGATATCCACAATCATCACCATCTCCCACACCTGCCTATAATACTCGATGTCCTCTGTCACGGCCTGGGATCTTGCCTCTTGTTCTGTCTGGACCCATCGCCATCGTCGAATCCCAACCTCTCGTACTCTGTCTCTCTCGATTGGACGGGTCGGCCTATCGGTCGCACACAAACAATGTGCTCATAGGCCCAATAATGTAGTAAGTATGAACAATCTAGTGTCGTCCTATGATTTCGCTGCGCATGCCCATAAACCACTATATAGCTCACTTGGATATGCGGGTGCCCATGTAAAAGTCACGATCCATTCTATCATTTCCCAAATAATACACATCAATGCTTTTGGAAATCTTCCCCATCCACCCTCGCAATGCATAATACCCCACCGCTATCATTCATACTACCGCCAACCTTTTTGCCTTAGGGTGTGCTGCATACATTATATCATAAGTGAATGTCAAACCTTCTTTGTGTTAAATATCGTGCAACTGGACCAAATACTACATTATTACTCCCGCGCCACACTCGCCCTGCTGATATCTGGTCTTCCTATAATTGGGAGCCTCAAGATCCTAAACACATCTTCCAACGTCACTATCATCTCCCCTGTTGGCAGATAGAAGGTATTCTTTTCTGGATTCCATCTCTCAATCAACGCCTGCAACATAGCATGATTGCGTGTGATTCATGAATAATAGCGGATTCCACTTAACCCCACATGGTTTATCAATGCCCATTCAGCTGGTGTTACATCCGCTCGGATTCATGACAACAAAGCTGGCACACTATCATTCATCCTCAACCCTGCCTCTGCCTGCATACATCAAAACGACACACAACCATTCAATAAATCAAATCCCCAAGTGTTTTTTCTCACATTCTAGAATTTCATACAGTAACCGGTATCGGTTATAGATAACCGATACCGGTTTCCTAACCGATACCATTTATCTCTAAACGATATTGGTCATTGTCAATCCTATACAACCTGCTTAAAACCACCACCTACGATAATTATTTGCTCGTTTACTCCTCTCTGTACCTACAAACATACGCGAAACCCCTGCTTACCTACCCCATACACTCACCCCATCCCAAACCCTTGCCTATCACCTTTTCTTTCTCATCTCTATCCACTTACCTTCTCTCATCCTATTCATAAAACATGCAAGAATTAAATTACAACCAAATAGTTTAACTCTTGGGATGCAGCAGCTTGAGGTGGAACCTGTCTTCCCTCTCATCTCTGCCTGCTAGATGCTTCTCCTTGTTCACCATGACCACCACCCTCTTCAAATATAACTTGTCTTTCTTCCTTCTTAATCTTAACCCACACTCACTTTACTGTCTCTTTCCTCCTTATCACTCAATTCTCTCATGCAATTACTCAGATCGATTCGTCAAACAATGGCCGCATTCACATATTTAACTTGTTGCATGACTCTAAAAATAAGAACTTAAGTTTCCTCCCAAGCTTTTCTATTGTTAGAAAAGCTCATTTTAACATAACCGGTATCGGTTACCTAACCGATATCATCGTCATTGATCTACCAACGTCGGTTAGATAACCGATAGCGCCACATGCCTCCTTTTGCTTAAACTCATGCCTTTTCTTTATTTTTTACAAATTTTTGTGTCGCCCGCCTCTTTTTCTTGCATAACGACATCATTATCAATATTTGTCATCGAATCACATCAACACATATATATATATATCATCACAATTTCATCAACATCATCTATCTACATTAAAACAACCATCGACAAAATACATGCGACATTTTAATATATACATCAAACCCATCAGGATATACACACCATGTGGATCAAACTCATCATCTATATACATTCAATTTCAAAAACCATCGACAAAACACATAAAACATTTTATACACACCATGTGGATCAAAATCATCATATATATATATATATATATATATATATATATATATATTTAAATATATATATATATATCACATGTTTAAATATACAACTTGCCCTACATGGGGCCTCTATGATCTCAAAATAATACAAAGCCGGAACGCAGCCGCTTATCATTGTCAAAATATCGAATCGGCTAGCAGGCCGGTCTCTCATGTCAAAAATATACTCGGCTCGCAGTCGGTATCCACTATATAACCTGTAATCAGCTCGCAGCCGGTATATACAACAAGAATGAATAAATAAATAATATATGGGCTCGCAAGCTGGTATATATACAACAAGAATGAATAAATAAATCGTATGTAGGCACGTAGGCCTCTATATACAAAATTGGTTCGCGGTGGGTGTCTATATCCAATATCCAAAACCCATCTCTGCTCCAGGGGGATGTCTCGGCTCTCCCCCCACCACCCTCAACCACTCTCCTCTCGCTAGTCCCCGTGCTTTGGCTCTCGCCTCCTCCCTATCACCGACCCACCGGCTGTGGTTGCGCCCCCCTGGGATCTCTAGCTTCGAGAGGTCTCGGCTCTGTGCACCGCATATGGCTGATAGTCATCCCTGGTACCATCAAGGACGTCCAGATAATACCGGGCCTCCGCTCTCGCCTCCATATAGTGGGCCCGTGCCACCATGGCTGCTTTGGAGCTGCTCCTTGATTCCTAATAGCAATGGCCCCTGCCCTACCTTGGTACACCTCAGTGCTCGTGGCGTACTGTACCTATTCCCCTGTACTGCGCGCCGTGCTGCGGTGGGGCTGGTGCTGTGGTGATGCATGTGGTGAGCTCGTGCTCGGGCTTCTTCCCCTGTAGTACCCCATTTGTGCTCGTGCAGCAGCTAAGCCGCCCTGTAATAACCGCACTGGTCTAAGAGCCGGTCCCTCTCTCTGCTATAATAGCCGCTAAATCTGGCTGTGCGGGCTGTGCTCTCCTAGCTACTCTCTCCCCTACCCACCACACCAAAAATGAACTGTGCAATCGGCCAGGCGTCCATCCAGATTATCATCCTCCGGTCTCTCTACTACCTAATCTGGGTCAACGGCGGTGCGCGGTGCGCGTGGGGTCTCTACATCATCCCTCCGGTACTTTGTGGGAAGGAGGTGGCTCATCCTGTCGCAAGCCCAACTACCGTTGTACCCTCTCTAGGGGTATCCACTCATGCTCTCCGGGCCTCCGTCTAGCTATCTAGAAAGTATACTGGATCCAGCGCATCTGTAGGGCCTCTATCTGATCCAGTGCGGTCAAGCCCTCTAACATATGATGGTAGTAGGTTACATCCTGTACTGCGAGCACCGCTCGTGGATGGCCCACGACCCCCAACCACCTCTGAAATCCATATCTATAGACAATCCAGGCCACCGGCTGCTAGGGCAGCCCCTCTACATCGTATACAAATGATGTGCTCATATGCCCAGCAATGTAACAAAAATGTAGAGAAAATACCAAATCACCTCATCCGGCGATAACCCCACAGCTCTCTGTATAGCTGCACCAGATACACTGGTGCCCAAGCATAACATGTATGCTCCTCTACCATCTCGTGCAACACCCCCATCAAAGCCCATGGGAAGCGGCCTCCCTCTGAGTCCGGGAGGGCGAAGCATGTGATGCCTATCATCATCAACACAAAATCTGTGTCTCCTGTCGGTGTGCGCGATACATATCGCCATAGGCAATGCTCGCACGCTGTGATAGGTCAATAATGCAGCTGCATCCCCAAATACATGCAGGATCTGTCCATCATTGTCTCCGCATCTACCTAGAACACTGCCTCCCCTACGATCGGTAGTCTCAGGATGCGATACACATCCTCTAGGGTAATCGTCATCTCTCCAGTAGGGAGATGGAAGACGTTGGTTTCCGGATCCCATCTCTCGATGAGGGCAACCATCAGGCTGTGGTCCCTATCCATAGCCCTATACCGTTGGACTCCGCCGAGTCCCACCTCTCGCATAATGGCCCAATGCGCTGTGGACACATGTGGCCGCATCCGTCTCAATAGCGGGGGCATCCGATCCCGCATCGTAAGCTGCTGGCGTGCCTGCAAAAACAACCCACTTCATCAGGCCTACCCTTTACAAAAACAACTACCTTAACCCACTTACCCACCCAACCACAACCCGACTCTATAACACACATCTACACTTACCCTACACATCCCCTTTACCACCAACCAACCAACCAACCACCCCGATATACTCTAGCCATCTACCTATACCCCCGCCAATTTAACACCTCCTACTTCATACCCAACACCTACTCTATCCTACCCGAACCAACCACACAACCACACCATTTCCCCCACCCCGATCACCTTTCCTATCAATTCTACCCCTCCCCGTTCACCCCCAAACACAAAAAAACAACAACAAACAACAATAACAAACAACAAAAACAACAACCAATAAAAAACAAACAAACCAAAACCTTGACCTGTATCGGTTACCCTCGACTACCACCGGTCCCCCAAGATATTCTATGCACCGGCGCCGGTCGACATACAACCGACGCTGGCTGGTCTACATAATGAATGGTTTGTACAAAATATTCGGTGACCGATGCCGGTCGCCTAGTGACCGACATCGGTCACTGTCCAATCCCGGAGCTGAACCCGACGCGGCCCCCAAAACACCTTTTTGCCTATTTTTTCCCCTTTTACCCACAGGAAAACCCTACAAACCTACCCACCCTACCGTTTTAGCCTAACTAACCTACCTACCCACTCCATTTTACAAATTACTTCAATTTATTCATTATTTTATTAAAATTTTGGATTCCTACCCAAAACCCACATCTAGCTTAAAACCATTAAATTCACATAAGTAGGGGTTCAGAGCCTACCGGTATGACTACACGTCGTCGTGGTGGGATAGGTGGCGGTGGTCCAGCTCCTCCAGCACCTCCTGCTCCTCCTGGCTGTGCCATGGCTCCAAATCTCCTCAGCTGGGTCCTCCACCAATCAAATTCTACCTCCTACTCGTTGGGGTCTACCAATCACTCACTCCTCCACTCAACTACTGCCAACTCATCGTACAAACTCAAAAAAATCAATTTTAAACCCAAACAAGCCGTATTGGTTATCAAATTGACAATATGACAATGACAGCCGTATTTTTCTTTTTATAGATTTTTACCTATAACCGATATCGGTTATATTGTGCCCTAAAACAACACCGTATCGGTCATCTAATCGATACTAGGTCATAACTAACCGATATTGGTTTCATACCTATTTCACAACAATTTCTCGCCCTTATTCACCAATCTTCCTTTCTCACCACATCGCCTATACCCTCCTTTGTTAAATAGCCTTTTTTGACTTCATTGCCCTAATTCACGGCCGCAACTAACCACTCGAGGCCCGACCCAAGGCCGCACTCCAACCAATCAGGCCCACCCAGGCCACACCCAACTAATCGGGCCCGACCCAAGGCCGCAACCAACCAATCAGGCCCGACCCAAGGCCGCAACCAACCATTTGGCCCGACCCAAGGCCGCAACCAACCATTTGGCCTCGACCCACGACCAGTAACCAACCAATCAAGCTCGACCTAAGGCTACAACCAACCAATCGAGGCCCAACCCACACCCTCACTAATCAATCGGCCTAACCTAAGGCCGCACCAATTAAATACCTCGCCCAAAACCCGCAAATTACAATTTTATCCACCCATCATGTAGCTTTTTTTTCAATCCACTCACTGTTCATGTTTTAGCATGATCGGGTACTTGACTTGATCAATCAACAACTTTGCCTGACCGAGACCGTGACGTTTATCTCAACCAAACCAACCATTTGAGTACTTGCAACATGCCTAAACATTCCTGTACCTTACCCGTTATATCCCCGAGCTACTTCTATGCCTTGATACCGGGATTATATCACCCTTGTTTGGATAAACTATCGACCTTTGCCTATGAATTGCTTGTTTGCTCTTCAAATCATGTACCACAGTCGCACTCTCGCATTTCAACGTGTGTCTGCTTCCTTTAACTTACCCCCATCTTACCATCATCTCAACACCATTTACCCTTTATAAACCCTATCCCCGATTTCACGTTAACTCAATCTGTTCTAGATTTGAGGGGGATTACCTATACCCTTAACAGGGGTAACCACTTCTTATTATTGTCAGTGTAGCTTTACAAGACAAGCTACACGACAACAAGGGGCTAATGTAGACACCAAATTTGTGTCTTACGACCCCTCTGTGCCCCACATCTCATTTCGCAACCTAGCCTCACCACCTAAACCTTGCAAAATTATTTATTAATTACCTTATAATTAATAAATCCACATCTCCAAACCTCGCCACCTCATCATGAGCTAGTCCTAACCCTAAACTAACCTAATAAAGACCTATAACTTGGTCTACATCCACACCCATGACTAATTACTCCTCACCCACACCAAAATCAACCTAATAATGACTTGACCAAGCCCACAACTAATTCCTCAAGAGAAAAGGAGGGAAGGTTGGCTATTTTACTAAAAATAGCCCACTTTGACTTAACCGATATCGATTCCTACTCGATCATTGCGGTTACGTAACCGCCATCGGTTACTTGTAAATGACCTCCCCTGACCAAAAACAAAGGATCGGGAATTCATTGGAAATATCGGGAATTCATTGGAAGATCAGAATTCACTTGGCCGAGCAGAGACAAGTGAAGGAAAGAGAAGAGTTTGCAGAGAAGGACATCAAGCCCAAGACTGCAACTGAGTAACCAGAGCCCGGTGACACTCATCCAAGCATTGGGAGAGAAGATAGCTCATCTTTGATTGTCAGATCATCCTACCTGAGTCCTGCCTTCATCATCATAGTCCTTGGACCTGTATCTTCATCAGGAACTAGTAAGTAGTATCTTGTATGTTCTTTTAATAACATTTCTTGAACTTCTGAATCACAACAATTATAAGTCTATTCCTAGATCTACTACCCGGTAACACCCTACATCTAACTGTCATTCCTCTACCCGTACATTGCCCCAAGAATAGCCCCCATACTCTCTGAGTCTTCTCCATCACCCCATTACCTATCCCCAATCATTTACCAGCCTTATAAACACCATAGCCACCTTATAGCCAACCTTCACTAAAATCCCTAAATCACGCCCCTACCGATATTGGTTATCAAAGCAACCAAGACGGTGATGTGACCGACATCGATCCACCGTGATTCAAAACCAAAACCAGCCTTTCCTCTATTGTTTTAACAAGGTAATTAAATTGTAATTTGGCAATAACTTCTTTGTTAGAATTTCAGTTAATTCGTATTAGCAGGGGAACTGACCACCTTCGAAAGGAAGTCCAATATTTCTTGGGCCTAAGGTAGTTCCCTCATTTATTGTCTAACTAGAATCTGGTGGTCTTGTATTCTTACTTGTAGGTAGTCCTTCCTAGACAAAAATGAGTTCTTCGCAATTGATCTAATCTCTCTCTCTACGGTATGCGCGCACCCTCCCAACATTCAACAGTACCTCCTAGCCCTAACCCTTATCTATTTCTCAAAAGAATGAAAGGATAGAAGCACCTCTATTCTAGGAACCAAAACATTCTATGCGAAACAAGATTATCATTTGTACAATATATGTTGTGAGATTTTATTTAATTGCTATTATATAGTTGTATTTCATTTTGATTTATATGGATATTTTATCATGTCAAGTAGATTTGAGGTTTGCCTTGAGTGTGTAGGATTTTTAGGTAGCACCACTTGGTGAACATGGGACTCAGAGGGTGCACTATACAATATGCCTAAACACTCATAACAAACCCTTTATCTCACCTTTTTCATTTTTGTCATTGATTTCTATTGGGGATATTTAGTTGACTCTTACATGTGATTTTATTTATTTATTTTGTTATATTTCCTAACCTTGAGCACTATGGTAAAACTTAATTTAGTTCATTCCTCACCTAATTTGGCTTTTCTTGTAATAGTGAGTTCATTTGGGATGTTTTGTGTTATGGGGTATTTTAGTGTCTTAAAATTTTGTTGGGAGTTGTTAAGCAAGTTAGTGAATACCACTCCGATAGATCTGAAATAGGTTTACACAATAATCTTCTTCAATATAATATTCTTCACACAAATATGTTCGATATATTATTTATGTATAAATTACAATGTATGGAGTGCTATTAAATAGCCATCCAAATAGGAAAACTGACTTCCTATAAAATAGGAAACTACAACACACCCGAATATATATTGTTATATATTTGTTATAACAATATATATAAAACTAACATTTGTATTTAATGAATACATAAATAATGTAAACATTAATATTAGTTTCCTAACATTCCCCCCCTTAATGTTTACATGGTAACATTAGAACTTTCACACTTCCTTTGTAGCCTGCCGCCTCTGCGCGCTCATGATCTTGGCACACACTCGAACTGAAGGTAGAATAAGGAACACATCAACTTCTTATCGAACAAGCACTGCTGGGAACACATCTAACCGACGAGGATGGGAACACGCTCAGAATCATCTGCTTATCAACCAGTCACTCTAGGGAACACATCTGACCTACAAGTGTGGGAACACAAGCAGGAACACATCTGAATAGCCTTCAATGGTTTTCAAGAGGCTAACCACAAACCTAGGTACGAACAGAAACACATCTGACTGTTCTACCTCATCAAGCCTCATGATGCTACGTTTCACTGTGTTATTTGTTCTGCACTATGTTTTTGCATTTGGGGAAATAGGAATAGCCACATACTCAACTGAAAAACTGAAAATGGAACATTGGATCATGCTGATCATGTTCCCCCCTCAATGTGAACATTTCACTTATTTAACACAAAACAGGAACTCTAAAAAGAATCACACCAAGCTGAAATTCACACCACACAACTGAATCTGGAACACTGCAAAACTCAAAAACAAGTACTCACACTGCACACATGTGCCACCAAATCATTCTGTGCGGCCCCATCGTTGGTGACTGACGAGAGGTCGTTGTCTGACCTCTAGCCTCCGATGCCTCCATCCTCCAGTAATATGCTACTTAACTTAGCAGATTTGGAATTTGAGGCTCAAAAATTACACACCTTACCCGAACGTCGGATTCTACCGAAAATGCGTTCGTAAGGTAATTTTATTTTTATTTTTTAGACTTAATACAATGACACGACTTTAACACTTGACAAGACAATAATCCTAAAATCACCTATTTAACATTGACTACCTATATTCACCTAGACATATATGATGGAATTAACATTGACATACACATTGATGTCTTACAATTACAACAGGACAATTCTTGACTAAAACGTTTGACATGAAATAAAAGACCTATTTCAAACTCTTACGGAAAGTGTGTTAAATGACATATTGAAAATAACACAAATAAAACTATTGACTTATTTGAAGACAATAGAAGATCGAAAGACAAAAATGACACCCGAACTTTAGAAAAAGATTTGTAATATAGACTTATTACAAATCAAACACTAAACCAAACCTATAACCATGTAGTATATTGAAATAAATTGCACCTTTGTATTCAAACTCTGCATGCCAATACTGGTTGGGTGGATCTCAAAGTGCGAGCCAGATGCCAAATGCATGAATTTCACCTTAAATCACGAACCATTCCACGCATATTCACCAAAAATCCCCCAAAACACACACGGCATTCGACTGCGTGAGATCTACATGCTTCAGTGTATGTGGATTTAGCGCAAACCATGTTTTTTTCTTTACACAGGAATCGAACAGGATGGATACTCGAGTCAGATTGTGAGATCCGCTTCGTATGGATCAGCCTTGGTCGGATGTATACTGATCTGTCACGCCTTTTTACTTGCATGTGACTGGATATGCATGCGTCTCAGATCTACATGGCATTGATATATGCTAACAAAACTGGAGTCGATTCAACCGGACTGAGTGAGCAATGACAAATTAATGCTGACAGAGTGTGGACTCGATGAGTAATATGCGTCGAAGGAGATAGACGTTTTGCTAACTTGACAGAGGATATACTGGTGCTAAATGCTATAGACCTAGTTGCAGTATAGATGAACACGAATTTCACAAGTAGAGAATACGAGATACACGAAGACCAATGTATGGACAAAATCTTCACAGTTTTTACCAGATCATTGATTATCTCTTTTTTTTCGCACCAAAACAATAGATGGGCTTCGTCCAACCTCGCAAAATGACGCTTCTCTCTTCCAATATTTTTGCAGACCTTCTCTACAAAGCTGAGACTGCTCTCTCTCCAGGCAACGTAATACACTGTTGCCCGTATGCAAATTAACTCTCCATTATATGGATCAAATGCTGCTCCGATACCAAATGATAGCTCTGAAACAGGTTTACACAATATTATTCTTCAATATAATATTCTTCACACAAATATGTTCGATATATTATTTCTCAGTATAAATTACAATCTATGGAGTGTTATTAAATAGCCATCCAAATAGGAAAACCGACTTCCTATAAAATAGGAAACTACAACACACTGAATATATATTGTTATATATTTGTTATAACAATATATATAAAACTAACATTTGTATTTAATGAATACATAAATAATGTAAACATTAATATTAGTTTCCTAACAACTCCTCACCTTGATTCTCTCTTTCAAACCCAAATCCCCAATTTAACCTTTAAGAGCATTTTTGAAGGCCTGTTTTAAATTGTAAGGGTCTTCTTTAGCTCAAAATTGGTCCTTGGGACATAACCTATGGGTGGGGGAAGATTTTGTGAACCCAAAAAGCCTCTTCCCCACTACACCCTATCTCAAGTCACTATATCAATTTAAATTTTCTTTTTATCACATGTGTTGCTTTGAGATTTTATGTGGGCTTTGGGGGCTAAGAGAGATTTTATTTTATCTTGAATTAATTTTTTTAGGAGTCATGGAAAGTGAATTTGGGTGACATGGAGGATTTTCTTAGTTGGAAGGGTGACACATGTCACCCTCCCATGAATTTTTGGGATAGATAATTTTCTTATTTCTTGTTGGAATTTTGGTGTTTGGTGGATTTTTGGGGGAGAAAGTTTGTGGGGAGCTTACGGAGAAAAAGAGTTAAGAGCTTGTGGATTTGAGCTTGGATTTTGACGTAAGTCTTACACCTCTTTATATTTTTATGTGGATAAATTATTTGTATGTGTGTGTATGTAATATAGTTTTCTATGGTTTGATTTTTGGTTGGGGTTTGGCATTCTTGTGTATTTGAATTCTTGCTTTGTGTTGTAAATCTTATTTTCATTTTCTTTGCTTTGTGTATTTGAATTCTTTCTTTGTGTGGTAAATATTATTTTTGTTTTATTTTGGATGTGGATTTGGAGAGGGAATTGGGAATGGGATGGGTCTCTCATCTCCACGGATTATTAGGGAAGCCATAAAAAAATTTATCACTCCCTTCCATGGTGGAACTAGGAGGGATCCCCATTTGGTTTAGGAACCCCCTTTTATTATTTCAAAGGAAGCTTGCAAGGCTTAAAGATCCTTGTAAAGGAGGAGATAAAGGAGATATAAGTATTTTAGAGTTGCTTTGATGATTTTGTAGATACTTGGACACTCTTGTTATCATATGTTTAGGCACTATGTAACCCTTCTCCCCTCTTTCATTTCCCACTTTTTCTTAGTGTTTTTGATGGTTTGGATTTTGGTTAATTTGTCTTTTTTTTCTCTTTTATATATTTATTTTAGTACTTGAAAACTAGGATTTTCCTTGGCATTTTTGTATCATGACACACCTCTTTCTCTTGTGCTTGGGGAGGATAGCATGTTATTCCTTTGCTAAGAAAGCATTTGATGATGCATTTAGGGAGGAGGCATATAAGGCCTTCATTTTGGTGGTTCTTGGAGTATGTTGAATGTGAATATTGGAGATATTAAAGACTTAACATGGAAATTTATCTAGTTGGAAGGTTACCAAAAAAATTTGGCATGTTGTTCCCTTATTTGGGAGGCTTATGATACGTTCATTTTATTTGTTGAGTTGTATTGACATTGAATATTATGGTTAGTTAACTCTCTCTTGAGAGAAAGGGCGAAATATTGCAAACTATAGGGTTTGGAGGGTTTTTTATTTGGTTTTGTATTGAAACTTAAGTTTTTACTCTTCATTATCTCATTGATTTACTTAGGAATGTTGCTTCCTTTTTTAATCATGGAAATTACATAAAGTTTATTATAAATTTAAAAGATTTGCTACTCTTAGTTTATTTGAGTAATTTCTTGTAAGTACAAACAAAGGAAATAAATTCATTCCTACTTACTTTTTCTTTGTCAAATGGCATTTTCTATATTGTGAGTTTTGGAAAAAAAATAGAGAAGGGAATTTATTATTTGCATTGTCTTATGGTTTTATATAAAAATATGAAAATTATATAAGGAAAAATTAGTTGGTAATAGTTTAGGAAAGAAAACTTAAAAGCATTTTGTACTCCATTCTTTCTCTCCACTTGCAATGCACAATAAATATGGTATAATCATTTCATTAGGAAATTTCGATTCATTATAAATTTATAGTTCATGTTGATTGTGTATTAAAACATAATGTATGTATAGAAGACTTGAAACTAAGTATTTCTCAACCCCTTAAGAAATTATATTGTTAATCTTTCAAATATGAGTTTTGCATCTTTTTGTGTGTGTTTATATACATACATACATACATACATACATACATATATATATATATATATATATATATATATATATATATATATATATATATATATATATATATATATATATATATATATATATATATATATATATATATATATATATATATATATATATATACGGATATATGGTTAAATGTGTTTTCTTTGCTCCTTATATATAGGATTTGGTTATGATTTTTCCTCCTTCACTATACATTTGGGAGAAATCAGTATATATACATACATACATACATACATATATATATATATAAAAAAAAATAATTTAAGCGAGAATGGGTTTTGGTTTTGAAATGTGTATGATCGAGGAAGGAGAGGTTGTGGCTCGGCAATGCACCCCCTCCCCAACATCTTGAAATAACTCCATTAGTGGCATGGAAATGGCCAACCAACCACCTTAACCACCCATTCCCCACAGCCACATGATGCCTTCTTCGCTTAAACACGAGTTGCTCCCATTTTGTTAAACCGCCCTATCCATGGGCATTTACCTCCAATGCGAAGAGAAAATGTTAGAAATAAACTAACACTTAATTCATCATATGTGTTAAATTTATATTGTATTAAATTATTCTTTTAATTACTTAAGGTATCTTAGATAAACTCAATTATTAGTGAGTTGTCTTCTAGTTGTCTTATCCCTTGGTTTGTGGGATCATGTTCTATCTTGCATTTTTTGTTCCCGGATGATTTCCATGAGGGGAAATAGGGGAAGTTAGGAGAAATATGCTATTCCTACATATTTTCTTAGATTAGGTGATCTGTTTCCATATATTGTGGATGAGATAGAAGTTATCCAATATCTATAAATATTGTAACTCTCTCATTTGTTTGTAATGCCTAATTTTGATATTAATAAAATACACAAGCGCAATCATGTTTCTGTGTAAATATTTTATGTCAAATATTATTTTCAAGTACTCATTGTCAATATTTGGTATCAGAGCAGCATTCTAATCCAAGGAAAAGTGTAGGAAGTTTTTAGGGAGATCTGGAGAAATTACATAGCTAGGAGGAGCCAAAGATGCCCCCAGCCATTTCACAACCCCAACTCGAATCCACACCCCGGTTCACACATTGATTTTGATTTGAAGATCACCTAGATTGCAATCATAGGCCCTTGCATACCCGGAGGCAATCAGTATTACAAAAGGGGACATTGTTTCATTCTATGATATTTTTTAAAATTGGAAGCATTTTAAAGTGTATATATATATATATATATATATATATATATATGTATATATATATATATGTATATACATATATATATATATATACGTATATATATATACATATATATATATATACATATATATATATACATACATATATATATACATATACATATACATATATATATATATATATATATATATATAAAATAATTTTTACTATAGATACACTGATCTTTTCAAGATCCCCACATAATTTCTCCTTCTCTATGATATGTCTTTTGATGGATGTGGCGATATAATCGGAATCCAAGGTAAGATGAGCTAGTATATCCGAGTGAAGCGAGAAAGAATGGATATTTTTCAAATCAACCCGCAAGACGAAAAAAACATACGTGGGCGGTGAAGCAGCAAGCTATCCATTTGGAGTGATTGAGGAGGAGCAACAACTCGCAAAGTATTCAACAAAACTTGCAATAGATTTCAAGAAAAGAAATACAAAGCGGCCAAGGTTTTTCAACATGAAAATTATTGTCCAAAGATACAGATCAAAGAAACAAAATATCTCGTGTGAAGCTAAACTAAGGAGGAAATAAATAAAAAAAGCATGCCAAGGATTATTATAATGCTTAGGGAAAGCGATTGAACTATGATTGTGCCCTAGAACCTAACACGTTGAGCCATGTAATCCCTTATCCATTTTTTCTATTAAAAGAGCCACTTTCAAAAAAAGTTATAAGCACAAACAAAATTCCATTTTTGGAAAGGGTCCTGAAAGCTATTGAAATCGAATATAAAAAAATCATAACTTTCAACTAGTACCTCAGATTGAGGTGCCTTTTTTTTGAAAGTGTATGTTTTTACGAGCTCTACGTATTTGTCCCACTTTTAATAAGATTTGTTTTTTAACAAATGTAAAAAATATAGAGGTTTTTTTGTACTTGAAAAGAGATAAAATAGTAAAAAAATTATTTTTGCAAATCGGCCACAGAGCCAAATTTGTAATAAGGTCAATAGTGCAAAAATTCATTGTACATGACTAAAAAGGAGCCCAAACGAAATAAAATATTCTTTTTTGGGGGTGTGCATGGTTTAAGGTGGGGAAAGTGTTCAATGTTTTCTTCTCTGCTTTATCAATTTTCACAATGGCCACAATTACTGGAACCAAAATTATTTTTGCTAGATTCTCAAATGTTACGTTCTAGTAATTGTCAAAGCATGGAAAACAAAAATTCATGCACAACTTGATTTTGAAAATATATGGTCCATTGTTTCTTGTACATTAATAATATCTACAATAGATGTTAAGTAACAAGATACATTTGATAGTGCAAATTAAAAAACAAAGTTAATAATCTTGTTTATTGTTTCTGTATGAGGTTCAACCTCATATTCGTCAAGCCAAAACAACAAAATATCTTGGGACAAGTTGGAAACAAGATATGAGAACAAAAATAAGAACACAATACTTCATCTCCAGAGTCAACTATTAAACTTGAAAATGCAACCAACTGAGAAAGTTGAAATGGTTTTTAGAAGAGTGGAAACTTTATGTGCATCACTTCAAGATTTGAAAGAAGAACTGACACATCACTCATTCATATAGTATTGAGAGCTCTTCCTCCTTCATATAGGACTTTTTGACCACGTTAAACATAACTGGTCAAACAACAACTTTTGAAGAGTTTGTAAATATGCTACAACAAGAGGAATCTATTCAATTAACTACAAAACCAAGAGTAGAAACTTGCTTCAAATCAAAAAGGAAAAAAATGCTAAGTCTAGTAAATAGCCTCGAAACAAGGTAATACACAACAAGGCCAATATGACCAACAAAAATGTCTTATTTGTGGTAAAAAGGACATTAGTTAAAGAATTATTAGTACAACACAATCCAACAAGGATCACCAAGTGGTAAAAGTATTCATTACCAACAAACAAAATCGAAGCCAACAACAGACTAAACAGGGAAAAAATAATCAAAATTTGAAAATGAAACCAATCGAACAAGGAAATGTAGTCAAGAGGAAGATCAATTTGATGATGATGACTTATATATTCTGCACAATTAAATTAAGTATCCAATACTAAAAATCAAGTTTGGTATGTCAATTCGGGTGCAAATCGACATGTGATAGGAAAGAAAGATTGGTTCTTCACAATAATTAAAGCACCCACCAAAATCATGTCTCTTTTGGTGATGATACATATTATAGTGTTGAAGGCATTGGTTCCATTTCACTACCACTTGGGAAAAATAATTGTAAAATTACGGATGTTCTTTATGTCTCTCGGTTTAACAAAAAAATTTGTTATCTGTGAGTCAATTATTAAATCACAATCTCAAAATTGAATTTGATTGTAAAGGCGGTAAAAATATGTTCTTAATTTGAGATAAGTCAAGAAGATTGAAAATTGTTGCAAAAGCTTCAATGTGGGAAGAATGTTTCAGTTGGATTTTGTTCAATGAAATGATCAATAACTTGTAGCCAAGGATACATCATCAACTCAACTATGGCATCGAAGACTTGGACATGTTAGTTTTGGCTATCTTAACACACTTCGTCAATACAATATGGTTAGGGGTTTTCCACTTATAAAAAATGGTATAGATAAATGTCAACATTATTTGGCAGGAAAACAACATAGAGCACCATTCAAACATAGTACATTTCAGGCTAAGGAAAAAATTGACTTGGTGTATACCAATCTGTGTGAGACCAATGAGACCTAGCCACTTTGGGTTTCAATATTTCATGCTCTTTTTGATGATTTTTCAAGAAAAATGTGGATATATTGTCTTTCTACAAAAGCTAAATATTTTGAAACTTTCAAGAAGTTCAAAGCCCTTGTTAAAATAGAGTCTGGTAGAAAAATAAAAATACTCCGCTTAGATTGAGGGGGAGAATATACGAAAGAATAAATTCAACTATTTTTGAAACACATGGCATTTGTCATAAAATGGATCCTCCTCACACACCACAACAAAATGGTGTTATTGAAAGGAAAAATCGTACTATCATGGATATGGTGTGATGTATGATTGATGATGTAGTTTTATCAAAAACATTTGGGGCTGAAGAAGCTAAAACGAGAGTCTATTTACTAAACAGACTTCCCACTATAGCTCTTGATGGAGTAACACCATGGGATGCATGGTCAGCGAATAAGACATCTATTTCACACCTTAGATTTTTTGGATGTAAATAAAGTATGCGCATTCCTAAGAAACAAATAACTAAGATTGATTTGAAATCGAAAAACTTATCTTCTTAGGATATAGTGATGAAGCACTTGGCTACAAACTTATGGATCCAAGAATAAGGATGGTATACACTAGTTGAGATGTTGATCTCTTTGAGAAGAAAGAAGCAGATGTTGCTTCCATACACTCACATGATGAACAAATCATCCATAAAATGAAAACAGAGGAGGTAATCACTTTGATGATGATAGTGATGAGTGGGAAGATTGTGAAATTCAACCTCCCACGGGAATCACTAAAAATATGCCTAAATGGTATACAAGTATGATGCGAGATGAAAAATTAAACAAAGGCCCCCGACACATCTACCACTGAATGAGGACTCATAGTATGGCTTGAAATGAGGTCAATTTGGCCTAAATGGGTAAAGTTGTTCAAACTACTAAGTCATCCACAATTTGAGAAGCCCTACAATCTAAACCTTAGAAATATGCTATAGATGTAGAATATAAGTCACTTATAAAAAATAATACATGGCAACTTACAGATCTTCCACCAGGATAAAGCTGATTGCATGCAGATGGATCTTCAAAACAAAGTACAAAGTAGACGGAAAAATTGATAAACACAAGGCTAGACTAGTTGTTAAGTGATATACTAAAAAGAAGGCATTGATTATGAGGAGAATTTTTCTCTCATGGCTCGATAAAAACATTCCGGTTAATGTTTTCTCTAGCCACACAATTTAGCTAGAAAATACACCAAATGGATGTGAAAAGTGCCTTTCTTAATGGTGATTTGCACGGAAGAAGTTTACATGACTCGGCTAGAAGGTTTTGTTATACTAGGTAAAGAGGAAAAGGTATGTAAACTCATAACATCACTATATGGTTTAAAATAGTCTCCCGGGCATGGTATATTAAAATCGATGACAATCTCATTCAACATGGATTCAATAGAGTCCATACGATCTAAATCTCTATCTCAAAACGCAAGGGGGAGATAATGATCATTGTAGTATATTTCGATGATCTATTCATCACTAGAGGATCAATGATGATGATTGAGTCAACAAAGAAAGATCTAAAATGATCTTTGACATGAATGATCTCAGGATTCTGCATTATTTTCTTGGACTTGAAGTTCGGCAAAGAGAAAATCATAGCTTTGTGTCACAATTTAAATATGCCAAGACAACACTCAAGAAATTCTATATGATGTATTATAAACTAATTGCCACACCTATGGAGACAAGACTTCAACTGTCTCGAACAGATCCATCACCAAAAGTAAATGTAACTCTCTATCGAAAGTTGATTGGGAGTCTCATCTACTTGACTTACACTAGACGGTATATCAGCTATGGAATGAGCTATCTTTCATGGTTCATGCAAGAACTAAGGGTTTCTCATAAGAAAGTAGCAAACCGGATACTTGAGGTATGTTAGAGGAACTATAGACTATGGCCTAGAATACAAGAAGAACAATAACTTCTTCTTGACAAGATATTCAGATTCAGATCATGTAAGAAACATAGATGACAGGAAATTCACTTCAAGATTTGTATTCCTTTTGGTATCTAGACCAATATCATGGGAGAGTAAGAAGCATACTTGTGTTTCAAGATCCTCCACGAATCGAATATCGTGTGTAATGCCTAACCTCGAGACAAAGAAAACCACACCAAAAAGGTAACTAAAATTTGGGTAAATGTTTTGTTTTTAAAAACGTAAAAAAATACTAAGGCTATGATGAATCGACTTCCGTTAATAATTATTTTATATTTATTTGATTTACCCAAATTAAATAATCACTAGTCCAATACCAACTTAAATAATTTATTCCTATTAAAAGTTTACTAGGGTCACAATTAATAAGTCTACACACTCCTTATTTTATTGATCCTTTTTTATTTAATTAACTCCCCACACCCTCCTTTATTTTTATTTCTCATTTCCATCAAATTTCCATGACTTAAAAGTGTGTAGGGTTAAATATGGATGCTTTGATCAAACAAATCTTGGCCCTAGATCTCATGTTAATGTAGAAATGACCTAATCCATCTATATGTTCTCTTACCTTTCTCATATAGTTTTATTTTTTCATTTGCATGTGTATGTTGTGGAGGAGCTATGGGAGAGATAGATTCATGGATGCTCAAGTTATCTACTTGTATTGTTTTTCTTTAGTATTTCTTTTACGGGTTTAATCTACCTGGATGTGTGTGTGTGTGTGTGTGTGTGTGTGTGTGTGTGTCTATATGTATATGTATATGTATATATATATATATATATATGTATATATATATATATATATATATATATATATATATATATATATGTATGTATGTATACATATACATATATATATATATATATATATATATATATATATATATATACATATATGTATGTATGTATATACACATATACACATATATACAAATGTATGTATACATACATACATATATATATACATATGTATGTATACATACATACATATATGTATATATATACATATATACATATATGTGTGTGTGTGTGTGTGTGTGTGTGTGTGTGTGTGTGTGTGTGTGTAAATATATACATACATACATACATACATACATATGTATATGTATATGTATACATACACACACACACACACACACACACACACACACACACACACACACACACACATAACCCAAATTGTGAAATCCACAGGTTTTAATGTAGTCGTGGATTTGGAGAATGGGAGGCGGTTTCGAGAGGGAAGCGTTTTGGAGAATTTTTATAATTGTTTTAAAACAAAACAAAGTGGAATCTAGGGAGGATCGAACCCCTCCCACTGCACCAAAAAGTTGTGCATCTAACCTACCCTCCATCACTCGCTCCATCCCTACACCCACTCCTTCTTCCCCCTTTGCCCTCCACGTAGACCCTTCCCTCTCAAAACCGCCCTCCCATTCAACAAATCCACGACTACATTAAAATCGTGGATTTCACAATTTGAGTTATATATACATATGTATATATATACATGTGTGTATATATATATATATATATATATATATATATATATATATATATATATATATATATATATATGTATGTATGTATAGATATGTATATGTATACATATGTATACATATACATATACACATACATAGATACATACATACATACATACATACATACATACATACATACATACATATATATATATATATATATGTATATATATGTGTATATATGCATATGTATGTATGTGTATATATATATATATGTATATATATATGTATGTATATATATATATATATATATATATATATATATATATATATAACCTAAATTGTGAAATCCACAGTTTTAATGTATTCGTGGATATGGAGAATGGGAGGCGGTTTCGAGAGGGAAGGGTCTACGTGGAGGGTAGGGGAAGCAAAGTGGAGTGGGTGTAGGGATGGAGAGATTGATGGACGGAAGGTTAGATGCACAACTTTTGGTGCAGATTGGGAGGGGTTCGAGCCTCCCTAGATTCCGCTTTGTTTTGTTTTAAAACAATTTTAAAAATTCCACCGACACTTTTGTTTGTTAATTTTGTTTTAATATATATATATATATATATATATATATATATATATATATATAAAATAAATTTTAGAAAATTACTTTTAAAATATATAACTATAATACTATACATTAAAAAATGAATAATTTTGTAAGAACCCATTATAGTTATATTTTATAATATAATTATATGAAATATATTTTAATATATATGTATATCATATACTATGTGATAGAAAATTATTGTAAGATGTAAAATGGTAGATTATTTTTTTGTAAGTCTTGGGAAGGACACAACTTCTTATTTTCCAATAAATCAGATTATAAATTTTTTTCACTCATTTGTATAAACCAGGGAATACAACTTTGTATTTTTAATTTATAAGAGAGAACTTGAAACAAATTTTAAACTTAGCGAGGAAGAGATAAGCTAACATATAATTTCCTAATAGAATCATTTATTAAGTTTCACATGGGGAAAGAAAGTAAATACTAATTTCATTTCATTGTATAATGCTACCAAAATTTGCAAGAAGAGATCTATTATAAGAATGAAGTTATTTCCATTAAAAATAAATCCTCGGGCTCTATGTTACACTAACTTTCCTTCAAATGTAATAACTAAATAAAAAATGCAGATTTCTAAAAGAGGGAGACCCAACAAAGAAGAAATTACATTTTATGTTAGTGTTATTGACATCACATTTTGCATTTTGTTTTTGAAAACATATTTCCAATATACAAACTTTCTTTTCAAAATGGAGTTCCAATCAATTTCATATTAAAGGATTCATCTATTTTACAAGATTTATTTCCTAAGGAGCTTACTCTCACAATTACAACATAATTCTAAAATATTTAAACTACCCAAGGAGTCACATTACACGTCTTCTTTCCAATATTGAAGGAAGGTTACACTTACAAATGTGAGACTAGTTTACAAGCATTACCAAATAATAAAATAGTATCTTCACACAACGAAGGACCTCCCACATAGCCATATCCATAAATTTTCAATGAAAGTAATGTTCACAAAAATGGAGAAAACAATGAGAAGCCATGATGTTAAGAGACTCCAACCAAATTCCAAAGTTGAGCTCCAACTTTGAGTTCCTTGCAAGAAAATCTTGACACAAATAGAAAGGCTTGTTTTACAACCCAACCTATAGGCATCATTTTATGCCTTTCGAAAGGTTGGAAGACATGCTAGCCTCCCCCAAGCCCATGGGAGAGAGAACTAGCTTCCACAAATGTGCACAATATTTAGGGAGACATAACCAAAAAAAACATTCACATACAAGAAAAATCCAAACCATAAAGAAACAAAACATTTACAAACCAAAATGAAAGAGGAGAAAACTATATTTAAGCTCAAAAATAAGGAAGGGTAGATGAGACATCAAAAAGTTCCAAAAGTGTGGTCCAACCATAGGATGCACACTAACAATTTCTGCAAAACACCTCCTTATTCCTCCAAGACAACAAACCCTCGTTATTGCTCCACCCATTCACCTAAATCTTTCTTGGGAGGATTTTCAAACCCATTTGGTTTCCTCTCCAAGAATGGGGAAGGGGGTTCAAACCATATTAACCACCTTCCCCACCTCAAACCATATGAGTGGAGTGAAAAGAACCTACATTAATTTATATTTATTATTATTTTATATTTATTATTATATATATATAATACAATAATAAATATAAATTAATGTAGGTTCTTTTCACTCCACTCATATGGTTCGAGGTGGGGAAGGTGGTTCATATATAATATGGTTCATATATATATATATATATATATATATATTTTACAAAATTACGTTTAAAATATATAGCTATAATACTATACATTATAAAATGAATAACTTTGTAAGAACACATTATAGTTATATTTTATAATATAATTATATCAAATATATTTTAATATATATATGTATATCATATACTATGTGAAGAAAATTATTGTAAGATGTAAAATGGTAGATTAGTTTTTTTGTAAGTCTTGGAAAGGATGCAACTTCTTATTTTCAAATAAATGAGAACTTGGAAACAAATTTTAAACTTAGTGAGGAAGAGATAAGTTAACATATGATTTCCTAATAGAATCATTTATTAAGTTTCACATGGGGAAAAAAGTAAATACTGATTTCATTTCATTGTGTAACGACCCAAAAAATCCACACACGAACAACACAGTGGAAAAACAGGATAACGTTTTTTTGACTTGCTTGACACATAACATGACGCAACATGTCGTCACCAAGGATATAACTAACACTGTGAACAACTTGATACAAGGATGGCCATAAAGGCAGCACGGAAAACATTCACACCTATCAAGGACAATTTACTTTTCTTTTTGACAAGACAACATAGAAGTCCAATCACAGAACACACTTACAGTTAGGGCCAACCAAAATGAGATATTCTTGAGGGTTATTTATTTTAAAAGGACATCTTGCAATTCTTAGCTTACGTTTTCAAGGAGGCTCAAGATATGATTTGTATAATTCAACTTGCCAAGCCAAGTTTATTCCTTTGACACTGAGTAATTATCTTTAAATCTTCTCTATTATGACATTTATTTGCTTAATTCGTTTATCAAGAAAAAGGAGTATTTAAATTCCACAAGGCCATCTGCTCACCACTAACGCTACTAAGATTCATTCTTGCCCACAAGACAACATAGTTTTAAGTTCAACACACTTAAGAGAAGAGATCTGAAGGTGCCTTGAAAAGGGGTTAGAGGGAGAAGGTCGAGATGAAACATCTTTAGGACCTCATTAGTTATTGCCAGTATTTAATTGAAGCTAGGGCTCTTAACCGGAATTATCAACAACTTTACTTAGGCTTCGCTAAAAGTATTAACAAGGAGTAAAAATTTACTTTCCAAATGGTGGTGAGAAAGATGGTGAGGTCTCCAATTTGTTTTCTCTGGCTTATTAAATCTTATCATCTTCAAACAACTAACAGTTCATTTCACCTTAGGGTCATTTTACAAATTTCACCGTAAAAGGAATAATGTTCACTAGAGGAGCTAGGGTTATCATGATATAAAGTTTACTTGCAATGATAGTCCTGCCCTTGTTTACTTAAATAATTTCTTGCTCTCAAGTTGGTGACCCCTACGTTACTTTATTTGAATACAAGTTTTAATTTAACTTCCAGAAGTATTAGACAATCCCATGTTAGTTTACTTATGGCATTTTATTACTAAGTCATATCAAGGTTTAACTAAAATTTATTCTCAAGGCAAAGTTGTAGCAACACTCATTTACAAGAACAAAACAAGATTACATCAATTCTTAAAATACTAATACTCCAAAAAAGTCACTCAACAACAATAACCAAATTTTCTTATAATTTCAATGATGGTCAAACAATACAAGGTTTCCAAAGTTCAGATGACAAAGTCCACAATACTTTATACTAAGACATTAATCCTCTTTTAAACTTTCCACTGGACGTTAACAATAGTTGAACAACATAAAAAGGTTTCGAGCAAAGGATCTTCTCAACTGAGGTTGATGACAAAAGTCTACAAATCTATCCCTCATCTACACGCAAAATCCATCTGCAGCAAATTTTCTACAAGAGTCAGTTCACGAGAACTGAGCAAGATAAGGCTACACAAAACCACCATAACTATTATCTAACAATATCACGAAAAGGAAGCACTTTATTACAAGAATTGGTTCAAACCTCTAAACACTATCAACACATCAAGTTATAATAAAGTCTTCATCATGCCAATCAAAGAAGGAGAAGACCTTGTACTTCAGTTAGGAGTAAAAGCAATGAAAGTATAGCAATCGTAAGAGAATGGCCCTTGGCCCTATAAGGAGAAAACAAATAATCTAGCAAAAAAACAGAATTCCCATCAAGTAAGTAATTAAACCATAATTACAAGATTAAGATTTGATATATACACCAACCATCTAGAAATTTATCAAAGGTACCAAATGCATAGACTAAATTAATATATTTCTAAAAGAACAAGAGTTGATTGGCCCAAGAAAGGGGAACCACGGTTTAAAAATTAACACAAAAAGCCATGTATAATCAAGTTTCAAACCAGAAATCAAATAAGGTATACACAACATAAGTTTCAAGGCGAAAGAAAAGTATATTAGTTTTGACGATTAACTACAAAGATTTTCCAATCATCCAAGAAGGGTCAAAGTCTTACAAAGCTAGTAGCAAACACGCGAGAGAAGAAGGGGTTCCGTCCAACAAGAGTATACAATAATGTCATCAACAAATTTTTATAACACTAAAGATTTGCAAACCTCCACTACAATACTAATGTTTGGTTAATTTAAAATAAATTACCCATATCCCAAAACAACCATATTTTATGGCAACCCTTGGTAACACAGTCAACCGTCGCACAAATAGATACAAACATAATTTCTAAGTGACATTATCAAAACAAAAACTTCCGCTATGAATCCATAAGATTATCAAATGAAAGCTGAGTTTTTCCCGAAGATTAATCACATTTAAGGAAATTTCCATCACAAACTATTACGGTAATTACGTGCATAAAAACCGACCAATATTAATTAATAGCGTTAACATTGCCAAGGAGAAATAATGCAAGTTAGGAAAATAGAAGAGCGCCATCAACAACAATTATGAGAGGGGAATTAGACCGAAACTATTCTAGTGGCTTAGCTGATCCGAAAAGCTAGTTATGGTTCAAGTTGATAAGGATGGTCAAGATACTTCTTGAGGATGGCCTTAAAAGCCTAGAAACAAGATGAAAGATAGTATAAGAGTCTAAACACGTGAGACGGAAAACACATTGCACACAAACCTTTTCATTCTACCAGTTTTAATACCAAAACTCTAAGCTGGCTAGCCCACGCATTGCTCACACAATCCTACAACCTTTCTTTCTCGATGCCAAAATGTTATCGAAGGGACTTGCAAAGGGGCTAACAAAAATGTCAAAAGACAACTTGGGTGCTAGGGAGGAGCTTCATAGTTATCGTAACTTACTTCCATAATATCGAAAATACTAGTTGATCAACATAATAACTTGCAACTCAATCGCAGAGAAGAATTAATACATAAACAAACAGATGAAGGTCTATCATTCGAGTAAGAGAAACATAACATTCAGAGGAGAGGGCACACACATCCTTTCGACCCACATACTGTCAACGATAAAAGCTAAAACAAGAAGAAACAAGCAGAAATGGAAATCTCCCATCATGACATCCAACTGATAAATCAATGCAAGGAAAAGTGGTTCGATTTCACAATAATTTTAAATAAAATAACAGTAGAAAAGTGTAGAAATATCTTTCCTGTTTCTCCAGCTTCAACAGGTCGTACAGACTCCGCACGGGCCAGCATAAAAATTGCATCAAGCTTCAACATAAGCTCCAAAAGGATTTAACCTTCATGATTTAGTGATTGAAATATTATAAATGATTTACACCTACATTATCCTAGACAGAGCAAGCATTATAGAAAACTATATCTTTAATATCTACTCATAAGAACATGCAGACCTGATTCAAAAGTGGCACAAGAAATTGTAGCATTAATGTAGAAGATATCGATGCATTATCAGTTCATTCATGAGTCTCCCCATCATAGAGTCGATTCGAGCGACCGCCTCAGTTATCTGAGGATCGTCAGGCCCCACCTGGTGGCCCTGATGATCAGGATCTTCAAAATAGAGAGTCATTAAGCTGGGTATGAGATGCCTATCCTTCATATCAAAATAACCCAAAACAATATCCACTCTTTCCTCAAAGGGTACAGATTCATTATACTGTTGGCAATAACGCTTGGGGCAATTCCAGTGGCCCTTTATAACTTCAGAACCGGGCCAAAAATAAGTAGCAGCCTGCATACCATTTTTGGTCACGGTCTCCCACAGCGGCTCCCCAAGCCACCATTTGGGTTCATGGTTTTGCATATTGAATGTCTCGTTCGTTTCGGCATCCTTAAAATAGTTGTTGATAATTCCATGCCAAGCAGGATAAAGCCCCGTGATGATTGAATAATGATTTGGAAAAGTTAGAGTTGGGAAAAACAGGAATCATACCGGTTTCTGCAATGGTGCCATTGAAGATGAGCCTGTCGATGTTGGGTGCGTGGGTTTTGTACTGGTACCCGAACCTAAAGCCGTATGAGGAAACCAGGATTACAACAGGATGTTTCAGCTTTGAATGATGACAAGAAAACCCTGTAGTTGGGTTGGCAGGTCCCGAGGTCGAAACCCTGGCCGTGAAGAACAGGAGGGCGAACGCAATGGCCGAAGCCAAACTGAAGCATGTCACCGCCATCATAACTATGAGAGAGGAGGAGTTACTATATTTTGGATGCCCGCTGAGAAGGGCTTTGCATTGATCGGAGGGCTTTGTTTCCATTGAGATTGGCTTTGTTGGAGACGGCTACCTTTTCATTTAATTTATTCTTCCCCTGTGCAGCGATATTTAAACTCAAAACTCCTAGTAATATTCTCACTATCACATAGTCGATTTTGATAGAAATATCTTGGAGGAGAATCTTGAATTTGAGGATCCAAATCAATAATGAACGGTAAGCAACATAGTTGGACAATCTACTTGTTGGAGGTGCTCAAAAGGGCTTCTACCTTCTTTGCAATGTGCTGCTTTGCCTCCCTACACCACCACCACCAACATGATCTCCTATTCTCTCATCTCAGTTCACCTTCAGCTACATTTTCATCACATTCTTTTGCTTATGCCCTCCAATAAAAAAAAAGAAACAAGGGAATAGTCTGAGCGGCCATTAACAGAAGAACCAGGTACAGGCTGAAGTAGGAAACTGAGGCAAAGACAATCAATGAGACAACCATCCCCAATCAATGCTGTCTGCCACCAACCAGGGAGAAAGGCGCATCCACCACTACAAAAACAAGACTTCTACAAAAAAAAAAAGAATAAACAAATACAGTCTTAAATGCAGGCGGCTATTTTTCAAGGCACTTACACCAACCAAGAATGCCCAACGCACGTTACGAAAATGGATAGAAGGTCAAAATAACACAACACAGAATTAAAAGCTCATAAAGAAAAGAAAGGAATTGTAGGCATCCCACTCCCCAAAGCATCTCCACGCATCCACTTTCAAGGAGACAAGGGATAATAGGAAATTAGGAAAATCTCACGCCAAACAAGGGGGATAATCTGCCATAAATAATGGCAGGTCGGTGGGTGAAATATCTCCACAAGTGTACCAATAAATTTCCATTGATTTCAAAGCATGCATCGAGCCAAGGTGGGGGAAGAAGGGAAAAGGTGGTTGAAGCTTCGAACACGAACACAAGATTACGACCAAACCACGGGGCCACGACGGGGAATCCTCTTCATGATCGACGAAAAAAAAAAAAAAAAAAAAAAAAACAACGACGTTTAGCAATTAACAACACAAATGTCGAAGGAGAAAAAAAGAGCAATGATGAATGGGGCGTTACACATTTTATAATGCTACAAAAATTTGCAAGAAGAGATCTATTATAAGAATGACAATATTTCCATTTAAAATAAATCCTCAAGCTCTATGTTACACTAACTTTCCTTCAAATGTAATAACTAAATAATACTACAGATTTCTACAAGAGGGAGACCCAACAAAGAAGAAATCACATTTTCTTTTAGTGTTATTGACATCACATTTTGCATTTTTTTTTTGAAAACATATTTCCAATATACAAACTTTCTTTTCAAAATGGAGTTCCAATCAATTTCATATTAAAGGAATCATCTATTTTACAAGATTTATTTCCCAAGGAGCTTACTCTCACAATTACAACATAATTCTAAAATATTTAAACTACCCAAGGAGTCACATTACACGTCTTCTTTCCAATATTGAAGGAAGGTTACACTTACAAATGTGAGACTAGTTTACAAGCATTACCAAATCACAAAATAGTATCTTCACACAACGAAGGACCTCCAATATAGCCATATCCATAAATTTTCAATGAGAGTAATGTTCACAAAAATGGAGAAAACAATGAGAAGCCATGATGTTAAGAGACTCCAACCATCTTCCAAAGTTGAGCTTCAACTTTGAGTTCCTTTCAAGAAAATCTTGACACAAATAGAAAGGCTTGTTTTACAACCCAACCTAAAGGCATCATTTTATGCCTTTCGAAAGGTTGGAAGACATGCTAGCCTCCCCCAAGCCCATGGGAGAGAGAACTAGCTTCCGCAAATGTGCACAATATTTAGGAGACATAACCAAAAAAAATATTCACATACAAGAAAAATCCAAACCATAAAGAAACAAAACATTTACAAACCAAAATGAAAGAGGAGAAAACCATATTTATCCTCAAAAATAAGGAAGGGTAGATGAGACATCAAAAAGTTCCAAAAGTGTGGTCTAACCATAGGATGCACACTAACAATTTCTGCAAAAACACCTCCTTATTCCTCCAAGACAACAAACCCTCATTATTGCTCCACCCATTCGCCTAAATCCTCCTCGGGAGGATTTTCAAAATCATTTGGCTTCCTCTCCAAGAATGGGGAGGGGTTTCAAACCATATGAACCACCTTCCCACCTCAAACCATATGAGTGGAGTGAAAAGAACCTACAGTAATTTATATTTATTATTGCATTATATATATATATATATATATATATATATATATATATATATATATATATATGCAATAATAAATATAAATTAATGTAGGTTCTTTCACTCCACTCATATGGTTTGAGGTGGAGAAGGTGGCTCATATATATATATATATATATATATATATATATATATATATATATATATATATATATATATATTTTAGAAAATTACTTTTAAAATATATAGCTATAATACTATACATTAAAAATGAATAACTTTGTAAGAACACATTATAGTTATATTTTATAATATAATTATATCAAATATATTTTAATATATATGTATATCATATACTATGTGAAGAAAATTATTGTAAGATGTAAAATGGTAGATTACTTTTTTTGTAAGTCTTGGAAAGGATACAACTTCTTATTTTCCGATAAATGATAACTTGGAAACAAATTTTAAACTTAGTGAGGAAGAGATAAGTTAACATATGATTTCCTAATAGAATCATTTATTAAGTTTCACATGGGGAAAAAAAGTAAATACTGATTTCATTTCATTGTATAATGCTACAAAAATTCACAAGAAGAGATCTATTATAAGAATGACAATATTTCCATTTAAAATAAATCCTTAGGCTCTATGTTACACTAACTTTCCTTCAAATGTAATAAGTAAATAAATACTGCAGATTTCTACAAGAGAGAGACCCAACAAAGAAGAAATTACATTTTATTTTAGTGTTATTGACATCACATTTTGTATTTTATTTTTAAAAACATATTTCCAATATACAAACTTTCTTTTCAAAATGGAGTTCCAATCAATTTCATATTAAAGGATTCATCTATTTTACAAGATTTATTTCCTAAGGAGCTTACTTCTCACAATTACAACATAATTCTAAAATATTTAAACTACCCAAGGAGTCACATTACACGTCTTCTTTCCAATATTGAAGGAAGGTTACACTTACAAATGTGAGACTAGTTTACAAGCATTACCAAATCACAAAATAGTATCCTCACACAATGAAAGACCTCCCACATAGCCATATCAATAAATTTTCAATGAGAGTAATGTTCACAAAAATGGAGAAAACAATGAGAAGCCATGATGTTAAGAGACTCCAACCATCTTCCAAAGTTGAGCTCCAACTTTGAGTTCCTTTCAAGAAAATCTTGACACAAATAGAAAGGCTTGTTTTACAACCCAACCTATAGGCATCATTTTATGCCTTTTGAAAGCTTGGAAGACATGCTAGCCTCCCCCAAGCCCATGGGAGAGAGAATTAGCTTCCACAAATGTGCATAATATTTAGGAGACATAACCAAAAAAACATTCACATACAAGAAAAATCCAAACCATAAAGAAACAAAATATTTACAAACCAAAATGAAAGAGGAGAAAACCATATTTATCCTCAAAAATAAGGAAGGGTAGATGAGACATCAAAAAGTTCCAAAAGTGTGGTCCAACCATAGGATGCACACTAACAATTTCTGTAAAAACACTTCCTTATTCCTCCATGACAACAAACCCTCCTTATTGCTCCACCCATTTGCCTAAATCCTCCTTGGGAGGATTTTCAAACCCATTGGGTTTCCTCTCCAAGAATGGGGGAGGGTGTTCAAACCATATGAACCACCTTCCCCACCTCAAACCATATGAGTGGAGTGAAAAGAACCTACATTAATTTATATTTATTATTATTTTATATTTATTATTGTATTATATATATATATATATATATATATATATATATATATATATATATATATATATTTTTAGAAAATTACTTTTAAAATATATAGCTATAATACTATACATTAAAAAATGAATAACTTTGTAAGAACACATTATAGTTATAATTTATAATATAATTATATCAAATATATTTTAATATATATGTATATCATATACTATGTGAAGAAAATTATTGTAAGATGTAAAATGGTAGATTATATTTTTTCCAAGTCTTGGAAAGGATACAACTTCTTATTTTCCAAAAAAATGAGAACTTGAAACAAATTTTAAACTTAGTGAGGAAGAGATAAGTTAACATATGATTTCCTAATAGAATCATTTATTTAGTTTCACACGGGGAAAAAAAATAAAAACTGATTTCATTTCATTGTATAATGCTACAAAAATTCGCAAGAAGAGATCTATTATAAGAATGACAATATTTCTATTTAAAATAAATCCTCAGGCTCTATGTTACACTAACTTTCCTTCAAATGTAATAAGTAAATAAATAATGCAGATTTCTACAAGAGAGAGACCCAACAAAGAAGAAATTACATTTTATTTTAGTGTTATTGACATCACATTTTGTATTTTATTTTTGAAAACATATTTCCAATATACAAACTTTCTTTTCAAAATGGAGTTCCAATCAATTTCATATTAAAGGATTCATCTATTTTAAAAGATTTATTTCGTAAGGAGCTTACTCTCACAATTACAACATAATTCTAAAATATTTAAACTACCCAAGGAGTCACATTACACGTCTTCTTTCCAATATTGAAGGAAGGTTACACTTACAAATGTGAGACTAGTTTACAAGCATTACCAAATCACAAAATAGTATCCTCACACAATGAAGGACCTCCCACATAGCCATATCAATAAATTTTCAATGAGAGTAATGTTCACAAAAATGGAGAAAACAATGAGAAGCCATGATGTTAAGAGACTCCAACCATCTTCCAAAGTTGAGCTCCAACTTTGAGTTCCTTTCAAGAAAATCTTGACACAAATAGAAAGGCTTGTTTTACAACCCAACCTATAGGCATCATTTTATGCCTTTTGAAAGCTTGAAGACATGCTAGCCTCCCCAAGCCCATGGGAGAGAGAACTAGCTTCCACAAATGTGCATAATATTTAGGGAGACATAACCATAAAAACATTCACATACAAGAAAAATCCAAACCATAAAGAAACAAAATATTTACAAACCAAAATGAAAGAGGAGAAAACCATATTTATCCTCAAAAATAAGGAAGGGTAGATGAGACATCAAAAAGTTCCAAAAGTGTGGTCCAACCATAGGATGCACACTAACAATTTCTTTAAAAACACCTCCTTATTCCTCCAAGACAACAAACCCTCATTATTGCTCCACCCATTCGCCTAAATCCTCCTTGGGAGGATTTTAAAACCCATTTGGTTTCCTCTCCAAGAATGGGGAAGGGGGTTCAAACCATATGAACCACCTTCCCACCTCAAACCATATGAGTGGAGTGAAAAGAACCTACATGGCTTGCCCATCAAGCCATGAGGTTTAAGAGCGAAAATCCCTCCCTCTTCCCTCATAAAACTTCAAAATCCATGAAGCTATATGATGGTTGGAGAAAATAATACAAAAACATACTCATGTAAAATAGAATACAAGCTTTTCCCTCTTCTTTATCTAAGTAAACTCTAGCTCCGAAAATTCTCCAAGCACCAAGCAAAAGCTAAAGAAAAGTTTTCTTTCTCCCCCATGAGGGATTATTTGAATAAAATAAAACAAATTTCATCACCAATGAGGTTGTGACATGTGTCACCCTTTTCCTCCAAGTCAAATATTCCCAAAATAAAATGGATAAAAGATAAACTCACTTTTAACACTCTTCTCCCAAATTGCCCAAAAAGAAAATAAAACAAGTTTGTGCAAATTTTTACAACACACACATTCAATCCATCTTACATGGATGGTGAGCAAAGAGAGGCAAAATGTGAGGGAAACTCCCTCTATGACTTCAAATTAATGCCCCCTACCTAATAGGTAGGGTCTAAGGGATTATTTTCATGCTAAGTGAACTCCAAAAATTAAAACGGGTCGCTTAAAATGCCATAAATAGCCCAATTTCGGGTTTCACACATTTGGGCACAAGTGTAGAGGATGTGGGGCCTACTCAAGGGTGCGCATATGACCCTAATCCTCTCTCATAAACACAAACTTACCCAAATACAAAACTTAATGGAAGAATGGACCATTAAGTCCCCAAAACTAGTTTACTTAACAAAATAAACAACATAATCACAACTAGTTTTACATGACATGTAACCTTACACATAAGGGTCACTCATGGTGCCCAAACAATGAAGTAAAACACTAAGGCCTCATACAACTAACATGGTTAGGACTTAGCCCCATCGTCGATTGTGGCACAATTTGCGTAGCTACCCGAAACCCGCGTTCCCGTGACCTGTCAAATGCATACTCAATGCACACATTAAACGCATCTGTCCAATATAAATCTAAACCAACTACTCAATAAACGATCAAGTCTAAACATGTAAATTTATGATATCACAATATCAACAAAGAATCGTCAATGAGAAAGATGTACTATTTCACAAAATTCACCATGTGTTAGCCATAGCAATGAATATAAATGACATACATCCATGCTATCATGTGTTCTCATCGTAGTCGATTACTCTATAAAATCAAGACATGTGACTACACAAAGTATCCACCATTTATTAATTAGGCCCAAATAACATAGCAATATGTTAGTATCCACAACATCTAATAAAATGCGCCAACATACTAATCAAAACTAAATTGGTGCTATGCACCCAAATCACCATACATGTCCATGAAGATCAAATAGCATAACATAATGTCCAAATATATCAAATCCCTATCCTATCATATCTATGAATAAAGAAGTTAGTAGACAACTGGGATATAAAAATGTGGGCACTACATCGTGCAAGCGAGGTGGAGCTGTCTGTGAAGCAATATGGCTCCGACATATACTTGAAGGATTGGGAATACCGCAGAAAGATCCAACAATCCTACATGGAGACAATAAAGGAGTAATAAAACTTGTTTGGAATCCAGTTTCTCATGAACACACCAAACACTTTGAGGTGCAAGTACATTTCATTCATGAACATGTTCGAACAACAACATCCAACTCCAACATGCCCCATAGAACATCAACGTGTAGATATCTTCACAAAGTCTCTTACATGTCCAAAATTTGAGGCATTCAGATTTTTCTCTCCTGTTCACTTTAGAGTATGTTGAATTAAGGGGGGAATATTAGAAATAAACTAACACTTAATTCATCATATGAGTTAAAGTGATATTGTAATAAAGTAATTTTTTAATTACTTAAGTTAGCTTAGATAAAGTCAATTATTAGTGAGTTGTCTTTTAGTTGTCTTATCCCTTGGTTTGTGGGATCATGTTCTACCTTGCATTATTTTGTTCTGGATGATTTTCATGAGGGGCAATAGGGGCATTTAGGGTCAATATGTTATCCCTGCATATTTGCTCATATTAGGTGATCTATTTCCATATATTGTGGATGAGATAGAAGTTGTCCAATATCTATAAATATTGCAACTCTCTCATTTGTTTGTAATGCTTGATTTTTATATTAATAAAATACAAAAACACCGTCTTGTTTCGTGTAAAGCTTCGGTGTCAAATATTCTTGTCAAGAGAAACCCCTACACTTAAAAATGATGAAGCTCCACATCTATGTCTCCGCCCCATGTAGGATGATTAATCGACAAAACATAACTCCATTTGCTCCATTATAACGTGTTATCTCTTTCCGCCATGAAGTCGACCTAGGGAGGAGGATAAAAGAAATGATCAAAAAAATTGAAAAGAAATGAGACTTTAACATTATAGTAGATATTTTTTTTTGGTCATCTTTAATCCTATGGCCAAGATCTATTTAATCCCGGTTCCTCAAATTGACCCTCATACTTAGGATTCTCGTGGGAATTAATTGAATTATATTATAATAAATCTATTCGAACCTTATGGACTATATATATATATATATATATATATATATATATATATATATATTGAAATGAGTGGACATGGTATTCATTTGGTTGGGCCAAATGGAATCCCATGACACTTTTCACTCACAAATGTTTAAAAATAATAATAAAACATAAAATTATACTAAAATAAGGTTTGGTTAGTAAATTGGATAAACAAACTATAATGAGGTAAATAATACTAGTTGAAATACCTTACCAAGGGTAAACTGCTTTCGTTGTTGCTTACCGTTGTGATACGGTGAGCTAGGTTCAAATCTACCACAAAATTTTAAGGGGAAAGAATTAAGACCCTTGTTGTCGCCGCAACCGAATTGTAGGACCCGTTGTTTTGGAAACTCCAACTACTTTTAAAACTTAATAGCACCAATAATGTTTTCCTCATAAGCACATAATGGATGAACAATTAATGAATTAGATAAGGTTGCGACACACAAGATTTAAATTCAAAAAAAAAAAAATCCTACAAAAATTTGGACTCCTTTTCGTCATTTAGACTTTATTTTCATGTGTGTAAATCTTAGGCGTTACACCAATCAACTAAGTACATCTTCTTCATTGTGTATTGTCACTTTTAGTACTTGTTTCTGTCAAATAATCTTATATATTACTTTATAATGATATGTTTTGATCAACATGTTTATATTTAATTAGTAAACTGAATATATTTCATGTATTCTAAACATTAATCCTAAAGTATAAATAAAAGCCAAGCTGCACCCATTGTTTTCTTGGGATTAAATCACATACAGAACGCAATACAAATTCATAATACTCTCCACACTTCTTTCGAGTTCAAAGAGGGGTTTGTTTTGCTCCTTGCTGCTGTGAAAAAAACTTATGTGGACGAAATGAACAGGACTTTCCAAACAAATATCGAAGAATATATTCACATACATAATTGTCTGACAGCTATAAAGCGTCTGCAGTAAACAAAACTCCCACGTTACCAAACAAAAGGTTTACATTAATGAGGAAAACTAAACTGTAAACGTAAATAAGTAACAGAAAGCATGAATATTTTTTTGGAAACACGTACGAAGATGATTCACATTTGATACTCGAAACACTAAATTTTGTTTTAAACTACGTAATAGATCCAAAATATTTACAATAAATACTATATATCATGGCCTAAAATTAATTTGTCACGAAAGAAAGGTGATTAAAGTGCCGTATCAACCCACCAACAATTGAAGCGTGGTTGTCACATCATTTTGTATCCCCATTTTATGAAGCAAAGTTGGAGGGGAAATTATGCTGATCATTCTGCATCCAACTCACGAAAAGGTAAGGGCACAAGCTTCACGGCTCTAAACTTACCTACATTGTTCAAATGTTCATTCTCTAACCTGCACAAATACACAGCGAAATCTGTTAATACCTTTAATTGCACGGTTTAGTCCCATTTCATTAGGAAACAATAAATTGTAATAATATGGAAATGTTCTTTGCCTATAGAAATTCCAGTGGCCACGTCGGATGACTTCTAGGGATGCCATGCAAAAATCAGTTACACTGTAACCAAATCTTCCAAGATTCAAATGCATGATTGTTTGGATCCATGCAAATCTAAGAATGAGATTTAACATCTGCACGTTGCCACAATAACCATTTTTCAATGCACATCAAATGTGAAAGGATGGGAAATAATTATTGAGAATAAATGCCGCTGATTTTAGTGTGCTTACTATTGAGATGAAATATATAATCTTGTGTTTGAGAACGAGTTCATCTCTTAACCATGGATTCTTGCAATGGGGATTGAGCAATCCCCAGTCTTTAATGAAATCCCAATAAAGTTGGTATATAGTTGCAATAGTTGAAGTAAGAACAAGAAGCACAAGCCAAATAGTATTTGTGTGCCTTTCATATGTTAACCTTGCCCCAACTGCGAATATGGCAGCGACATACTTCCCTAAATTTCCAAGATGGTTTGCATCTCCTTCTTCAATCCATCTCCTCAGACACTATAAACACACAAAGGAAAAACAAAATCAATATACACACTAATTCCCATAACTTCCTGCAGCCATCAACAATCAACAAAAACATTTTAAATGTATTAAATGAAGTAGGAAGACAGACCTGTAATGCACGCCAATAGTATGGTAGAAATGAAACAACATAAGCCATTTCCCTGTAAACCTTATTGTGCGTACAAGTACCATAATCGTCTCTCCTAAAACTGCCTCCTATGTAATAACAAGCTATGAATTCTAAATGCCTTAGTAATGTCACCTGCAATAATATATCCACCTGGTATTTAGTACATAATACATTATGTGGCACGAATAATATAGAACCATGAGGCCAAGATCACCTGACTAGTTAACTGGTCGGCCATGAAAAAATCTGTCATGACCACCTGCAGTGCGGTGACGGTGATACTTTAGGCAACTGTCTACGATTTTCATATAAGATTAATTAAACTGATTTAATATATATTTCTGAATTTTTCTTCCTCCATTTTTTTCTTTTCAAGATGTTTTAGATATTGTTTCATGATCTGTTAGCAATATCTCAAGCATTGGGTAAAAGAATCTGATGAAATTAAATCCATAAGACGGGGTGATGCAAGTTTCACACCTTGTATAGCGGTGCAAGAATAATATTCCTCATAACCTTAAGGAAGAACAACCGACTTGATCTATAGAAAATGTCAAAGGGGCAAAACAGCAAAGAAACAAAAACCTACCAACCAGTCCAATTAATTTAGTTAGTGAAAATGAAAATTAAAGCAACATATATAAATACCGAAATTGTAGAAATAGATACCAGAAGTAATGAAGCGGGTATTGTGTTGATCTCAAGTGGAGAGAATCCCTTGGCTTGTAGCGTAAGATGAGCAACCATGCCGCCCACCACCACCATCATCAGAGTTGAGCACATCAAGAATACATCTCTGTATTTTAGCTCGGTATTCGGTGCAAATTCAAATATGAAACTATAGTTTATTCTCGCATTCCTCCAAGCGAAGATATTGCATCCATATAAAAATACATGAAGATTTAACAGAACAAAAACACTGCACACACAAAATTAAACTCTGATTAGTTATTGCACATGTTAGTGTAATTCAAGGCCCATAGACAATAATCTATGTGTGTGTATGTCTGTGTGTGTCCATGTACGTATGCGTGCATGCGTAATTACAAATATTAACTTTTAAAAAATTATGTTTTTGTATTTTAAAACTGTTTAAAAAGAAACATAAATGAAATCAAACCTGAAGACTGGATAAACAGTTTCTATGTAACCAGAGTGAGTTGGATCTGTATAAATTCCGCTTAAATGGGCCAGTATAACATAACCCACAAATAAAGCTAAAAAGCCTCCTGTGAACAAGCCTGCACTATTTCATAAAGTGACACTATCATGTATGCTTGCACTCTGTGAATTACTTAGAATGGTAAATAGTTATCCATACCGATGAAGAATGTTAGAGCATGAGAATCTTTGATTTGCTTTGGCCTAAGAAATTTCATGGCCTTTTTGCGGTCATCCTCTGTAAAATATTTAATGAACATGGACTCAACCTCATCTCCAAGTTTGACCACCTGTACAAATAATGGCTTAAAGTTCAGTTTTTAGTGTAGTAATATTGAATAATATAATACACTAATATGGTTTCTTAACATGATACTGCGCATTCCTATCATACCTTGTCAGAGCTATTAAAGTACGATCTCTCCACAGTTCTGAGGTAGACTGGACCAACATGTTGGCTGCTAGCCTGAAATATATGGAAACCCAACAACATATACATACACCACATATGTATTACTTTTCCTCAGTCAAAATCAACTTTTTCCAACTTTTTTATGAGACAAATATGGAAGATCTTAGACAGCCCTGCTCACTATATATGTAATAACTAGTGTTTAAGACGTGTATTATTTTATAGTTATAATACATATTGATATATGTTAGTAGGGTTGTTAGGAAGTCTACGTCTCTTCATCAACCAAAAATTAATAATGTTTAGCATTTTTGGTATTAAATTTTTATTAGAGTGGAGTGTGGACCCCACATAGTTTGTCGGTGTTAGATAAGTCAAACCGCTGAAACTAGCCAACTACCAAAAATTGTAACTTAGGCGCTATACTTCTATATCTCTTAAATGTAATAATTTTAAAAACAAGTGTATTATTTTGTTACTCTTGCTTGATTTTTTTTGTAAATATAAGGGTACATCGAAATTTGTTAAGGTACTAACAATATTTTGATTCCTTGTAAGATCTTGAAATAAATGGTTAAGCTTGTTTGACATAAATATGTCATATTTGAATAAGATTTGAACTCGAGTCAACAAATATAATTCAATTGATAGACTCTTAAGGCAATACTTATCATCTTTAATAATTAAAAAGGAAAAAAAGTATATTATGTTATTACTCCTCTTTAGTTTATAGTCTATTAATTTGCAAATGTAAGTGGACACTAAAACACTAAACTGAAGTGTTTTTTAAGGCACTAAGAAATTGTTTTATTTATTGTATTCTCATGAAGCCAATGCATATATTTGTTTGTCATAAATATACTATTATCATATAAGATTTGATCATAAGTCAACAAATCTATTTCAATGAATAATTTCTCAAGACAAACATGAATTCCTATACGCCACTCATCAATAGAATCCCTACCCACTCTTATATAAAGTGCGCAACATATATAACACTTATTTATGTTATTTTTTTGTTAACAAGTAAATTCTCAAGAACAACAACAACAACACACGTGCGCGCAAGTGCACGCACATTATTCCCAACATTTTACATGCCTTTTAATAAAGGCTAATGAGAACCATAAAAAAACATGAAGGTTTAGTAATGGAAGAGACAAAGAAATTTGCATTATACAAAATATCTTGTTGTAGTGTGTGTTAGGATGCTTTAAAACATAGTTGGATTTTACAAGGTGTTTAGACATTTTTAAGTTATTTTGGACGTCAAAATATAACTTTTAAAATATGACTCTCATGAGGTGAAAATCTGATTTAAACACCAAAAGAACTTGCATGCTTAAAATTTATATATTTTATCATGTATATAGATACATACATCACTTTGTAATAGTTTAAACAATAGACAATATAAAATGCGTTAATCACTTTATTATAAGTCATATATATATGATTTTCTTAAAAAACTTTATCAAAGATATTGAAATATTATTAATTATAATTTATTAAATGTATTTAAAGAGTTTTACATTTACCATAATGAATAATAAAACCTAAATATTTTAATTAATTTCATATTAAAGACATTAAATATTTTATTTATTTTGACTTCTTGCTTCACTATGATCATAGTCAATTAATTAGTTATTTTATCTTCTATTATTACTAAGATGATTGAGTATTTATAGATAACATCCGCCAATATGCATCATTTGGTATGTTGTTTATATTATGTTAATAATCCGGATAATATATATCCAATTATGAATAAATCCCCAGCCTTTGTTAGGAGAGAGGCTCCAAAATTTGTTTCATATGAATATATTACTTAATTCATCATCACCATTAGTTGCACTTTGAATTTTAGAAAAGATCAAAATAATAAAGCAAGGATGATTGTGAGCTCACCTTATCAAACTTCTTCAATATCTTTCCGAATGCAACCATGTTCAAGGAACTACATACATATGAAGATGACTAAGTTATGAAAAAATAACTTGAAGTGCCGTATAAAAAGAAATAACAAAATTAGTACTGTATGTTCGAGGAGACCAAGGGCTCGATAGAGCTCCACAAAAGCTCCTCCCGATAATTTTTTCAATGGATTCGATTTTTTTCTTATTGATGGGAGTAATGGAAGAGCGGTGAATGAGCGAATTGATACGAGGATTTGCATTTGTTCTTTCAAGGTTTCCCCCTTTGAATAAACTCGGCCTCCTTCCTTCTATAAAACCGATTAACTTGATTCGGTTGTCCATCCAGACTGGCAAAAAAGCCTTTGCCACCTCCGAATCCGCTTCTTCAAACAACTGCACCAACTCTGTTTCGTAAACGTCTTCTCCTCGCTCTCTTACCTAAAAATGGTAAACAATAAGCAAAATTCACTTTATTTATTTTACCATCTCTTCCTTGAAACAATATTGAATTGATAATAAATTTTAAAAAATTGAATTCTATAAATAGATTCTTAAGCTTGAAAGTAAAATAGTCAAGGCATTTACGTTACCCATTAATTCTTAGCAACACACAAAAATGTCGGGATAATAAAATAATCTTTAATAAACTATCTATTAGTTTAAGAAACATATTAGCGACACTTTTTTATTAAAAACAAGGTTGGTTAAAGTCTACTTCACCTTTCTTTTAAAGAATTTGAGGATATGAAATGGAAAGTAAAAAAGTGACCTCAACAACTTAATAGAATATCATGAAAAGTATGAAAAATTAAGTAATACCTAAAACATAGGAGTGGACTTATTCGAGCTTTTCTAAATAATTCTTGACTTATGAATAGTATAGTATGTTAAGTTGAACTTTTGGAATTGAGGTTAAAAAAGTTAACTTGAAATTCAGCCATCAAACAAAGAGTTGTATTGATGATTTTTAAGGAGACCATTTCTATGTTTCATTATCTTTATAATGAATAGAGTTATACATCTTTGATCTTCATAATGAATAAAATTTCTTAAAGAGCTATGATTTATTCTAAAATTATGACAAAACCTTTAACAAATCTCATAATATATTAGGCATCTAAATATGAAATACTTCTCCATTATTATAAAACCACCATTTTAACTAAGGAAAAATTAAACACTTATAAAAGAAACACAATTTATCATTAATTTAAGAGAAATTTTTAGCTACACCTTTTTTATTAAAAACTATGTTGGTTAATGTCTACTTCACGTTTAAAGAAATAAATTTGAGAGATATTAAGTGAAAAGTAATAAATGTAACTTCAACAACTTAGTAGAATGTCAACAAATATATATATGAAAAATGAGGTAATATCTAAAATATAAGATTGGAGTTATTTAAGATTTTTTGAATAATTTTTTATTTGTTAATAGTAAAGTAGGTTAGACTGCATTTCTGGAAGCGAGGTTTAAAAGGTAATTTGAAATTCAACCACCAAGCAAAAGGTTGTCCTAATGATTTTTCAGGATAATTTTTAAGGAAACCATCTCTATGATGAATTGTCATAATGGATAAGATTTCATAAAGTATCTTGATTTTTTCAAATAAAAAATAAAAAATTGTAAAACTTACAAAGAATCGCACAATATATTAGACATCTAAATATGAAATGTTCCTCGATTATTACAAAAACACCATTTTAAGCAAGAAAAAAATTAAAAAGGAAACACAGTTTGCCATTATTATGGAGTAATTTTAAACACTTCCACTGAAGAAATAGACAGCATTCTAGCTGTAGCATCTAGATTCTACAGATTACACACCTGAATTACATGGGGATCCCTTGCTCGTGTTATCCACGATCTGGTTCTGGTCCTGAAGTAATCCCCAACAGTATCAGTTGTGTGACCAAATATGTTAAATATTGATCTATGTTCATCGCCATCATAGTTTCTTGTTTCCGCCGCCTTCTTACGCAGCAGTTTGATCTTCTTGATATCTTTCTTCAATTGGCAATAGTCGAGAAAGGCTCGCTTCCACTCTGGAATCAATTGCGCCTCCAGCTGCTTCGAAAACTTTACCATCTCCTTCCTTTACGCGTACAATATAAATGAAAATAAATTCCCCCTGATTTAACCCTCATTTATACACGAGCCGCCCAGCATACGCAGTGACAAGTATGCATGACGTCCGTGTCTTCTCTTCTTTTAATAGTATCTACAGTTTAACTGAATTTTTCTAACACACGCCATTCTACTGGTCATTTGCACGCATTCCATATTTTTTTAATATAATATAAATATACGTGTATATTAGTTTAGGGAAAACTAAAAACAAAGTATACCTATCAATTCAAAGAGAGGAAAGATAAGCAAACCCCAAAGTGACATTGAACATGTAAAAATATCACAACACCAAAGCCCGGTGAACACATATTACTGAAAACATTACATCCATGAACATAGCAAAAGAATCTCCCACCCATTGTGATTGTTTCCAACATCTTACATATCCTTTGTGAATAAAGGATGGTGAAATACCAAAAACAAGTATGGAAACTTATTTTTGGGATGCCACTAGGCACTAACTATCACTTCTCCCATCACTCCCATCTATTAAGAAAAATGTTGGAAATGACTCATATAAAAACTCTAAAATTGTATCAAAAATGTGAATGTCTTCATTTGTCAAGACTCCACCAGGGGTCTCTTAAAATAAAAGAAAGAGGGAGAATTTGAAAGAACTTTAGTAATTATATAATGAATTTTCTAACATGCTCCACCTAGAAAACAATCTTCTCAACTTGAATTTGAATATACAAAATTACATTGAATAGTGTATATATTTGAAATAGAACATTATAATATATAAAGTACATTTATATTAGTTTAGAGAAGAATAAAAACAAAATGTACCTATCAATGTAAAGAGCGGATAGATAAGCAAACCCCAAAGTCGCATCCAACATGTAAAAAGTATCACAAGGCCAAAACTCGGTGAACACACATATTACTCAAAACATTATATCCATAAACATAGCAAAAGAATCAATCATTCATCCAACCAATTCCTCTAGCCAAGTAACATGAAAAGGCATGGGATTATACGGCTTGTCACCCTTAACCCTAACCGCGCTATATGCATTCTCTAGGAAGAACTCCCACCCATTGTGATTGTTTTCTTCATCTTACATATCCTATTATATTTGATCAAGTTTGTTAATATGGGATGGTGAAATAGAAAAAGTAGGCATGGAAACTTGTCTTTGGGATGCCACCAACGATCACTTTCGACCATCACTGTCATCTAATAAGAAATATGTTGCTAATGACTCATATAAAAAAATAGAATTGCATCGAAAATGGGAATGTCTTCATTTGTCAAGACCACTTGAGATTCCTTAAAATAAAAAAGGAGGAATTTGAGAGAACTTTAGTAATTAAATAATAAATTTTCTAAGGTGCTCCACCTCCAAAACAATCTTCTCAACTTGATCACGAGTGTACAAAATTATATCGAAAAGTGTATATATTTGAGACAGAACACCATAATATTTGCATAATTTTTGTCTACAAAAAAAATGATTTTATTCTTCTCAAACATTGAAAATATTTTCCCAACTAAAAGTATTACAAATCCATAGGTCATTTTCTTATAAAGAGAGGAAGAAGTATCGGCTAAGGTTGTGTGTTGAAAAAATATCTCATGTTAAAAGTGTTTGAAAAATAAGAGAACATATTGAACACAAAATAAAAGAAACACAATATACTTAATAGAATTTGAATTCTTTCCTATGAAGCATCTATGAATATAAACCCCCAATTTCTAAAGTCTAGACTTAACTAAAAGAACACAGTAACAAAAGCACCTAACAATTTGAGATATTATGGATTCCATAATTGTTTGTAAAATGGTGGTAAATATCTTGTTTGATAAAAAAATGAAAACATCTGAGATTCCATTTATAGTTAATATTTTTAAAGGATACCTACTTTCATGATTTTGAGATACACCATATTTTAGTGTTGTAAACAAAAAGAGTGTATCAATATTCCACCTCTAATGTTTCCATTAAATAGAATGAAAAAAGTAAATCTTATAAAGATATTTTATTGATTTGTCTTTATGATCTTATTCTAAGTTTCAAAGTATCCACCATCAACGTTTAACTTTAAATGTATAACAAATTAACTAAACGAAAGATTATATATATTGAAAATTATATCACAAATACTTTATGGTAATGACTCTAGAGTAATAAAATAAATTGAAAATGTGTGTATAGATATAAACCATACTAAAAAATAACTATTAATAAATATACAATTTTTTTGAAGTGGTTTTCTTTATAGATGGAAATGCTCTCTTTGAATTTGTGAATCATAATAGAAAGAAGGTACAATAATTTTAAAAGGTGTTGAAGTGGGGAGAGAGATAAACCCAAGACCTTTCCTTGTGTATTTGTCATGGGGTTCTTCTAGAAAACAATCTAGGATTCCTTATCCTTGGTACTCTTAGTTAGGTATTCAACCAAAAGAGTATATTTGTGATTTCAAATATTATAAAGGTGCATTGCTTCAAAATAATTAATTTTGCAACACAAATCTCATTAAATAAAATGTAAAACCTTAGCCTCCACCATCAAACAATAATACTACAAAAGTATTGCATCTAGGACTTCAACATAGATTTGTAACTTACTAATAAAAGCACAAGGTTTGGTTATCTAATATGAAATATTATTCTCAAGACCTTAGAGGAATTATCTTTAAAAATATGTAGGATATGCATAAAAGGAAAAGGAAATTCTTTTCGCATATTCCTATCCTAGAACAATTTTTACATGAACTATTACAACTTAGGTAGAAGGGTAGAAATTTATCTATCTGAAGATCAAGTTTTAGGGTACAAAATAATCTATGTAGTACCAGGTTTTATCCAAATACAAAATGCACCCAAGGGATGAGAGATAAATTTCTATGAATTTTGTAGTTTTATTAACGGGTTTTGTTCAACAAGATTAAAAATATGTAGAAATTAATAAAATGGTCACCGAGGGATTATTGAATCATTTCTCCATGATGAGTAATTGTTTACATGACAAGACCATATGATGTGAGAATTCCCTAAAGATGTAAAAGTAATCAACAATAAGAATGAAAATAGAAGAGATACGAGGCTAACATTTTACAATGAAAATAAATAAACAAATCAGTGATATTAATATTCATTTTACAAAATGTGGCTTGAAGTATATTTGAGAAGCGTAGCCATAAAATTAGTGAAAACGGTGTTAAACCTAAGGGTTTGAAACACTACTAGAATAATATGGTATATCCAATTTAATCATAATATTACGTTAAAATATAAATTGTAAACAATAGTGAACATATCATAAATAGAGTGTTTTTCATTACTTTATAACAAAAATGTTTTACGAAGTGATCAAATTCATGTAACTTGAGTGTGACATATTGGTGGCTAAGAAATAGTTCACATACCCAGAAAATATTGGGAAGTGAACAAATCATAAAATTGAGTGTATTTCATTACTTTATAAAAATAAATATTTTACGAAGCGATCAAACACATGTGGCTTGAGTGTGATATATTGGTGGCTAAGAAATAATTCACATGCCCATGAAATATTGTGAAGGCATTTTGTTTGATACGCAACCTTTGCTACTCCATCCCAAGCATGTCATTTGTGGGTTTTAATGCATTACTGAATGACTATTTTTTTTTTTTTTTAGTAAATATAAGATTTGAGTGGAAGAATAAGAATTTATAATTCTTGGGTTCGCACGCACATTTTCTTCCCTATTCATTATTAAATCATAAAGATTATCAACCATGAAAATCGAGGACTCTTTTTGAATCAAGATTCCATGTCAATAATGTAAGGAATGGCAATCCCTAGATCGGAACTCAATTTGATTAAATCATAAAGTATTTTAACCAAATTACAATTTAATAAAAAACAAACCCGTCAATTTATCCGGTAATTTTTTAATAAAATCATTTCAGTTTATATTATTTAAAAACCGTAAAATTTCATAATAGTCAAATATAATATATAAGGTATATTACTATATATGTATGAAATCCGATTGATTTTATTCATTTCACAAATATTCTATAAATCATATTGATAATGATTTTTAATAATTCCCAATTTAAATTTAGAAACTAAAATAAGTTTATGTGAATAATGAATATTAAACTCAAGAATTCACATGTTGTCTTTGTTTTTTTCTAAAAACATATAAGTTTCTAATTTCAATGATATTGTGATTGTATTTATTTTCATTTTGTCATTACCAATTCAATCTACAAGTTTCAATTTAACTTTTATGCAAGTTTCATTCAAATTTTTTTGTTGTAGGAAAATTTAAGGAATCTTATTCTGAAACATCCCAAAGAAGTTTGAGATACGTATACATCAATATAGGTACATGGTTATTATTTTGAATAACGTAAATTTAAAATTAAGATTTCAATTAAGATATTTTGACAATTTAAAATTTTACTAAAAACGTAAATTGAAAGGTAACTATATCACGAAAGCGGTCATGAAATTTCCTTTTGACGGAAGGTGTGACCAACTAAATTCCGGAGGCAATACTAGATGAAATTTGAGTTCTTCAAGGTGGTTGACAAAGAAAACATATTACTTCGAGGAAAATGAGATTGAAGAAGAAATAACTTGCCTAGAATAGTAATTGCTTGATCTAGAAGTTTTAGGTTTATGGAAATGTGAGCAACAGTTAAACAAATATCAGTATTAGATCAATGGAAGGTTAACTAAGGAAACTAGATATTGTCGTAGTCCTAAAAATCTTCTTTAATTTTTTTAACAAAAATATTGGACAGGGATCTAGTTTTCTAAAATGAACCTTTTTCGTAGATTGGGGGATTATTCATTACAAGTGGAATATCAATTTTTAATTCTAAGTGGAATCTCAATTTTTATTTCTCACAAGAAGTTATGAAAGGAGTACATGTTTGGACCAGAATATTATTGAATTTGCATGCACATTTATGCTTTAAAACTTTCATTCCTTCAAGAATTAGAAATTCCCCTAGGGGTATGACTTCAATTTGTTTAAATTTTTTTTAAGAAAAATGCTCAAATGTATTGAATGGACCTTCTCGAAAAAGTGTCAGTTTAAAATATCTACAGTTTATTTGAACAACACTTACCATCTATTCTGATTTTTATGTGCCATAACCATTATCATTTGGCTGAGATTACACCAAGTTGTACCCGTCAAAAACAAATGAACAAGGTGGAAATTGAAGTTGGGAAAAAAGTAATGAAAAATCCAAAACTCAAATCTAAATGGAAGGAGAATGCTCAAAAGAAAATATAAAATATAAATTTTCTTACTCGACCTATGCCTATTTAAATAACGTCTGGTAAACTTGTTTCTTTTTTATACGAATCGTGTCTTAATTTCAACTCTATTTGTGGTCGTGGCCAATCACAAATATATGATATATAGGGCATTTGGTTCGTTTCCCATTATATTCATGGTCGGTGTATCATAGATAAGATATAGATAGGGCATGGAGACTTCTTGGGAGCTTCTCCTCTACATGAGCTTTGTCTAGAGATATAGATATATGGACCCAAGCCGGACCTACATCCGGCCATCAAACTACAAAGTTAGTTTAGATCTTATCCCTTTTGCAATTTAGGAGCAATATTGGATGACATACAAGAAACATAGATATCAAATTCATACCATCTACAAATTAAAGCTTCTAATACTCAACGTTTTCATGTAAATGGTAAAATTGAGTATCTAGTGTCGACAAACAAGGGAAAAACTATTCAAGTAGGGGTAAAGGCCTTATGATCGTATAGGAAATGATGCAAATATTTTCTCGTTCCTTTTACTTCCAATGATGGGTTTTTAATGTTTTATTGTTATTTTTTTGTTTAATTGACATTCTTTACATTTCGAGATGTTATTTATAGCATACTGATTGGGCTTTAAGAACCAACCGACTTGCATATTATTTTAACTACCTTTTATTTAATTTTTTAGATAAACATAGCATTATATATTTTATATAATTAATTAAAATCATTTCCTATAAAAAAATTGATTAAATAATTATTTTTTATAAAATATTACTCATGGATGTTTGAGTCATCTCCAAATATCCCTACTAACATTTTTATATAAGTGTAACTCAAATACAATCCATTCAAGTAATTCTTTGATATTATTAGAAACTTTCATAAACAATTTAATTTTACTAATATCCATTTAAAGGTTTTTAATATCCCTCCATAACTAAACCTTATTTAATGAGGTTTTACAATTAATCTAATATATTTTTATTTAGGATTTGAAAACTTCCACTTTCTAAATGTTTTTATAATTTAACTCGTAATATGACTAGTATGAATACTCGTTTCCTGCCGTTACATCTTGGATGGCAACTGCTAATTTATTTATTATTTTTTTAGTTAAATGATTTTAGTTAAGTCAATTATTATAAGATAACCACGATAGATACTCATTTACTACCGTTACATCTCGGATGGTAACTGCTAAATTATTTATTGTGTGGAATACTAATTTTGGTTTAGTCAATGATTTTAATATTTTTCTCCTTATAATTCTCTCGGCGAGTTTACATTTTCATATTATGTATTGTGTTTAATACGATACACTTGAAAGTAGGAAAAAGCAAGTGGGGAAGGGCATATATAAACTGCCCATTGACTTTAAAAATTAGTTCATGTCCGGCCAAGATGTCTTCTTCTCAATTGATGACCATATGCTATCTGGTTTTATATTTAACGAGAAATTACATGCGATTTGATTTTTAATGGTTCAAAAGAAATTGTTTGCAATCTGGTTTTCAATATATTTTTATTAAAAATATGATATAGGTAAGATTATAGAGTAAGATGTTTCTTTTATATTAGGGATTTTTACATATTGTAAATTTATTTATACGTTTTAAATTACAAATCCTCACTTACTTAAAGATGAATGGTATGTATGGTGGACTTTTGGGAGACATTTTCATTTCTTTCTAAAAAGATATATTTTTATGTTAGAAATATAACATAGTTTTATATGTTATAATTTAATTTGTAGAGATTGTAGGCATATGTTGGGTAAAAACTTGAGAGTAAATATAATTCATTATGTAATAATGTGGGTTATTTTATTCATTCGGTTTAGTTTGATATTTGGTGCTATTTTTATTATTATTGGTAAATGGTTTTGAAGGGGATCATACTCCTAAGTAGAAAAGAGGGCACAAAACTAAGATAAAACATAGAAACAACAATGTTTTTTTTGACATGTGGAGACCACACCCCAAATAAAAAGGCCTAGCAGCCAGAAAAGATAGTTACAAATAAAGGCAACGGACAACCTGCCAAAATGAAGAAAAAAGACACATCACTGCAGCTTTAACACAATTTGCACAATCTGCAAAATACCAACATAAACAAATCATCAAGAAAAAAATTTGTTAATCGTTCATTTGAGTACTTTTTTGAAGACCTTTTTGACCTCCTTTGTAGCCTTAAAATATTTTTGTAGGGGACAATACTCCAAAGTAAAACAGAGGGCACAAAATCCAGATAAAACATAGAAACAACTGAAGAATCAGGTCCAAATTTACACAGGAAACTAACACAATAATATTATATCTTCTATATTATCTTTCAAACATCCGCAACATACAAATATATAGGAAAGGTATTCCTATAATTATGGAGATTGTTTAACCAACAAATCTCTTAACAAAGTGTATTGTTACTCATGTAACAATATACTATCTAATCACTATGAGTTGTTTTAACAACTCATTTACAATTACATTACATTATATTTACTTCATATAATTACTCACGTAATTACTCACACTATAATGTAAGCACTAACATAATGATTCCTAACATTCCCCCCCTTAGTGCGAACATGGGAGAACAACAATTGCACTTCCTTCTGCAGCATGCCACCCATGCGTGCTCATGATCTGGATGGTTTTTCAGGACAGCCAACAACCTCAACATGGATGGTTTTATAGGACAACTAACAACCTCAACATGGATGTTTTTACAGACAACCAAAAACCTCAACGGGATGGTTTTACGGGACAACCAACAACCTCAATATCATGATGTTGCTTTTCCTTGTGCTTTCATCATCCACTATGCTTTTCCTTCAGGGAATTATGTAGGAAACACTGATCACTTGATAACAAATATGAAAAGAAAAATGGAACATTGAGACCATGTTCCCCCTCAATGTGAACATTTCACTTATTCAAACCAAAAGCAGGGAAACAGAACAGAAAAAAAATCATGTTGCACACAATGGCAAATCGATTACAACTCGAAAAGAAAACTCTCACACACACACTATCACCATAGCTTCGTGCGGCCCTATTGTTGGTGACTGACGAGAGGTCGCTAATGACCTCCAGCCTCCTATGCCTCCATCCTCCAATTATACATACCGCTTAGGTCAGAGAAATGTGCTCAGACTTCTTTTCCGAACTTCTCATTTTTCGTAAAAGATGGTCTTTGTATTCTTTAGTTGTCAACCTTTTTCTTTTTAGAGATCTAGGTGGTTCAAATTCACTGTCACCTTCATATCCTTCTTCTAAATTTAGCATAGCTGAATTTTCTTGATCTTGTATATTTTTTATGTCTCTCTCCATGGTAATTGGTTCCATGAGAATACATTGTTTTCTTCTTTTCTTGACCATTGTGAGATAGGTGTCGATGAGGTCGAAACACCATGCAAGGTGATTTATCCGTTGGCGAGACCAATTTTTGATCTGATTTTGATGTCGAATGCTCAAGCAAGGTTGACACTCGTTGTTCAATGAAAAAAATATTTCAATGCAGATAAATACGGAGCAGAGGAGCTTAATGGAACATGTCATGGAAAAACAAAACTCCAAGTGGATAACGCCAATGCCACTTGCCCTTAAGAATAAATAACACAACGACAACTTACTTGATCCTCTATGCCTGTGAATTTGTTTGTGAAATAGAATGGCAGAGCCTGTGAAGGATGCAATGCAGAATTTGAACAACGGCCAAAGAAGATATAAAACCGGGTTGTTATTTGAAGCCAAGAAGAGCTGAATTCACTGTTCATGGAAGCACGCTAGACTGTCAAGGTAACTGGATTTGCGTTGTCTCCTTATATATAGCTCCAAATGATTCCAAGACCCAGTCAAGTTGCAGACAGATGTCAGAAAGAGTCTGGATATGCATGCATGCGTTAAGGGAAGATCACATGTTCATATAACCATGTATTTAGCTAGATCCGGTAAAGACGCTTCTGCTGTGAAATTCTGATCATCACAATTGCATCCAAATTGAGAATAAATTAAGACTTCGCTGCAGGCTTGGACGTTTTGATCACAGTTGGCTATTGCATTCATGACCTGTTACTATCCATACTAAGCTATAACTAATTCTTCGTGATCTAAGTGCAGAGGAGACTTAGTGAGGCCGCAAACCTTTGATGCAACCGAGCTCAAGACAAATGCCATGGTCAAGATGCCAATGCTCCAAAAGAAGATCAGGCCTCTGAATTAGAACTATATGCACAAAAAACTCTTCCACGTATAGTTGTCCTTCATGATTTGATAGAAATATGACGCTGGATTATAGGAGGCGCTGAAATGCCAGAGTTTTTTGTGGTTACGTAGATCCAGGAACAGTCGTGTTGAGTGTAGCTTTCCACATGTGTGCGTAGAGATCTATTCGCCAGATAGCTCAGGTTCTTGTTATGTCGTTGCTGGAATATTTCTACGCAAGAAATTGATCTAGTGCCCGCATTTTGAGCTGAGTAACTGAAGATCCCGTGTGCATTCCCAAATATCTACCAAACATGTCCGTAAGAATTAAGACCGAGTTCTTAGATCTGAAAACCCACGCCAAGATAAATAGGACATAACTCACAAATACAAAATGTGATATGATGCAGAGCTAATAGCAAAAGCCAAAACAACAATTCATTTTAATCAAATACAAAATCCATAATTGCATCCTTATCTCCTTTTGTTTTTGCACCAGAGAATTGTCTCATCTATACAGAAGTCGATTTGAGACTGCATGCACTGAGGCTCAAGGCTTGCACAAGACTCTCATACGGAGACCTGCTCTGAAACCATATGAAGAATCAGGTCCAGATTTACACAGGAAACTAACACAATAATATTATATCTTCTATATTATCTTTTAAACATCCACAACATACAAATATATAGGAAAGGTATTCCTATAATTATGGAGATTGTTTAACCAACAAATCTCTTAACAAAGTGTATTGTTACTCACGTAACAATATACTATCTAATCACTATGAGTTGTTTTAACAACTTATTTACAATTACATTACATTATATTTACTTCATATAATTACTCACACTATAATGTAAGCACTAACATAATGATATCTAACAACAACAAAAGTTTTTGACATGTGGGGAACGTTTTTGACATGTGGGGACCACACTCCAAAGAAAAATGCTTAGTAGCCAAAATAGAAAGTTAAAAAAAAGGTAGTGGACAACCTACCAACACGAAGCAAAAAGACAACACTTCAGCTTCAACACAATTTGCACAACCATAAAATACCAAAGCAAAAACAAAACATTGAGAAAAAATGTCAATCCTTCATTTGAGTACTTTTGTGAAGACCTTTTAAACCTCTTCCATAGCCTTAAACATGTTAAGGGTGGTGTCTGAGAGGGGTCCTTGTTTATGGTATAAATTGCAATTTTCTTCTCTTTACCTCCCTTCCATATCCCAAAAGGAATATTATTGAGATCATAGTCTGTTTGACCTAAATTTTGATGCACCATAGGAGGGCCTTATGCATGGATAAGTGATCAATTTTCTTGTTGATAATATTCTCCATTGTCTCCTCCATATCCTTCTGCTTCTTAGTAATTTCTTCAATTTTTTCCTCAAACATAAGATTACTATCAGGAACCTGTTTTTCCATAGCCCCCTCTTTGAATAAGTGTGCCACATCCTTTCCAAGGATCTTGATTCTCTCAACATGATTCTTTATCGAACCTTCATATCATGATTGTTAGATGAGTCTGTGGAGGTTTGAAATATGGATAAAAGGCTCTCTCCAATGGCTATTTCTTTTCCTTTGTCAACGATGTGAAGAACCCATTTGGCTAGAGGAGGAGAGGGGGATCTAACATTTTTTTCTTTACCCTATGTTGCATAGGGGTTGGGAATTGATTTTGGTATATTTGATGTCCCTAAAGGATTGGAATATGATGATGAAGAATTTTAGTCTCTGGAGTATGAAAGATCAATTAAGCACACTCCTATTGAAACCATTGATTGGTTTGTCAAGGAGAGAGATGACTTAAAATAACTAAATAATCCTATCCTAGTGAGAACTAGACTTTGGTTTGATAGAAAAATGAAGATGTTCAGGGCGAGGAAATCTAGGTCTACTTTTGAAGACACTTCTACTCCTCGAAAGAAATACCTATGCTAGCTCCTGAGACACTTGAACAAACTGTTCCTTCTCCTCTAGAATCTTCAACTTTGGTATACACCAAAAAGGGGAAATCCAAAAAGGAAGATAAGGTAGTTGAGGTTATTCAAGAAAGTGAACCCTGTCATAATAAAATTGAAGTCAAGGAAACTATTGTGACCTTTGATAATGATGATGACAGTTAGGAAAAAGAACAAGAAAACCCTGAAGATAATGCACCTGATTCAAGCAGTATGATAGATGATCAGTCAAAAGAAATGGTTTCAGAATCTATAAAAATATCTTCCAAACAAGCTACCATGACCATTCAAGTTGATACCTCTATCTTGTAAGTGGCTGTTGTGCAAACCCTAAGTCATGAGTGCATCTACACTTGGATCTATTGCTCCTTGTTCTTCTGATTCTTCATTTGCATTAGTGCTATAATTTCTAGAGAGTAAAAAAAGAAAGGTCACTCCAACTATAGTTGTTCCTAAGTTTGATGCAATGGTAGCTCTTCTAGGAACTACTCGTCCCCTCTAGCTAAGAAGGCCAAAATAACCTCAAGATTAATCTCTGATTCTCAAGGCCAATAGTTCATGGAAATTGCAAAACCCAAATTTGATAAAGATGAAAAGGACTTATCACTGGGTGATCTAGAGTTGACAATAATTCCTCTTGGAGAATCAACCCTAGAGAGTGAAGTCAAAATTTGAGGGAGACTGTGTCTAAGGTGATTAAAAGAGTTGAAAATAGAAGAAAACATAGGAGCAGTTGGAGGAGCAAAACCAAATTCTATCCAATTTCATCAAATACTTTTGGCAGAGGATAAGGTACTTGATCCTACTCCCCTATCTTCCATCCCACCTCATGCTATCCTGTCTAGTGATGAAGTCCAAGCCATGAAAGACATCCATAGGCATGCCACTAATGATAAGGAAATGGAAGCTATGTTGGATGATTTAATAATCACAGGCCTGAATTTTATTGAAGAAGCATTCAAGGCATATGAGAAAATTTCCAAGGTTCAACTGAAGTTCTCTACAACACTCAGTGGGTTGGATAGAGAATTGAAATTATGGAGTGAATGCATTCAAGATCTCAAACTGATGAATGAAACATATGTGTAGATCCTTGTGGCTAATAAGGTATTTAATGATGTAAAATTGAACCTGTCCAAATAGTGGGTTTTCAGTATTGATTGGAAAATAAAGGTTCTTGAGGAGGCCATCGGTGAACTCAGGAATATGCTGTAAAAAGGAGAATCTTTTAAAGCTTGTGTCATGTCTGCCTTCCTAGACATACATTGCAAAATCTTTAAAGAGAATTCAAGTGATAAATTTACTATTCAGGAGATCAAATCTCAGTTCAAGGATTTTTTTAAAGAATATTTATTCAAGCAAGACACCATTTCCAAGGAAAAGATGAAAGAAATTTGTACACTTCAAGCTGCCATCACAAATGCCAACAAAGAGTTCTTGGAAAATGTAGAATTTGAGAAAGACATGGAGAAGTGTTTGGGTAGTTGGACTCATACCATTGCCAATACAAATAGTCCTTGAGTTTTCCACATAGTTTCTGCGTTGAAGCGATTCAAGAATCAAGAGCTAAGGTCAAAGGGGACTACAAGTGCTTCAACTAGTGTCTCGACTTCCTAGTTTATTTTTCCTTTCTTATTGTAAAAATATCTAATTAAGGTGGATTTATCCCTTTAAGTCATGTGTAATGAAATCAAGGGATAAGTTGATGTTATAATATTTAATTAGATATTAGATTTTGAGATTAAAAGAAAGGAAACTAAAAAGGATTTTTGTAACCATTTCTCAGGGTTATTTAAAGAAATTTTCTTATCATTGTAAAGGATCAAGATTTTGATATCTAGATGTAAAGAGAACATTGAAATACTCAATATAGAATAAGTTTCACCCTCCTTTTCATGCTTTTTATATTTCGGTTCTTTTTCGATTCATAGGTTGTGTGCATTTAAAGCAAGAACTTTGTTTTTTTCGGTTGACATGCGTATTTGGAACTTTGTGTCTATTACATGCATGTCGTGTATTTAATATGTATATTATTAATCTTGTTATCTTATTAGAGCATTAGTAGTTTATCATTCTTCCATCTATATATATGAAAGTTCTCCTCTATTCTCAATCTCTGAATATCAGTCCTGACTTTTCCTATTTTCTTCTGTATGGAAAACCTTGATAAATGCATCTAAAGATATCAAAATCCTCACCAAAATATTTTACAAATGTTTATACTGTAAATAATGTTTTTTGGCTTTCAATAAGGGAACCTCTCCCATAAAGAGGAGGGACTTCGTCCCCTGATTATTGCTTGTTTTCAAAAGGTCAAATTCTACAACAAGCGAACAATGCAAATCATTATAGTTTGAGTCGGTGTAATATTGTTCAACATAATATTTAACAAATGGAAGATATTGGAACTAAACCGACTACAAATTTTTTCCGAAGGTGCAGTAAACACTAGTGGAGGAATTGTTTTGGTTCTAGATTGTGTCGTTGCATCTGGGATACTTTGTCCATGCGTAGTCCCTTGGGATCCACGAGACCAAAATAGGCTAAAACTTTTTTGGGTGATTTCTCGGTCTCTTTGACACTTTGAGAGGTATTGTATGATCCTACACGTCCATGTCAAGACCCTCTACAAAATATTATCTCTATTTTACCCATCTCAATTTAGCTCTCTTGTTTTCCTATTGCTTGTAACATCACAAAATAATGTAGTTTGAGTCAGTGTGAGGCTGTCCAATGCAATATTTTGCAAACGAAATATTTTCACACCAAACCAACTACACCAACACATCTTGTTGGCGGTAAAAACTTGTGAAGGTTTTGTTTTGGTCTCATATGGTGTCATTATTTCTAGGCTACTTCTTTTAGGAGTATCTCCTTAAGACTACGAAGACAAAAAATGACTATAACTTAGACAGATGACATGTCGGTCTTTGTCACACCTAGAGGTGTCATCGATCCTACACCTTTGCATTGGGACCTTGTAGAAATTTCTATCTCGGTTATTTCCATCTTAATTCTATTCTCTCGTTGTTGTATTGTTTGCAATAGTGTAAAATAATGTAGTTTGAGTCAATATAAGGCCATCGATGCAATACTTTAAAAACAAATGCTCTTGGAACTAAACCAAATACACCAACACATCACAGGGTAACATGGTAACCACTATCAAAGGATTATTTATAATGTCGAGACGATGTCATTTCTTCCTGGTACATCATCGTGGTGTAGTCCCTTAAAGCACTTTGACACAAAAAAATGATAAAAGTTCAATGGGTGATTTCTCGGTCTCTATAGAACCTTGAGAGGTCTTGTCATATCATACACATCTACATCAAGACCCTCTACGAAATTATATATTTTCTTGTTCCATCATGGATCTTTGAAAGGTCTCGTCGATCCCACACCTCCACGTTGGTACCCTCTATGAAATATCGTCTTAGTTTTCTCCATCTCAATTTAGTCCTCTCACTCCCCTATTGTTTGTAAAATCACCAAATAGTCCAATATGAGTCGGTGTAAGGCTTTCCATTGCCAACCTCGTGATAATATAGGTGGTTCATATAATATAGGTGGCAAAATGAGAATTTATATTTAGTTTCCCTTAGCTTCTCTTGGCTTGAGTATAATAAATTCTCTATTAACGGTTCGAACCACGTGATAGTGAATTTTTTTGGCACCACTAACCTACATAAACATGTTAGTAAGTAATTAAATAGAATTTTAAGTCCTACAAAATTTAAACAAAATCATTAGAGTAAATATTTAAATTAAATTTATGAAGAACACATCTTTGGAAATTCAATCTAATGAACCACGAGGATCAACTCTACTCTTGACAGTATCAAAAATTGTTTCATGATATGATTCACGAACCTTCCACAAATTCTTGTTTAATGTCCAACCTCGATATTGATTAAATTGAATATTTGTGGAAAGAACCAAATATGAATAGTGAAGTATCTTTCAATGTACTTAATAGTCTTAAAATAACCAAGTATTTGAGTTTTTGATAGGATATCATCGAAGCCATGATTCAATGACTACCATTGACCCACTGGAATACTCAAGGTCTTCACCATCATGAATTTGGAAGTCAATTTTTTCCCCTCTACACAATGAGACAAGAAGTATTTTGTTCCCTCTTTGTTAAATTTTTTCGCAATAACTGTAAAAGCGTACCCTAAATCACAAAGTAAAACTCAAGTAAAATTTAAAATACATTAAGATTTAATCATTTAATAATTTAAACATTTAAACATGACATAGATATGTACCTTGTTACACAAAATAAGATACTTGGTCAAATTCGGGTGATGTTTTCATATGACATGAAGACACTTAAAGTTGTAATGCTCATGGAACTTAATATGTGTCGAGTGGAATTAGAGGTCTACAAGTCCATTTTTCCACCCACTATTTTGACTCACATTCATTTCACAAAAACTCAATCCACGATATTAAAAAACATGCCATTCACTTAGGATAAATAGTCCAGAACTTGCATTTGAACAATGGAATGAGTGGATATCACTTGATCATGCAACTGCTATATAATCTTCATAGCTTGCCAAATGTTGTTCCTCTATCAACCAGAAATATCTATGAACCATTGAACTCTCTTGAGATTCATGGCCCACATTATTGACACATTGTTTTCATCCAATGTGCAGCGGGAAAATTGACAATTTTCCGACATGACTATGATACCCCTGCATCAAAACTTTCAAGTTTTACCCTTCCAAGGAACCCTAGGTCTACCCAATCAATCCGATGACCTCCCAGTTGATCTTAACTTAGTCCCCTAGGTGAATTATGAAATTCAAGTCAACCGCCTAGATGATTTTAGGAGTTCTTGAAAAATAATATTTTTGGACAGTGTTGGGAAGGGCTACCACTTGCCTTCCCTAAGACTAATACAACCTTTGGATTGAAACAAAGGATAAAAATCCAAAATAGAGGGGAATTGAAGGTCTAGTCATATCTTGAAATTGATTTTGGAATATGAAAGAAGGATTTGGAGGAGCTAGGGCGGTTTGATCAAAAATAAGAATTACATGCCTAGATAGTGCACAAGACCAAAAGAGATGTTGAGCTTTAGGAGGTGATTTTGAGAGCTCTAGATGGACCTAGGAGCTAAACAAGGCATTGTCAGAAATTTAATTCAAAGCTATACAAGATAGTGAAGTCAAATATTTCACAACACTTTAGACAAAAATGCTTATGTATGGTTTTTTCCAAGCTCAATGAGGGATCTTGATAAAAAGTCCAATTTCCAAGGCCTTAAATGGATCTATCGATAGCTCAAGTTATCACCCTTTCAAGTTTCCCTCAAGGTAAGAGTTGAGGAGTTAGTCGAATTTCAGTGAGGACACGTGTCAACTCCAGGATCTTGATGCAATTTAATGTCCCTTTTGTCCCTCAAGCTAAGGGACATGAGGGATAATAAAATTATCCCAACCCCAATAAGCCCTCTAGTCACACATAGAACCATCAGGATTACCACTTCATCCCCTAGGTGCTTGTTGGAGCTTATTCCATCAATCACTCAGATCATGACAAGTGGCGCAGCTTGGCACGATATGCAAACTGATGACTCTTTTATCTCTTTGGGAAAAGGACATGATGGACATAAAAATATTCCTAGCCCCTTGAATCTCTCAAGTCATTGATGTGACCATTCATAGTGTAATTTCCATCCCTAGAAGCTAGTTGGAACCAAATGCATGATCATTGGATTTCTGCAAGTATCAAATCCAAGAGAAATGTGAAAATTGATGTCCCTTTCATCTCTTAATGATTAAGGGACATAGGGGATAGGAAATTTTACTAGCCCCAGTATTACTCATGCTTCTTCATACACCAAATTCCATCTTCCAGTGCTTCTCTCAATATTTTTAGCCTAATGCTCAACCGTCGGATTTTGGACAAGTGTCGCGTTGAGGCACGATGTGAAATTTTTGTCCCTTCCATCCCTTAATGCTTAAGGGACATCATGGACACAAAAATGCACCCAACCCAAAATTCAAAATTCAAATTTTTCTATCTCCTTCGCCACTTCTTATTATTTCTTACTACTTTTACATTTCCGGAAGAAAGTTGCAAAAACACTTAGTCCACCATTGCTGCTCAGAACCACCTCTACCATGGTGACCAAACTATAAAATACATGAGAAAATATAGGTCTTAGAAGAAATATTGATGAAAAAAGTTGAAGGATTAAAGAACAATAGAGAGAAATGGAGAAATTCTTGAGAAAAACATCCGTTGCCATGAGATGAAGATTCAAAGATATATTGTAAACCGGTGCATGAAATGAATAGCTATTTTTGATTATTTATTATTTTTCCGAGGCCATACAAAAACAAAACTTCAAATCCCCTTCTATATCAAAAATCACTCATAGTGAAGAAATCTCCCTTTTGGCTCAACGAAGACAAAAATTACATTTCCAAATCGAACGATAATCGGTTTGAATTGGAATATCACCAGTGGAACTAGAAAAAAAAACCCACAAAAATATTATTTTTGTCATGACCGGAGAATAAAAATAAACCTACAAATTTAAAGCTTCGTCAATGGTTCTTTGTGTTTAGAAGCATTGCCAAAGTTAAAATTTTGAAATTTTAAAATCTCATAAACCAGTGATTAGGTAAGCATAAGATTTCAGAGGGGTGATAATGGGAAAAAACCCATATAGAAAAACTTCATTCCAGCATGCTCCGACCAAGTGAAGATTATTTTATAAAAATAAAAGTATTATTTATGGGAGAGTTCTATTTTGGGTAAGTCACCAATTGAAGAAGTTGAGAAAGAGATGGTAAACACAAAAGTGGTATCGCGAGACATAAATTTTTGAATGGTCGTCTTGGTCAAAAATTGACACTTACTAAAAACATTAAGTGTTCTTACGAGAACCCACTAAAAATAGTAAACTCATCTAGATGGCGGGGAAGACATGGAGAAAAATGAATTTGAATTTCCACATCTAGTCAAGGTTCAAAATAGTCAAAAAAACATTCACGCTTACTTAAAATAGTACATTGTCTCCTATCCACTTACTAAAAATAGTAATTCATTCGGAGGGTGAATTTTGCAAAAGGAGCATTTTGAGAGTTGAATATTTAGATTGCACTTTGGTAGTTGGGGTTCGAGAAGAATTTTCACACTTACTAAAAATGATAAGTTGATTTTCCCAATAAATGAAATAGTAAGTATCAAGAGATGACGAGACTCAAGTTTATAGAATGGGCATTGTCACTAAATATTTCCTTCACTAAGATTCAATGCCCGTCTCCTCAATGTACTATCTTCGTCGTTACATTTTCACAAGAAGCATCTTTGGCATCTCTCATGGATCTTTCAAAACTCATCTCGAGAGACCCTAGCAGTGTCTTTCGACACTCATTACAGAGTTTAGGTCACGGGGTTAAAGTTTTGGTCATTGGAACAAACATTCAACAACGTGTCCTAACACTCAATCAAAGCATCTGTGGGCCGGTTTGAAAGAGTTTCTTAGGGTCTGAGGAGTTTAAATATTAAGAGATTCACTATGTTTAGTGTTTTCCATCGACGTGGACCAATAGAATTCATCAAGAACAATATCTCCTCTTCTTTTTCCTTCTCTATCTCTTTTCTTCCCTCCTAAAGTTCTCTCTCTTCAATGTTCTAATTTCGCCTTGGGTTTACAATTTTGATATTCTTTAAGTGACTTTTGAAATGTGATGTGAAGCTTAATTCTTCATGTTTTTATAAAAGCAACTTAATATTTGATAGGAATATGAATATCTTAAATTCAAAATGTGACATATGAAAAGTTGTCGGGAAGATGAAGAGTCAATTCTCTTTTACACATTGTAATGAGTTACTCATTCTATGGATTTTCTAATTTTGAGATTTTAGTTAGTTGTATTCTTGTAATTTCATGAGAGAGCGTTTTCTTACTTATGAGTGAAAACAATTAGCCATTTTTCCTTTCAAATTTCTTCATTTCTCCACTATGTACAATTTTTTTGAGCAATCAATACAAGAAGGATTTTCTATCATTCTTTACCTAATGGATTTCTTGATACTTTGTGATCATAAATTTTATTTGGTCTTATTGTTACTTACAAAGTTGTATCCTCTTAATTTTAATGCATGTGATGAAATTTCTGACTAGTGTTTGCAAACATCTAATTTCCTACTTGCAATATTAGTTTTCCATTACTTCATATTATCATTCCCTTTCCCGCTTTCTTGACAAAGTCCTCTATAGCAAGAAATTCCTAGCTTTTGCACATGGTCAGTGGAGTATCCATGTTGGATCCCAATCCACAAGGCCACCAATAAAATACGCCCTTTCATGCGCATGAAAACATGGAAGATACAACGTTTAAGAAAAGGAATTTGATTTCTAGAGCATTGGAAAGAAACCGAAAAATTTCTCAACGTGAAAAATTTTCATGCCAAATTTTTTTGGCACCCATTGTGGGGCAAATTTAGTAGCATCTCGTAGCTAAAATATGACCACAAGGTCCAAAAAAAGAAAAAAAAAATTGAAAAAATAAAAAATGGAGTTGACGAAAATCCATTACTAAAAGACAGACTATTGATTTCTACATGTAACTTTTCCCATTCCATCATTTCATTTCATATTCCCATCATAAAATTTCCTTGAAGATGGCTGAAAAAGATATACTAGGTTGAGTAGGTTAAGAGGTGTTTTGATTCAACTTTCAAGATTTCCAAAACTAGCAAAATCAAATCAGATATAACCCCTACTATGTTTCTCAAACCTCATCCCCATCCAATTCTTCAATTAGTTCACCTAGTAATCCCATCCAAACTCCTGTTGATACTCCCCCTTCAAATTATCCTATTTTTCAACCTCCGTTCAGCATTGAGTTCCCAAAGGAATAAGAATTTGAAGAAGAATTTGTAGAATCAAGAGATGAAATAGAAATAGAAAAAACAATGACAGATGAAGTATAAATACCTCAACCCATTGCTCCATGGGGAATAAATACATGCCTGTTCACTCTTAAATCACCTCTTCACGATCTACCAATGGGTTCCCACAAGAATTTTCTAAACTTCAAAGGTGATGACACACAAGATCTTGAAGAATACATTGTCACCTTCACAACATCTTGCAGAATTCTTGGAATTACACCGAGGATGTTGTAGTAAGATTTTTTGTGGAATATCTCCAAGAAAAAGTAGCAGAATGGTTCTATCTCTTACCCACTAGATCAATAACTTGTTGGAATGATATTAAAACCAAGTTCGAGGAAAGATTAAAATCAATGAGGATTGTAACCATCTCCTTGCTTAATTGGCACAAATGAACAAGGAAGAAAACAAAACTATGAGAGAATTCATGGCTTGTTTTGACCGGTTTCTCCATAGATTACCAAATGAAGATTCAAAATTTGAAAACAAATTCAAGAGGTTCTTCATAAATTCTCAATCACCAGAGGTAGGATTTTTCCTATGAATATTTCAACCAAGGAACATTGCAGAAGCACAAAGGATGGCCATTGAACTTGATGATGATCTCATCCTCTCTAGAAATATTAAGAATCCCTCAAGGGGTAAGGATCAGTGTCCTAGAGATGAGAGAACATATCCGTTGCTGCAAAAATTAGCAAATGAAATGGCATCATTGAAGAGGGAAATTTTTAAATGAATGTCTTCTCAAAGAAACAACAGAAATAAGATTATAGGAGCACCCCAAAGGCTTGCCTTGGAGGCCCCACCCATCAATGTAAGTTGTAGGATTCAAGAAAATGAAGAAGATATTGATAAATAAAATGAAGGTGGTAGTTTCCTAGAAGTTGATGAACTTAAGAACGATACACAAATCAGATTATGTGATTATTCTGAAGGTGATGAAGATGACAAAGAAGATGGACCCAGTTTCTCATGTGTGGTATTCACTCATTCTCAGTATGAGAAAGGAGCACCTCCCTCCAATGCTGAAAAGATAAAGCAGGTTGATGATCCTCCTGTGGTGACTCCACAAAACAAAATTAGTTAGCCAAGGATCTCCCCTCCCACCTTATATGGAGCATGCAATGTAGAAACCTGGTCCTGTAATAAGGATGTGGTCACCCGTTATTCTAATTAGGTCTTCCAATGTTTTATATAAATATAAATCTAAATCTAAATATGCTCTGTAGAATCTAGTGCTTCAAAAGATCATTGAGTGCCTTTCAAAATACCATCCATTCTCCAAATATCAAACCTTTCTTCCAAACCTATTACGAATTAAAAATTAGTCCCTTCATCCCACTTGTCCACATCTTCCCCTTTTGACTTTGTAGAATATGCTAACAAATCCAAGGTTTAGATTACTGAAATTGAATAGTTGTGGACTCACCTTAAGAAACTAGAGAAATTCATCCAATATATAAGGAATGTTATTTTAACACCTAATGTTGTCACTCCTAGTTCTAAAGAAATACTACCAAACCCAGCTACACCTCCATCACATAACATGATTTTCTTAACTACATCCAAGACAAACAAGCTCTATCCTTTCTATGTCTTCATCCTTGTTAGAGAATATGTACTAAACAATTGCATCCTAGAATATGGATCCTCGACAATGTAATGCCGGTAAAGGTCACCAACACTCTCAAACTCACCATGATCCCACCTGTGGCTCTCACCAAATTTCCAGGACAAGAAGGTTTCATTGAAGATTTTGGTAGAAGGCATTCTAACTTCATTTGGAATTTTGCTAAGTAGGAGTTTCTATCGGTAGTCGGGTGGTAAAATACGGATGAATTGGTCTTCCGAATCCATTCCAGTTAAGGGATACATGGAAATATTTCTTCCAGAGATGAAAATGAGGTACATAATGCAAAGGATATTGATAATGATTGTGAAGAAGATGATATTCCCATTTTTATAGGACCAAAAATCATTTGAAAGGAGTATGGATCTTGAAGAATCATTGAGGAACTTTGATTTCTAAGAGGATATACCTGATTTGTTGGATGATGTAAGCCAGGAAGAAGAGGAAATGGTTGTTGATTGTTTACAAATGGAGAAACCAGTTTGTACAATTATCCAATGTAAATTTTAGTGGATAATCTTTGTTAATTCATGAATGTTTCAGTTTTTGAAATTTGGATTTGGTTAATTTTAAGGGGTTAGGTTGCTTGCTTTATTTCACCTAAATTTTATAGGTATAAGTTAATTTCTTAGGTTAATCTACCTAGAATTTACTTGTAATAACCAAATTTTTATATCCAAATCACCTTTCTTGCATGTAAGAAAGATAAATTTACCACTATTCGATAGCCTAATGCTACCATCGACAATTGATATTGGTTGAAAACATTTCCTTTCATTCTTGGCATTCACCAAGATTTTGAAAGTCATTTATTGAAATTTTCTAGGTAATATCTATGGTTTTTTTAGAGGGTATTAAAATTTACTATGCACTTATCCATAAGGAGGATATATTTTCATTCCCATTTAGATATGAATATGATTTCAATCATGCCATTCATGGAGGGAAAATACCAGCTTGTGATGAGCCCATGAAATGTTCGAAAGAACAATCATGCAAGATATACTAAGAGATGTTGAAGAGACAGAAGACCTAAACTCGGTCTTGAGATCCTAATGCAAGCCATGAATCTACAAGAAAAATGTGAATCTAATTTGGAAGCCTCAATCAATGTGAAGGTTGGCCATGTCAAAATAAAGAAATATGAGAAATCGATGTCTCTCTTGAGCCAATAGTTGATGGATACAATGAAGAAATGAAGGTATTTTCTTTCCCATTTGAAAAAGAAAACTCTTTCCATGATGAAAAATATGAAATAGATGGTGTTGAATTCATTGAAGGATAATATCCCTCGAAAGTAGAAGTAATGGAATGTAATAAGTTTCGGGGTGATGACTTAATCCATCTAGATAGTTTCCTTGAGCTTAAAAATGAAGATTCTTCAGGACGTACGAGAGATGAACTAGAGGAAGAAACAAAGTATAACTCTGTGCAAGAAATCCTATATGTGCTAGAAATTACCGAAGATCATGAGCTAATTCTTGATATCTTGGCTCATGTCATAGCTATACTGAGACAAGTATTAGGTAACTTCGATCCTCTACTCAATCTTCAAGCACCTTGTAGTCGAGTAGAGATAAAACATAAGTACAAGGTTTCTCACAAAAATAGGTCAATAATCATAGAGATGGGAAAGAAAAGAACACGGAATATTCAAGAAATTGGAATGAAAATAAGCCTTAGGGCGGTGTTGGGACAATCAATGAAGAATAAACTATGTGGATAAATACAAAATGCAACAAGCCCAATGAAACTGATTTCAAAGGAATGAAAGAAATGGAATTTTTAAGCTAAGGCGTGATCATCAAGAAGATCATCTATAATCAATCATACCAAGTACACATAAAATCATGAAAGTACTTGGCTTTTATAATTAGTTAAGGAGAGGAGGTGCTTTGCTTTGCGAACCGGTCAATCGCTTCGTGGAACAAAATCACTAAGGGTTTCCCACTCGGGGTAACCTCGAGAAGAGAATAGTGCTAAAATGAAAGCATGTTGTCATCCACCTTGTACTATAGGTGATTTATGTTTGTTTCTCCTTTCCCTTTTGTGTGTTTTTTTCCCTTTTTGTGTGTATTTTGTTTCCTATTTGTTATTTTTCGTGTGTGTGTGTTCTTCTTGTTATCTCTTTCTTGAGTTATACATGACTCTCAGGGGCCCAATGGATAAGGCACTAGTCGGTATAAGTTGAGATTATGGGATTCTTCATATCATGTCTTCACTACACTCATTCCATACCATGTTCCAAAGCTAGAGTTATATTTTGTCATGTAAATGTGCAACAAGAAAATTGACAATTTTCCAACATGACAACGATACCTCTATTTCAAAAATTTCAAGTTTTACCCTTTCAAGGCACTCCCGAGTCTACATAGTCGGTTCGATGACCTCCCAATTGATGTTAACTTGGTTCCCTGGGTATATTAGGAAATTCAAGTCAACCCCTAGGTGATTTTAGGAGTTCTTGAATAATACTATTTTTGCACAATGTTGGGAAGGGCTACCACTGGCATTCCCAAGAATAATGTAACCCCATGGAGTAGAACGAAGGATAAAAATCCAAACGGAGGTCAATTGAAGGTCTAGTGACATTATTGAATTTATTTTAGAATATTTAGGAAGGATTTAAAGGAGTTAGGGAAGTTTGATAAAAAGCAGGGTTCACAAGCCTTGACGATTGCATAAAGCCAAAATAGTTGTTGAGCTTCGAGAGGTCATTCCGTGAGATTTGGATTGAGTTAGGATTAATAAAACACCATCGAAAAGAGAATTAAAATATATATAAGATGGTGAAATCTGATGTTTTACAACACTTTGGGGTAATAGGTTTATATTTGGTTTTCCAGGGCTTAGTTAGGTACCTAGATCAAAAATCAAAATGTTTAGGGTCTAAATGAAGAAATCAAGATGTGATAACCTCACCATAGGATTCTAAAGGAAATTTTAATTCAATTTTAGATAATATTTTTCCAAAAATTTATATCAAGAACCCAAATTATCATTGTTTCAAGTTGCCCTCAAGGTAAGAGTTCGGGGAGTTAGTCAAATTTCGGTGACGACACGTGTCAACTCAAGGAACCTAGCACAATTTGATGTCTATTTTATCCCTCAATATAAGGGACATGAGGGACAAGAAAATTATCCCATCCACAATAAGCCCTCTAGTCACAAAGAACCCTTTGGATCACGAGTTCGGCGGCGGGTGTTTTTCAGAGCCTACTACCTCAATCGTTTAGATTGTGACAAGTAGCGCGCAACTAGGCACGATGTGAAAAATGATGACCTTTATGTTCCTTTAGAGAAGGGACATTAGGGACATAACAATGCACCCAATCCCTTGAATCCCTCAGGTCATCTATGTGACTCTTCACAATGTAATTTTCATCCTGCAAGAGCTAGTTGGAGCTAAATGCATGATGGTTGGATTTTGCCAAGTGTTGAATCCGGACATGATGTGAAAATTGATGTCCCTTTAGTCCCATAATGAATAACGGATATAAAGGATAATAAAATGCACCCATCCCTATGAATTCCTATTAGTTATTCATACAACCAAATTCTAGCCCTCGGGTGCTTCTCTCGAGTTATTTAGCCCCAATGATCAACCGTTGGATTTTCGACATGTATCGCATTGATGGGCGATGTGCAATTTTATGTCCCTTTCATCCTTTGATGCTTAAGAAAAATCAAGGAAAAAAAAATTCCCAACCCAAACTTCCAAATTTGATAATTTCTATTTGGTTGAATGAAGCTTGATAAATTATATTAAACTCAATCAACAAGATTACATTGGAATGAAATGCAATACATATAGGCATTGTACAATCGAATACATACACGGAGATATGTTGCATAGGTGCAACAACAAACTATTTCACACAAGCTTCCAAAAAGGTAATACAGGGAAGCATAACCAATATTAAATACAATAAAACAATTATATTGTTAAAACAATATAACAACACCCATATTGTTTGAATACAAATAATAAGATGGTTATGATTAAATATAACCATATAAACAATAAATAAATACACTAATTAATATTCAATGCATAATTAATATAGGTAAATAATAATTAACCTAACAAAAATTATACTCTCTTAATATTTTTAATCTTTCTCGAGTGCTTTTTAGAGAGTGCATGAATGTTACATGCACAAAAATAACAGCTTGACTTGCAGTTATAGTATTGAGACTGAACCTCTATTTGTGGTTGCAATGTATAATTCTATACGAAGTCAACTACTGAAAGATTAGTACCAGAGGGGAATGTGTATTTTCTTAAATTGAATTGTTTATCCAACCATTGAGCTCTATATGTGTGCCTCGCATACTCATAAATAATTTCCTCTACGAATTTGACCATATGTTTTGATATAGGTAATTTTTCTATAACAAGCTCACACCTCGCAAATTATTTTCAATCTTGTAATTGATATGCGACTAATTTATATTTTTGAAACCAAATAATTCTTGTCCTCTTGAATTTTTACTCTCCTCATGGATAGAAATTTTCAATTTTGGAAATGCACCACATATGTTGCACATTCCATCTAAACATGCTTTGTTATAAAAAAATTCAGTTGATTTTTCACAAAATATCGTCATGCGAATAAATTCCCTTGTAGATTTTGGTGGTAGATTTAATCCACACTCCTACAACATGTTGTCGGTATGTAAAACATAACATATTTTACAAAAAAACATCATAATTCATTGAAAATTCAACATGATTCTGTACTGACAAGTGATACATGAGTGATTGATTTTCACATAAAAGGTTTGTTCATATAAAAATATTTGTCTATTGTTAATTTCTATATTTTCATTCTTAAACTTAGAAAACAATTTTGTTTCATTCATATCGATAAATGTTTTCCACATAATTCACAATTGCGAGAACCTATTCTTCCTTTTAATGTATCTCTTCTATTCGGTGACACCCTTGAGTTCTCATTCCAAAACGTTAGTATTAATTATTTTATAATATTTGATGTATCCTTTTCTTTCCGAGGAAGTCTACTAGAGAATGCCCAATATCCAAGTGTTATTGGGTGACTCAAAAATTTTACATCTCCCTATTACTTTCATGAATATTTTTTGTTTAGCTTGAAAGATATGCTTGATTTTTAATCAAGTGTTTATTAACTATTTTATCACTTACTATACAATTAGTAAGTGCATTCCATGTAACATTACTATATTTGGTACATGTAGTGTCCACTTCCCTTTAACACCTTTTTTATTTTTGATTTCGATATTGTTGACTACACTTATGGATATGATTGTAGCTTTTTGATTTAGTATGATGTTAGATGTTAGAAATACTAGACTGTTGTTGATTCGATTCATATATGATGCATGTGGATTGTTAGAGACATTTTATATTGATGTTGATATGTTGTGGACATGGTTATTTATATATATATTTTGACATGCGATATACTTTCATCACCATGAGTAGGCTTTGATAATTGAATTAATGTTGTGATCATTTTGACATGGATGAAATGTTGGATAGAAATGTTGCTAGAAATTTGTAAATGATATCATATTTGCCTAGATGATATTAATTCGTATATAGATGATTTTAGATTTATATTGCATATTTTGGCATAGATGTTTTAATGTAGCCACGAGGCCGAAGGAGGTATTTTTGTGTTTTGCAAGTAAATTTATTCACAACAAACATCGGGGGGATTGGAGACCAACCACATTGGAATTCTAGATGAATTCAACAAGGGTCACCATGACAACATGTAATTGTGTGTGTTAGAATTATTTGGCTATGGAAAAATTGTGACCAGGGATCACGTGTTGTCTTTTGTTTTAGTTTTCCTTTTTATTAATGTTAGTATGTGTTTCTTTTGAAGTGATGTAACTTACTTGTTTTAATTAATTATATTTTGATGTATGTTTTTCCCTTTATCTTAGTGGGTCTAAGTGTCTTATTAAAGTTAATAAATCTTGTCCTAAACTAATTAAATATGTGACAAAAAGAAGTTCATTTATTAGACTTGATTTTCTCTTAGATTTTGTGTTGTGTGTTGAATGCTTGAGATCTTGAGTGTTGTACACTCTACCCTTCATGGGAAACTCGAATTTGGCTTTAAGGTCCAATTTTGAAGACTTGTGGGACAAGTTAAACTTGTTGCACACCTCTTAAATTGCTATACCAACCCTACCTATTGGTTGGGGGGTAAAAATTAGACCCCATTAGGTGTTTTGGGAAGATAAAACTGTGAAGTGTTTATTGCACTTTCTTTCAAGTAATTAAGTTTATCCTTAGGGGGTGTGGGATTAGATTGTGTGTGTAAGTAAAATTTCATTCCTTCAACCACTTATTAATTGTGCTTTGGAATATGAGGTTGACTAAGGTGATGTGGAGTGGAGAGTAAATTAGGTGGCATCCTACTTGGAGCCACATCATCCTCCTCTCTCCTTTTTCTATTTATTGAAGTTCTTTTGCTTGTTTGGGAGTTACTTCATTATTTTGTGCTCTTGTACTTTTGGGAGAGTTAGGGAATTGTTGAGATTGCTTGTGGATTGTTAGAGCTTGTGGATGCTTTCTTGGTTTTGAGTAGCTTGGATACTTACTCTTGGAACAAGCTCTACTATGGAAAGGTAGGAGTTTTACCTTGCTTATGTTATGTTGTATTTTGTGTTTATGTGCTTGTGTTGAGTTTGGTTTTATTTGGAATGATTTTTGGGTATGGGTAGATTTCCTAAGTTTGGAGTAGGAGGAGACTATGGGAGATTTCATTTAGGTACGCATAAGAGTTTACCTTTTTGTTTGTATGGAGTTTGGGTTGGGTTCCCCACCTTGTATAAGGAATGTTTGTATTTCTTTCTTGTTTCTTTTATAAGGGAGGCATAATAGATTGAGGGAGACATAAGAGTATGTGGGAGGTATAAGGGGTACTTCGAGGAGGCGTAAGAGTATGTAGGGGATTTGAGATATGCATTGGAGGCTTTAAGGTGGGAACTTATTCCCATTGAAGGGAATAAGTGGCCTTCCCATAGGTATTTCTCCTTTGGCTTTCATTTTAAGCCTTGTTTTTATTGTTTTATTATTATTCTCTCTTGTGTTGTTGTTGATTTTAATGTGGTTAAGATGATTGTTAAATATATGTTTGTATTGTGGAAGCCTAGTGTTGTCATGTGTTGGAATTATCTCCCATTGTAATGTGGTTCGGGCTCGGGGCCAATGGCGAGGATGACTTCTCCTCTTCATTAGATATCTTGGTTGGGTGGAGAGCGTTGCCTCTCCCCCCATTTTGTTGTGAATCAAACAATATTAAAGGAGATATCTTGTTTGTGTTTTGAAGCTTGGAGATTTTTGTGGAGTCCTAAGAAGATCCTTCTTGTAATAAAATCTCTTTTGTGTTATTCCCACATAGAGTGGAAAAACTTGCAATATTGTATTCTATTTTAGCTTGCATTATTATATGATCTTCCCACTTCAAGTGGAGGACATTGTATTGATCTTGGGAAGGAAATTTGTAATAATATAAATTTTTATCAAAGTGGTATTGTATGTGGAAAGAAACAAATAAGAAAATAATGAAAAAGATTTGTATTGTAGAGTTAGTTTTGCAAAAAAATCTCTTTAGTTGAATTCTTGGTTGTATTGTGAGAAAAGTAGTTCTTTGTGTTAAAAGATGAGCTATTTATCAATGGAAAGAAATTTTACTTTCATTGTGAAGTTGTTTTATTATAAATGTGACAATGACATCCATTTCATTTATCTCATGGATTGCACAAAACGTTAGCAATGTCTTTGACATGATCACCAGGAGTGGTATGGTTTTCTCTAGTAAAAAATGGAATGTTCTTCAATGCTGCAATTGGGCTGGATTACGTGCATTGAAGGCAAGTGGGATCTTTACCGGTGAAGTTGACAAAAAGGGTTTTGTTGTGCCATTCGATTGGCTTTGAGAACCCTTGTTGATTGGATGAAAGGTCTACCAGGTGGAGGGGTTGATAAAGTCCTGTTAGGTGGAGATGGTGATCTTTGTGGTCTTCTTCCTCTCCTTCCTCTTCCTGGTGATAGTTGCAAGTGGAAAAATAGCCCCTCTTCTCAAGTATTAGACCTGGTTCGAATTCTTCTCATATGCCTGGGTAACTTTTGCTGCTACACTACCTGAATTCTACCCCTTCGGAGTCGCCAGATGTGTTAGATAATGAGCCTCAAAAGGCTAGATTCTGCCAAGTTACACACCAAACCTGACAATATTTAAAAATAGAATTTTGAAAGACCTGTATTTTTGAGATTTTAGGGTTTGGAATTTGATTTGGAATGACAGTCTTGAAAACACAAAAATGCCAGACTTCAAATCCCGAAATCCCGAAATCCGAAATACCAAAAAAACATGAAATTTTGAAGATCAAAATATCAAAAAACTAAGAATACCCTTTTGAATATTATCCCCTGATCTATCAACTAGTGAAATTTTGACTTGTTTCGAGCAAGTTAAGCCCTTGAAAATTGATTTCAATGTTCGGCTAGAAGGTGAAAAATCAAACCTGTAAACTCTGTAATTTCTTAGTCCAAATTTCTTGAAAATTCCTTCAAATCTTGTGGAATGACCTCTTGGTCCCACCGGCATGCTAAAAAGCTGTTGATGGTGAATCACAAGCACCCCGAATGTCTGCAACTCGAGAAGGTTGAGACTCTCAGTGCGATTTCATAACATGGAGCTTTTCCAAAGTGTGGGACCTTGTGAATCGGGAAAGCTCTCCGGATGAAGGCCGGTTCCTATTCCTCTGTTCAGATGCACACATAAAAATGCAGAGGATTTACTCAAAAACCTAATCTAACTTGCCAAGGAGACAGGGTAAGAAGATGCATAAAATAAAACCTAAACTACAAAGGTGATGCACCGAGGAATGAAGAACATCTGTCTTGCCAATAAACACAAACCATAAAAATGCAATGCAAGATCATGCACAGATAACCAAATTTGTAGTGAAAGATCAAGTGGATGCAAATGAACACAGAGAGGGTTGAGAATCAACCACAGACATGCATTATTTTCTCTAAATATTGATCTGACAACACACTACAAAATGCCAAGAGGCAAAGTTGCATTACAGTTTTAAATGGGAGGTTTGAACTCCACAAATTCACCTACCAAAGAGAAGAAGGGAGGGGAAAAACAAGAATGTCCAACCTTTAGAAATAATCCCCTCCTTACAATTTATAGGAAGAATGAGAGAGGGAAGAGAGAGGAAATCCAAATCTACCCTAACCACCCCAGGTTGTATTTAATTCATCTCATTATGGTGGTAGGTGAGAACCCTAGCGAACCCAAAAAGTGGTGAACTATATTTTGCATTTTTAAGAATTTTTTCTCACCCAATTAAAGAGGACTTCGTAAGCTTTCCGTAAAGTCCAACCTTGTGTTAATCCGAGCTCCCTGTGAAAAGTTATGGCCATCTGAATATCTGGGTCAGGGTCTACTTCCTGTTAGCGCTCTGAATGTTGCGCCTCCCGAAGATGCGCCATAGGCGCATCCATATATGTGTCGACATCCTCTTACATGCACGAAGGTGCAACTTTTACAATGTCAACACTCTATGTCATGCGCCATTTACATTTTCCAAGGCGCAACTTTTACCATGTCGACACTCTGTGTCATGCGCCATTTACGTGTGCCAAGGTGAAAATTTTACCATGTCGACACTTACACGCACCAAGGGCACGAATTTTGGCATGTTGACATACTTTTACATGCTCTAAGGGCGCATCCACCTTCGTGTCGACACCTTCTTCCATGCGCCACCTACTGCGCCAAGGGTGCGACTTTTGGCATGTTGACATACTTTTACGTGTGGCAAGGGCGCATCCACCTTCGTGTCGACACCTTCTTCCATGCGCTACTTACCTGTGCCAAGGCGCGACTTTTGGCATGTTGACATACTTTTACATGCGCCAAGGGCGCATCCGCCTTCGTGTCGACACCTTCTTCCATGCACCACTTACTGCGCGAAGGCGCGACTTTTGGCATGTTGACATACTTTTACGTGCGCCTTACTTGTGCCTTGTCTACGATGATGCAATAAATGTCGGGGTTTGAGTTTCTTTGATTTCCATATTCTTCTACTTGTCTATATCTACCCGAGGGGAGATATTTACAAGTATTTTCCTAGGAGGCTTACTTAATAGTGGATAAATGCATTTGATGACTTTCGCTAGAAATTTATGATCGTAGCCACATATGAGAGTCAATTTCTAGACCTACTTAAGTATGTCAACTACATGCGGGATGAGAAGGTATAGATTCACAGGTTCATTCGAGGCTTGAATTTGGATTTGGGTGGCACGGTGAACATACACTACCCACAGAGACATGAGCCGAGGCCATGGAGAAGGCCTATATTACACACAGAGACACGAGGAAAGAGGTAGCGAGGCTAGAGATAGAGATCGAAGCCGTATCCAGTAGATGTGTGATGGAAGATCGATGGGGTAAGTTCCCCCTCCACATGGTTGACAGACTTTAGGACAAGCTTCATTCGAGGCCACCACAATAGCTACATCAGCAATAACAGTAGTAAACCCGCCCACCTTATAGACCTCTTGAGAGGTTTGATGCACAGAGAGGGTGGAGTATGAGGCCTCCTCCTGAGAGCCCATCGGGACACGGGGTGCCTGAGAGAGCTTAGTCAGCGGGCTCATCAACAAAGACCTCGGTAGTTTGTAGCCGAATCGTCAAGATCCACAACACAAACATCTAGAGTACCGGCTGGAGATGTATCCCACTGGATGGTACCAGGTAATTGTTATGGTTGTGGCATTGTAGGACATCATTTGAGAGAGTTCCCACATAACCCTAGCAAAAAGGGTAAGACACGAATCTCGGATCCTACTTCTATAGATATGACAGGGAGCCATTGAATCTATGCGGTGGTTGAGAACCGCTAGGTTGAGCACCGCGTCCGTGATAGAGACGACAGGTAATGATGGTGGTATTTCCACCCCTATATTATTTGATTCTAGTTCATTCAATTCCTTTATTTCACTAACCTTAGTAGAGCATTGTAGGCTTGTGGCGGTTAGGTAGGGTCATAATTAGGACATTAAGATGGCTTCGAGAGCCAAACTTTCTATAGACTCCTTTCTTAAGGAGTGTGTAGTGGATTTGGGACCCTTCACCACTACCTCGAGATCTTCGAATCCTGCCAATGGGTTCCTATGGTGTCATTTTGGGCTTGGACTAGTTGTTTGCACACAAATCTAGAGTGGACTATTATAATAAGACTATTACTTGTACGAGATGATTTAGGAGTAGATTCGGTGATAGCGGGGGTTATGAGGCCCGTTTATATTCGCACCATCTTCGCTATGTGGCTTAAGTGGCATGTGTGACGAGGTTTTCGGATGTATGTTCTTACGGTTAGTGATAGATCTAAGGACGAGTCTAGTTGACCATCCCTTGATTACCATCCCATATTGAGAGATTTTGTTGATGTTTTTCCAGGGAGCTACTAGGGTTTCCTCCCCATGTGAGATATATTTTCACATAGACTTGGTTACAGGTGCGAGCCTAACTCACAAGCACCTTATCACATGACTACTCCCGAGCTATGTGAGCTCAAATTATAGCTTAAGGACCTTACGGAGAAAGGAATAATCCACCTGGTGTATCCCCTTAGGGTGCACCTGTTATGTTTGTGGAGCCTATTTTCATGTTAGAGTGTGGTACACCTTCTATGTGTTACACTCGGGTATTTTTACGATAGTCCTGCTCGCTGGTGAGCGGGTTAGGGGTTCGGGGTGAAGCCGTCAAAGTAAATTTTCATGGTTGGTTTATTAACCCATGGGTAATGGGTAACCGTTATGGGCTTTTTTTGGGCCCATGGTTTTTTGGTACCCATTGTTTTGTAAAACCGCCTCTTCGACTACCCATAGGTTTATGGGATGGTTTTGTTTTTTCCCATTGTTTAATACCCATGGTTTTGTACAACTACTTAAGCAATTGTCTATTTATATGGTCTTATGCATATGATAGATACACAAGAAAATGTATTACGGATGTGTTTTGAATTCGGGTGAATTCTCGTAGAGTTTGTTGAGCATAGCTCCAAACGGATCTGCATTATTGTATTGAGAGAGTGGAGGCTTGTAATAAAATCGAGCAAGTGATTCTTGGTGGATGTAGCCCAAATTTGGTGAACCACATTAAATCTTGTCTATCTCGTGTTGTGCTATTTATTCTACACTTTTATTTGAGATCTGTAATATTTTCTACATATTAGTTTCTCTTGTTGTGATTCTATAAGGGATTATTCATATTTTATCTCTTATTTCCTAATAAGCCTTGGTGATCTTCGTGAAGAAGAAGGATGGATCTATGCAGGTGTGTATTGATTACCACAAGATGAAAAAAGTAACAATCAAGAATCGTTACCTCCTTCCACACGTTGATGATTTATTTGATTAGATGAAGGGGGCCACAATTTTCTCCAAGATAGATCTTAAGTCGAGTATCACCACTTGAGGATCACGAGAGGTAGATATTCATAAGAATGCCTTCATATGAGATATGGCCTTTAGGAGTTCACGGTGGTACCTTTTGGTCTGAAAAATTCCCTCGCGGTGTTCATGAGCTTGATGAATGGGGTATTCGGGACATTTCTAGATCACTTCATGATGATTTTCCTTGATGATATTCGATTTACTCATAGACACGTGAGGAGCATGAGGAGAATCTTCCCAAGGTTCTTCGATATCTTTGTGAGTAGAATCTTTATGAGAACTTGGAGAAGTGTGCATTATTTCGAGACGGATGTGTAGTATTTGGGCCACATCATTTCTAGGGAAGGTATCATAGTCGATCCTTCCAAGATTCGAGCTATCATGGATTGGCCAACACCCACTAGTGTGACTAAGGTGCGCAACTTCATAGGTTTGGAAAGGTATTACATGAGATTTATCCAAGACTTCTCTTGGATTGTGCACCCCATCACATCCCATCATCGGAAAGGTAAAAGGTTTGCATGGTCAAACAGGTGTGAGCAGCCTTTAGGAAACTAAAGGAATTCCTCATGACAATGCCTATTCTAGCAGCGCTAGATCCACGAGGGAGTTTGAATTTTACATGGATGCTTCTTTGGTAAGACTTGAAGGTGTGTTGATGCGGGAGGCGAGTATTTTCTTTTGAGTCTCATAAACTCAAATTTTATGAGATCAATTATTTGACTCATGATCTTGAGCTTGTAGTAGTGGTGCAAGTCTTAGAGTGGTGGAGACATTTCCTTCTTGGCCAAATATTTACACTCAAAACTGATCACTTAAGTCTTCACCACCTCTTCACGCAGCCCAATCTCAATGCCCATCAGTGGTGTTGGATGGAGTTTTTTTGTGAGTACGACATGGCAATAGAGCATGTGAAGGGGAAGGAGAATGTGGTTGCAGATGCCTTGAATAGATGGAGAGACGTGGCTAGGGCTACTTTAGTAGTTACATATTTACGTAGTAGGATTTTGTATGTGACTTCCTCGGGATAGCTTTTACCTTGTAGCCGAGTAGAGATTGAGTCTCAAAGGCAAATGGAGGGGAGATTTGATGGATTTTCATTAAAGGAAGATGGTATTCTCATAGAAAGAGGTTAGATATATGTTCCTAGAGATGGAAGCTTGAGACGGGACATGAGGGACAAGAAAATTATCCCATCCACATTAAGTCCTCTAGTCACAGAGAACCCTATGGATCGACATTTCAGCCCCCATGCATTTTTCGAGCCTACTCCTTCATCATTTAGATTGTGACAAGTGGCACAACTAAGTGTAATGTGAAAAATGATGACCCTTATCTTCCTTTTGAAAGGGACATTAGGGAAATAACAATGCACCCATCCCCTTAAAGCCCTCATGTCATCCATGTGACTCTTTATAATGTAATTTCCATCCTCCAAGAGCTAGATGGAGCTAAATGCATGATGGTTGGATTTTTCCAAGTTTTGAATCTAGACGAGATGTGAAAATTGATGGTGTCTTTAGTCCCGTAATGAATAATGGATATAATGGACAAGAAAATGCACCTATTCCTAGGTATGCCTCTTAGTTCTTCATACAACCAAATTCTAGCCCTCGGGTTCTTCTCTCAAGATTTTTAGCCCCAATGATCAATTGTTTTATTTTGGACAAGTGTCGCGTTGACATGTGACATGCAATTTTATGTACCTTTCATCCTTTATTGCTTAAGGGACATCAAGGAAAAATAAATTTTCCAACCCAAACTTCTAAATTTAATAATTTCTACCTGGTTGAAGGAAGCTTCATAAATTATATTAAACTCAATCAACCAAATTACATTGGAATGAGCTGCAATACTTATAGGTATTGTACAACTAAATACATACACGGAGATATGTTGCATAGGTGCAACAATAAAATATTTCACACAAGCTTCCAAAAAGGTAATCCGGAAGCATAACCAATATTAAATACAATAAAACAATTATATTGTTAAAACAATATAACAACACCCGTATTGTTTGAATACAAACAATAAGATGGTTATGATTAAATATAACCATATAAATAATAAATAAATACACTAAATAATATTCAATGCATAATTAATATAGGTAAATAATAATTAACCTAACATAAATTATACTCTCTTAATATTTTTCAATCTTTCTCGGTGCTTTTTAGAGAGTGCATGAATGTTATTTGCACAAAAATAACAGCTTGCACTAAGTTATAATATTCAGATGAACCTCCATTTTTGGTTACAATGTATAATTCTCTACAAATTCAACTACTGAAAGATTAGTACCAAGTGGGAATGTGTCTTTTCTTAAATTGAATTTTTATCCAACCATTGAGCTCTATGTGTGTGCCTTGCATACTCATAAATAATTTCCTCTTTGAATTTGACCATATATTATCATATAGGTGATTGTTCTATAACAAGCTCACACCTCTTAGATTCATTTCCATCTTGTAAATGATATGCGACTAATTTATATTTGTTGAAACCAACTAATTATTTTCCTCTTGAATTTTTACTCTCCTCATGGATACAACTTTTCAATTTTGGAAAGGCATCACATACGTTACACATTCCATCTAAACATGTTTCGTAATACAAAAATTGTCTAGTTGATTTTTCACAAAATATCATACAAATAAATTACCTTGCAGATTTTGGTGATAGATTTAATCCACACTCTTGCAACATGTTGTCGATATGTAAAACACAACATATTTTTAAAAAACATCATAATGCTTGAGTGATTGATTTTCAAATAAAACATATTTTTAAAAACACAACATATTCCTGTACAAACAAGTGGTACATGAGTGATTGATTTTCACATAAAACGGTTTGTTCATATCAAAAATCGTAAGATATTGTTAATTTCTATATTTTCATTCTTAAACTTAGAAAACAATTTTGTTTCATTCATATCCAATTAAGGTTTTCCACATGATTCACAATTGTGAAACCTATTCTTCTTTTTATTATATGTCTTCTATTCGGTGACACCCTTGAGTTCTCGTTCCAAAAATTTAGTATTAATAAGTTTATAATAGTTTATCTATCCTTTTATTTCCGAGGAAGTCTACTAGAGAATGCCCAATATCCAGTGTTATTAGGTAACTCAAAACTTGTGCATCTCCCTATGGCTTTCATAAATGTTTTTCTATTTAGCTTCAAACATATGCTTGATTTTATAATTAAGTGTTTATTAACTATTGTATCACTTACTATACAATTATTAAGTGCATTCCATGTAACATTAATATATTTGGTACATGTAGTGCCCACTTCCCTTCGACACATTTTGTATTCTTCATTTCGATCTTTATCGACTACACTTATGGATATTATTGTAGGTTTTTGATTGAATATGATGTTAGATGTTAGAAATCTTTGGAATTTATTATTGATTCGATTCATATATGTTGCATGTGAATTGTTAGAGACATTCTATATTGATGTTGATATGTTATGGATGTTTATATATATATATATATATATATATATATATATTCGACATATGATATACTTTCGTCACCATGAGTAGGCTTTGATAAATGAATTAATGTTGTGATCATTTTCACATGGATGAAACGTTGGATAGAAATGTTGCTAGAAATTTGTATATGATATCGTATTTTCCTAGATGATATTAATTCGTATATAGTTGATTTAAGATTTATATTGCATATTGTGGCATAAATTTTTCAATGTAGCCATGATGCCGAACGAGGTATTTATGTGTTTTGTAGGTAAACTTATTCACAACAAACATCAAGGGATTATAGACCAACCACATTAGAATTCTAGGTGAACTCAACAAGGGTCACCATGGCAACATGTAATTATATGTGTGTTATAATTATTTAGTTAGGGAAAATTGTGACCAAGGGTCATGTGTTGTCTTTTGTTTTAGTTTTCCTTCTTATTAATGTTAGTATGTGTTTCTTTTGAACTGATGTAACATATTTGTTTTAATTAATTAGATTTTCATGCATATTTTCCCCCTTTATCTTAGTGGGTCTTAAGTGTCTAATTAAAGTTAATAAATCTTGTCCTAAACTAATTAAAGATGTGAAAAAAGAAGTTCATTTAGTAGACTTGATTTTCTGTTGGATTTTGTGTTGTGTTGAATGCTTGAGATCTTGAGTTTTGTATACTCTACCCTTCATCGGCTCGAATTTCACCTTAATGGTCAATTTTGAAGGCTTCTTAAACTTGTCCCACAACTTTTAAATTTCTATACCAACCCTACCTATGGGTTGGGGAGTAAAAATTAGACCCCATTAGGTGTTTTGGGAAGATAAAAAAGTGAAATGTTTATTGCACTTTCTTTCAAGTAATTAAGTTTGTCCTTAGGGGGTATAGGATTAGATTATGTGTGTAAGTAAAATTGCATTCCCTCAACCACTTATTATTTGTGATTTGGAATATGAGGTTGACTAAGGTGATGTGGAGTGGAGAGGAAATGAGGTGGCATCATAATTGAAGCCACATCAACCTCCTCTCTGCCTTTTCTATTTATTAAATTTATTTTTCTTGTTTGGGGGTTACTTGATTATCTTGTTCTCTTGTATTCTTGGGACTGTTATATAGAATTGTTGAGAGTGTTTGTCGATTGTTGGAGCTTGTGGATGCTTTCTTGGTTTTTAGGAGCTTTGAGACCTACTCTTGGAACAATCTCTACTATGGAAAGGTAGGAGCTTTACCTTGCTTATGTTATGTTGTATTTTATGTTTATGTGTTTGTCTTGAGTTTGGTTTTATTTGGAATGTTTGTTGTGTGTGGGTAGATTTCCTATGTTTGGAGTATGAGGATACTATGGGAGATTTCATGTTGGGAGGGATAAGAGTTTACCTTTTTTTTTGTATAGAGTTTGGGTTGGGTGCCCCACCTTGTACAAGGAATGCTTTTATTTATTTCTTATTTCTTTTATGAGGGAGGCATAAGATTATGTGGGAGGTATAAGGGGTACTTGAGGGAGGAATAAGATTATATAGGGGATTTGAGATATGTATTGGAGGCTTTAAGGTGGGAACCCATTCCCATTTGGAGACATAAGTGGCCTCCCCATAGGTCTTTCTCCTTTGGCTTTCATTTTAAACCTTGTTTTTGTTGTTTTGTTCTTCTTCTTTCTTGTGTTGTTGTTGATTTGAATGTGGTTAAGATGATTGTAAAATATATGTTTTTTTGTGAAAACTTGTTGTTTCCAAGTGTTGGAATTATCTCCCATTGTAATGTGGTTGGGGCTCGGGGAAAATGGAGAGTATGGCTTCTCCTCTTCATTGGATATCTTGGTTGGGTGGAGAGATGTAGACACCAAAATTGGGTCACCCTCCCCTTGGTCCCTCGATAAATAAATACCTTGAACACATCGACCTAGCCATGCCTCCCTTCACCCCACTATAATATTAATTTAATTATTTAAATTAAATTAACACATTATCCTCACAATATTTATTATTTAAATATCTTAATTGAGATAATGCCCACCTCATCTAGACACCTCATCTAACCACCTCACCCTAAGACCTATTCTTAGTAAGTTGTCATAACTAACTAAGACCTACCCAAACTCTAAAAAGCAATGCCTACATTCCCTCTAACCACATTCCCGCATGCTAGAAGGAAGCTTCCAGTCTAATCCATGGGTAAACGAAACGATATCCTAGAAAATCAAGGGGATTTACCCGGTTTAGTAAACTTAGGAAATTTCACCCTAACCAATGCCGGTTACCCTTAACCATCGCCGGTTAAGCTAGAACCACCGTCGGATACCATTTAACTCCCAAAACAACCTTATTTTGAGGTTGGCACATTTTTGAGAGAGAGAGACATCTTCTTAGAACAAGTGATGAAACCAAAGCTGCATGCAAGCAACCAACATATGTACAAGCATCAAAATACCCATAGCCAATACACAAGCAATCACATAGTCGCTACCTTCACGGGAGCATCCGGGAAGTGCCATCCCTACACCAAGTTCATTTGATCACCAACCAATCATCAAATCATCAAACTCGCATAAAATAGTAAGTTTGTTAACCTGTATTGGTTCCTTGTCATTTGAGTAGATCCTTTTACATTTGTTATTAGTTTCTACTTTCATTTCCATTCCCCACCATTTTATCTCCATGCAAACTCAACCACCTCTTTACCCACACCATTGAACTATCCATACCCATATTTTCATCATTCCTGTGCATATCCAAGATCCATATGAATCTCGCCATTTCCCTTCCACCTTCATCTAATCCTGGATCTATCACCCAACCAAGTCTTATTGAGTTTCTTGTACCCCACCATACTGACTCCGATCACCCATAACCATCACCGGTTAACCTAAAATGATGTCTATCTTTGTGTCTTATATAAAAAACCTAGATCAAAGCTTGAAACTACCACCAAATACCATAAATTGTCCAAAGCCTAATCTTGACCAATAATAGTATCCTAACAGTGACCTTGACCTTTAGATTCAATCATAAATTATCCTGTTGTGAACGAATTTTCTTATTATAGATGAATGAGATACCTATATCAATTCAACTACAATAGGATTTACTTTATTACCGGCATTAAGTTTTCTTAAACAGTGGATTGACAACCATTTAGGAAGTATCACACTTCCCGGATCTAGCATATGCTAGGTAGTCCACTGCATATATTGTTTAACTTTTATTTGGTGGTCTTGTGTTCCATTTTAGGTAGTTCCTCCAAGAAAAAAGGAAGATCTCACAATCAACTCTAGATTCAGAAGTCATATGTGGGAAAAAACCTATGAACCAACATTTCAACAGGTATTCCGCCTAGCCCATTACCCTTATTTGTTTCGTCATTTTCTAAGAAACACTCTAGAATCAGGTGAAACATTTTGGCACACCCGGTGGAACCCATTTGGGGTTCCTTGCATTCATTCATTTCTAGGTGAAAATTTGCATGTTTGTTTCCTTTCCAAAAGGTTCTTACATTTAAATTTCTCCCTTGGAATCATATGTCCTTTTATTGTCTAAATGTAATCATACTTTGGTGCTTTAAAATGAACACTTCTTCCCTTTCATTAGTATTGCATTAGTGAAAGAGCACCCCTTCTCTTGTTCATCTACTTGTGGCATCGAATTCAACATTTTGATTTGGGATTTAAAATCATTACATTTCCTTCTACTTTTCTCATTATCTCACATTAATTGAGGGTAACCTATACGTTGGAAGTCATTCCCAGCTGATGGTTGACAAACGAATCATAGAAAGAACTTTCATTCTCTTTCTCTCTCTTTGAGTCTTATCCAAATAGTACAAAAATTGAAAATATACACATTCTTAAATAACATATTTTCTGGAAGAAGTTGTAGGTTATCACACGATCACGGAAAAGTGGGTACCCACTTCATTACTCTGTCAATTTATACTTCAAATTGATGCCCGGCCCCACCATAAAAAACATGAAACCTCACCTTTTAGATCTCCTTCTTTGTAGGCATCCGTCCTCACCAAAAAAACTCCATTCTATAATTCATGAGTCAATCCTTAAAATAGCATAAGCTAAATAAACATAATAGAAAAGGCACTCTTAGGATCACATTTTTCTTAGTGTTTCTGCTTGGCTTGCATTTTGAGGTGAGAGGTCACACTCTTCATTTTTCTTGTTTCTCCTTGCACACTCCTCATCATAGTTGGTGTATTCCAGCTTCATCTGAGTGTTCCTGGGCCATATTCTCATCATTATCAGGATTTTGTGTTTGATTTCACTTTAAATTTTAACTCACAACCACATTTTCTTCATCACTATTTCAATTTCATAGTGACCAGTGTCGGTCCAACAATTGTCATCGATTACCCCCGACTATCATCGGTTATACCCAATGGCGTCGGTTCCTTGTCCTTTGGTTAACCTACCCAAAAGGACACATATTCCACTTCTTTGACTATTTAGAGTCCCTGTAACTCTTATCATATACATTGAATTGGTAAATCTCATCAGTATTTGGCATACCTATCAAATTTGGCCTTATACCTTGTTTTTGACCAACTTTGTCCACTTTCCATAGTGACCAACCGTGGGTACCTATGACCGGCGTTGGTTTACCCTAACCAACTTAAATGATTAGCTTATGTCATTTTCCAACCGACATTTTGTCCTTAATCCACTTATTACCACTGTTCTTCCTATTTCTCTTCTATTTCGTGTTATTTACAAAAATAATTCCAACCTCGATCGCACTGTTCACATGGTGCCGACTCGAAGCCAAGAAAATGCCCTTATATTCCAAACCATTCATTAACCACTCCCCCTAGTACTTCACGACATTCTATTTTATCACCCATGGATCCTACCCAACCTATCACTATCACCATAGGAGATGAGGAGTTCACATGACTCCTTGACCAATATCCATCCACCTTGTAGTTTCACCTATCCCACTCATCCAATCAAGATGCCTCAAGTCAATTGATATATGGCATGCCCATATCTATCCCCCTGACACTCGCTCCTATTTCTGCTCTAGCCCCTATTAACTCCGCATTTCCTGCATCTACCTTACCCCCAGTCATTTCGTAGCTATGTCCTATACTCACTATGAAAGCAATGTTCGCTACATCCGTTGCATTACCACATCCACTATACCTTTGCCAACAACCCAGAACATAACCTCATCCACCCCTATTATCTCGCATATACCCGTAGCTACACAACCACCTCCCGTGTCGGTGACCCCTACCCCTTTTCAAAGCATTGTCCTTTCTATTCCACAGTCCTTAGCCCCCATAGCTACTAGGGTTACCACGACCCTTCCACCTCCATATACGTACTACTAGCAGCCTCCCATTTCATCTATTATTCGTTATAGGTACGTACCCCTATCTCACTCCCTCCTTCTCAATCTACCTATATGGTAGCACCATATACTAGAATTCCACCCCGTCATATGCCCAACACCAATCCTCTTACGCTACAGGAGGCACCCAACCATCACAACCTACCAATGACCTATTTAAGTTAATGATAGACAAGATGTAGACATTAGAAGCATCGGTTTCTGGCTCACGCAATTCTCTCACCTACGATGAGATTTGTAATGAGACTATCCACCCATCAATTCCTATTCTTCCATACCCCATACATTGGGAAATTCCTAAATTCAACTATTTCAATAGCAAAGAAGACCCACAACAACATTTGCAGTCTTTCAAACATGGGTGCTACATAATCGCCCACGATGATGCTTTGCTCCTAAGGGCCTTTCCCATGTCTCTGACTAGAACCACACTAGATTGGTATAGTGGGTTACCTAGACACTCTATATTTTCATTTAATCAGGTAGCCCAAGCCTTCTTGGATCACTTCTCCATTAATATCGTTAAGAAGGTTACCATGACTGACCTATACTCCACGTATTAGTATGATGACGAATCTATCATAGATTTTTTTGCTCGGCGTAGCCTGATCAATCAACTCACATTCCAACTACTACAAACCAAACTCATCAAGCTCTTCACACAAAGCTTTTGCTAGACATATCTCATCGGCCCCGTAGGTCTAAACTTTCGAACCTTTGACGAAGCATTCACCATGGCATGAAAGATAGATATTTAGGCCATCGAAAAAGAAAATCCAATTACGCAATAAGAACTCAACATTCAAGTTGATTGACACCTCTTCTTCTTCAAAACCACAAAACAATTATTCAAAGGCCAAGGGGACCGCTAACACAGTGGTACTCAAATCTGGCCTAGCTCATCCGTCAAATTAGGATAGCTCCTCATCTAATTTCTCACCCATTCAGACTTTTCAATTCATACAGGAACAATGGAAATATACCCCAATTAGGGAACCTTATTCTTTTGTCTTAGAAAATCTCATTAAAGTTGGGGCCATCACCCTTCCTCCTATAAAACCACACACTAGTTTTGACCCTTCTCACCCCACACCCGCATGGTATAAAGAACACGACTTCTATAACTATCATTGAGTAAAGGGTCACAGTGACAGGAATTGCATCACTTTCAAAAACATTGTCCAAGAAATGCTCGAGAAAGGTGACCTAACCATGGATAATCCTAATGCACCTTCCAATCAAAACCTACACGTCTTCAAGAAACCCTTTCCTAATCATACCCCTTCATCTGATCAAATTGGTGAGACCTCAACTCATGATAGCCATACCCACGAGGTCCACGTTATTTTCAGTGATGCACCCATTGCTTCCCAATTACCTCATATTCCTTCCATAGAGGAAATTATATCCTAAAGTCCTCCACCTACACTTGAACCCACTTCACCTATTCCTCCACCCACAAAGGAACACCTTTCACCTCCTTCCTCACCCATGGAGGAGCCCTCTGCTAATATTGAGGTTATTTCACCTTTGGCTTCTCCACTTAGAGAGCCGTCACCCACAGTACTTCTTTAGTCCATGGAGGATCACCCAACATCTCCCTTACCTATAGAAGAGAAACCATTTTCTCCTCCACCTATCAAGGATCCAATAGAGATACCTTTGCCTCTAGGTGAGCATTCTCCATCAGCTACCCAAGATCCTGCAAACCTACTTTTGGCTCTCTTACCCATGGAAGCCGAAGCTAACAAATTCCCCATCTCTAAGACACATTTTACAGGAATTTCCATTAGGTCCTCATCAACCTCGCCTATAGACGTGTCATTCTCATGCTTAGCTGATTGCTTAGATTATGTGGATAGGGCCTTACTATGAGGGTGCCTTCAGCTTCCTATCTCAACACAAATGCAAATGTCACTTGCTAACACTTCCACTATCTACCCAAACATATTTCGAATAATCAAACCGAGCACACCCACCTCTATCACAACTTCTTCCACAACACCCATCATAGCTCAACACACACCCTTACCCATAACCCAACATACATCTAAGTCCAAACCCACACCTACATCGTCCTCCTCACCTAAACCTATTATTACCGTAGGGGTCACCCCAACCCCACCTTATTCATCAACCTATCAAAATAAATCTATCCACATCTTCCGTAGTTAACACTAAACCTAATCCGACACCCAAAAATAGAAGAATCAAACCAATAGAACTCATACCCCAGGTTGCCCCTTTTCATCCATCTTAGAACCTTAACCTCCCAACATGGTTAAGAAATATCCACTCGTTAGTAAACCGAAACATATCTTCCTCACAAACCTCTAACATACCCAAACGCCCGACACAACTTACACCCGTACCTACAACATCTTTACCACCCATACCTATAATACCCTTAGAACTTCTTCACTACCCACTACACTTCAGTCTCTGTCCCTCATACCCCCTACACAACCCGAGCCATCTATGTTCACAAAGACCTTTGTTATCCCTATCGGTAACTCGTCCTCTTCCCCATCTACTATTCCCCTAGATCTCATACACCCATATCACCTTTACCAAAGAAGGTGCAACCCAAAGACAAAAATCTGCTACCCTCCAATAATGTAGTCAAAACAACCATACCCCTACCTAAGCAAACATGACCAACACCCAAGACCAATCCAACATCCAAAACCATAGCTCAACCCACGCCCCCTTCTACAAGGACCACTCCCCAACAATTAGCTACACCTACGACCAAACCCACTTTCACTTCCCATTGCGACACACTAGCAGGGTCTTATGCCAAAATATTAAACAACCTCCTTGAGACCTCTGTCATCACATTACCACCGCTCAGACCTTATGACCCCCTCAAACCCAAACCAAAGGGGTTTGATGACACTAAAATTTGTGCCTACCATCATGTGCCAGGGCATGATGTGGAGAACTACAAGGCTTTAAAATCATCCTTATCCAGTTATGTCCTCCTGAAGCCAACTTTGACGATGATGACCTTCTCAATGAGGACCTCATGTCACCAAAGACCAATTTCCATAGTCCTTCCCTCACTACCTACTCAACAACCATGACCTCCACCCCCTCAACTCTTAGAGCCACCCGCAAGAGCCAAAATTAACATGGTTCACATCAGAGAACTTGTTATACCATCACCTAAATGTTGTTGCGCCCAACTCACTTCACAAGGATTTTCTCCCCCGGTAGGTTTTTTCCCGTCATGTCATTATACCACTCATCCTACACCTTCTCCATTTACCAACTCCCCTCAAATCAACAGGATCCATGTTGCTACCTATGCTCAGAAGGAAAAAGGTAAGGGAAAGGCAACTGACTTGCCAACAAATTCTATACCCAATATACCATCTACATCCACACCTAAAATCACTATCTATGGCCCCACATATCCTATTTCTAATGGGGTCACACATCGCGCCATGCTCAAACAACTACACCAATCCCCCCTCAAAATGTCCTTATATGACCTCATCCAAACCTTAGAATCCCATTGTCAAGCTCTCATGGAGGTCCTGCAATCTATTGAGGTTTTACCCAATGACCCTACACCCATAGCCTCCATTATCACACCCCATCATGTAGCCTCTCTCACCAAATTTCCACCTTTATCCATACCTCACCCTACTCACCAAGTAGCCTCCCTTAGCTTCTCAGAGGAAGAGATCGCACCGCACCAAATCGATGACCCAAACCCAACTCTCTTCATCTCTATCCACATCAATGATATACATGTACACGTGTAATGATCGATGGGGGTGCAAGCATTAATATCATTTCATCCCATGCATTCACTAAAATTTGCATACCTGACAATTGCATGCATAAAAATCTTGTCATGTTGCATTCATTCAATGACACTATCTCCTCGTAAACTAGGAACCGTCATACTCTACATTCATGTGGGACCCCACACTGTTCTAGATTTATTTTACATTTTGGATGGGGGATTTCAATATAACCTGTTGCTTGGAAGACCCTAGATTCATGTCATGGGTTTTGTTCCTTCCACTTTACATCGTTGTGTAAATTTTGAACATGAAGGGCACACCTATACTATTCTAGTTGATCCATCACCTTTTAAAACATGCAACATGCTTTACCAACCCAATGACATGCTCATACCCATTAAGGCATCTACCTCCACGACCACTACCAATTCACTTACACCTTCGCTTATCAAGTCAAGACAATCTACCTTAACCGCACATGCCTCCTCCATTCCTATCGCTACCACGACCTCCACAAATGGTGAACCATCGGCTTTTCAAATCTGTTAGCTCCACCTCTGTGTTCACCACCAACACATCATCTATTCTAGCTACCCACATACAAGCCACCGATCCATTGGAAGGTATTTTTCAATGCCTCACTGGGAGTATCGCCTATATAGTGTCAACACATTCCTTACTCCATAAGAGTATGGAAGTCTTCACCAAACCCTCGTTTTGATCACCACATAGGATAATTCCTCATTTATGGTCCTTCTCACCTTAGTACTAGACTCACCTATGGGGGACTTGACACTACCACTTACACACCCGAACCACCATCAAAACCTACCCATTTTCCATCGACTTCCAGGTCTCGACCAATCACCGTTTTTCCCACACCTTCCTGCACCGATGTGTGTGGAAGGGTTTTGGTTTTGGATTTTATGAGCAAGGCCACCATACTGTTATTCCATGTAATACCCACAAACATAATGACTGTAATGGTATCAGCTTTATTGAACCACCTACCAAATAGGGCCTCATTGAACTCAGTAAGGACATCATCCCTTCTCCACCCTCTTCACCCACTCCACCTTCATCACCACCTTCACCGATGGAGTTGATGGATCCATAATCCATCCCTCCTAATTTTTTTTTTTCATAAATACCATTTCCTTGGGGCCTCTGACTTATCAACATGAGGGCAAGGCTCCTTCCTCTCTTCCCTTCCTATATCCTAAAATGATCGATGATGATACACCTTCAATTAACATCATTTAATGTCAGGATGATGAATCTATACTCACCTACCTTGGTGTATAAGACTCATATATTCATAGGTTGTCACCCTCTGAGACACAAACCATGTTGAATGAGTCTACTATCAAGATCAACATTCATACTCAAGACAACCCGCACATCTTAAAGATCGATCATTTTTTAGATGCTACTAAACAAGAAGCCATCACTTCTTTTCTCAAAAATCATTACCATGCATTTTCTTGGTCTTACGCAAACATGCCCAGTATTGACCCCACCATAGTGGTCCATAATATCATCACCATTCCTGATGCCAAACCTGTTAAATTTTTTTTTGAGGAAAATGCACCCTCGCATTTCCTTCTTGTCAAAGATGAACTTGATTGCCTTCTTTTTGTTTCCTTCATTTTACCCATTAATTATCCTCGTTGGATTTCTAACATTATCCCTATCTCTAAGGCAACATGGGGACTCTGTATTTGCATAGATTTCCATGACCTCAACCTAGCCTTCCCAAAAGATGACTTTTGGTATTGACCAACTAGTTGACCTTACCGCTGGTCACGAGATGCTATCACTCATGGATGGCTTCTCAGGTTATAAAAATCTTGCTTGCCCCAGAGGATCAACACAAAACCACATTCATCACCCCTTGGGTGACCTTCTGCTATCGATTCATGCTTGTTGGCCTTAAAAATGTTGGTTCCACATATCAGTGGACTATGACTTACATCCTCCATGACATCATGCATCATATATTGGAAGATCACGTGGATGATATCCTAGCCAAATCTAAACGCCGCTCCGAGCACCTTGGCATCCTCGAAACCATTTTTGACCACCTCATTAAATATCACATTCGCCTTCAGCCCAAGAAGTGTGTCTTTGCGGTTCTCTCGGAAAGCTCCCGGGATTTATTGTTTCCTAAGTGGTATAGAAGTTGACCCTGTTAAATTCAAGGCCATTCTTGAAATGCCTCCACCCACTAACCTTAGGAAACTCGTATCCTACAAGGTAAGTTGAAGCCTATTATCCATTTCATTTCACAATTATCCGATCGGTGAAAACCATTTCATCATCACCTCAAGAAGGATGTCTCCTTTAAATGGGATGATGACTACCACAAAGCTTTTGAGGCCTTAAACCAATACCTTATCCAACCAACCGTACTTATCCCACCTAAAGATGATCAACCCTACTACCTCTACATCTCGGCTACCGATCACTCCTTGGGAGCCATGCTCACTCATCATGATGAACAACATAGGGAGTAGGTGATTTATTACATAATCCGTAATTTTTTGAAATACAAAACCCAATACACCCATCCTGAAAAACTTTTCTTAGCCTTAGTTTTCATTGCCACAAAACTCTGCCATTACCTACTAAACCAAAAAACCTATGTTTTGACCAACACTGACCTCTTAAACTTCATGTATGCTAAACCTTACCAAAATCAATGTGTCGCATCTTTGGATTATGCTTTTCGCTGACCTTGACCTTGAATTCATTCATCAAAATTCCATCAAGGGCCAAGCTATCTCTCGACCAATTGGCCATTACACCTATTTTTGGGGATCAACCCTCTAATTTTGACTTTCCCGATGAGTCAATTGCTACCCTTTCCTTGGATGAACCCGCTTACCAAATGACACTCTTCTTCGATGGTTCCAAGTGTCAGTGTGGGGGGGCGGCAAGTATTATCCTCATTCCAATTGATGGTGAACCCATGCCTTTGTGTTTCAAACTAGATTGACAAATAAGAAGCACTCGTATTAGGTCTCCAAGCTGCCTATGCCTTACATGTTAAGTCCATCAACATCTTTGGTGATTATAAATTGGTCATAAATCAAGTCAATGGTATCTACCAATGTTGTAATGACATACTTCAAAAGTATAAACATCATATAGAAATACTTTTGACCACCTTTAATCGTTACGCTCTTCAAACTGTCCCTCATTCAACCAACAAATTTACAGATACCATGGATTTTTTTGGCTTCTCAAATACCCTCTTTGCCCGTTGATTCTAAAATATTTTTCATCGTACATAGACTCTAATCACCCTCTTATTTACCTTGTGACATTTACTCCATCGGAATCGTCGCCTGCACTCCGAGTGACCTTTGGTATAAACAATACTCCAACTACCTTTCTCTCTCCATCTTACATCTTGATCTCACCCATAATGGACAACGCACTTTCCTTAAAAAGGTCTCTAGCTACGTCATCATGGGGTGCCTCCTCTATAAGCATGAATTTGATGGTATTCTCTTATGATGCCTCAAGAGTTCTGAAATTCCTTATACCATTAAGGAAGTTCATGATGGCATATGTGGAGCTCTCTTCACCTCCTTGTTGTTGCTAAGAGTATTCTTCACCTAGGTTATTACTAGTAACCCTTAACCATGATTGTTGCGACTATGTCAAACATTGTGTAAAATGCCAACAACATGCCAACCTTCATCATACACCCAGTCATACCTTACATTTCACCCATGACCTTTGTCCCTTCTCTTAATGGAGTTTGGATCTTTTCAGAGAGATCAACCCCATTCTTCCCAATGACATCAATGGATCATCACCGCTACTAAATACTACACAAAATGGGTTGAAGCCATACCAATCATCTCCACAAAAGATGAGAAAATATGTGAGTTCATCAATCATCACATCATTTGTCGCTTTGGTGTTCCTCATTGCCTCATCACTGACAATGGAAAACAATTCAAAAACAAAACATTGCGAAAACTTTACGATGCCTTCGGCATTCAGCTAAGTTTCTCATCACCTTATTACCCATAGACCAATGGCCAAGCTAAATCCACTAACAAAACCCTACAAAAATCCTCATGAAAGTGGTTAATTACTGATCTTTGGCAAGGACTAGCATATGCACATTCCTTTTTCCCTGTGGGCATACCACACTAGTATCCACACTTCCACTACTACCACACCATTTCCTCTGGTCTACGGTATAGAGGTTGTTCTACCTCTCGAAGTCCAGATTCCCTCACTCCGCATTTATCTCCATGAAATGGTCAATGATGATGACTTTCGTTAGGATGATTTAACACAACTTGATTTATTACAAAAACACTATCTTAATGCTCTTGACCATATTCAAGCTTACTAAAAATTTATCAAACGTTCCTACAACAAACGAGTCCATGAATAGACTTTCCAAGTCGGTGACCTTGTCTGAAAAAATCAACATGTAACCAAAGAAAAAAAAAGTAAACGGGAAATTTTCTTCTAATTGGCTTGGACCACCACATCTTGACCCATACTTACGAATCAGGTGCTTATCGTTTATCTTCACTCAATGGTAAACCTGAACCTGAGCCCCTTAATGCCTTGCATCTTTGACCATTTTACTCGTGGACTTTAGTCCTAACTCACCTTTTGCCTCTTTCCATGGTCTTCCCTTGAGCACCGTCCACTTCCTATATCTTACCAATGACTAAACAAGAATCATGTGTGTACCCATCACTTGTTATCTTCTCTTAAATATGTGTACTATGACGCTGCACATAGCATGATTCTCATGGATACTTTTCGCTACCTTTAGATGAGATCCCATGGTTCTTTCACCCTACTCGTGAATAATAATCATATTCTTTGCCTTGGTCTTATCCTTGACTTCAACGCCCCACATGGGGCCCAACTCCTTGAGTCAAACTTCTAATAAAAATATGACTCCCTCAAAAGGACATCTTCCTCTTGGTAATCGCTGCTATAAATAAAATGCTCCCTCGAAGGACAACTATTTAAAGTTTTTTCAAAAAATAACATGAGAGATTTGAAGCTTCCCACATCGATCAGCTTCACGAAGACCTCAAGGAGTTAATTTCCTCATCCCATATAGACTTCTCGCATCGATCATTCTATCTCAAATACAAGTCAACACAAAAGCCTTTTAGTCATGGACTTTCCCATTGTGACCTTGGATCTCTTGCCCAAAGAGTATGCTACCTCATACCATATAAAATTAACCACCTTTCACCCTTCTCACCATTTCCACTCCCATCTTCTACCGCCTCAAGGGACCTCTTGAAACCAGGGACATTAGGTGATCATGTGACTACTTTTCATCCTTAGAACAATCAATCATGCCATGTCTTTAGGGTCTTACGTACATCACCTCCTCCAAAGTATGATCTACTCAATATGATCCTAACCAATCAGTGCAGCTTTCTTACCCCCTCTTATCTTTTAACCTTCTTTATTTACGTTTTGATTACCTTATACATGACTTGGTCCTCGACGCTTACCTTTGGGGTAATCTTCTTCTTCTACCAAAATCAAAATCACCTATACCAAGTTGCCCACAACTCACCCACACCTAATAGACCTAAACCCAAATCATGCCTAAAACATACCAACTCATTTTCATACCTCCTCATATTCTTCCCTAGCTTATGGGAGAACTACATCGACCTGAGGTCCCTTTTCACCGAGACTATGTAGGCAGCACTCCGAGGGCATGGGGCCCTTGGAGGTTAGCTCGGCCACTCTCTACCCTAACCAATTCATCTTTCATCTTCCTAAATTACATTCTACCCCACTTAGTTTCCTTTTTATATCAAAAATTGGAAATTAAACCAAACAAACAACAAGTTGCTTAACATTTTTATCATCATCACAACATACATTTATTATGACTACCATTTCTCTACCATCATCATGCATGTATTATAAAGCATCTTACACATGACCCATATCATCATTCATTGCACAAATTAATGAATCACAACTTCAACCAATTTAAACTCAACCATGCCTATTACCTAACTCAACCATGCCTATTACCTGACTTGATACATACCTAAGACCTAACTCAACCATTCCTATTACCTAACTTGATCCATGCTTAAGACATGACTCGATCCATGCCTAAACCAACCTGACTCCATCATGCCTCACTCACCTAGTTTCTGTCCATATCATGATAAAAATTAAAATTCTCATAAAACACCAACAAATCATAAATCTCATCCATCTCATCATATATAAAAAATGTGTGCCTCAATACAATATACACGTATATCCAATCGAACCGGCTTCGGGAACTAGTAACCTCACCTCGACCATGTCTTGGGGCTCCTACACCCTCGTGCTCTCCACGCTATGGGTGCGTGATCTAGTCCTCTCGCTAGAGGTTTGTTGTGCCCTATACTTGGCATATGATAAACAATTTATCCCTACCACCATCAACTAGTCCTGATAGTACTTGACATCCTCTCTTACCTCTCACAACCTAGATATGGGAACTATTTGTGGTGGCCCCATCGGCCTCTAACCCTATACCTGTCCTGTGGGACCCTATCCCACCCCTACCTATGAACTAGGACCCTGTCTCGCCTCGTGGTGGTACCATCAACCCCGCCCCGTGCCTCGTATCTAGGCCTCGTAAAGCCCCAATCTATTCCCGTACATTAGCAAACCGGCCTCGCAACCTCGCTCACCTATGCCTGTAGGGTAGCCACCCGACCATCATCCCCATCTCCATCTCCATCCCCACCCTGGGCCATCTAGGCCTGAAGACTGGCCACTTATACATGTAACTCAGCCACCTCCACCTCTAAGCTAGAAATCTATCCCTGCACCATACCCAACTAGGTAATCAGGGTTGCCACCTGCCCCTGTAGGGCATCCTCTCGCACCATGATGGTGGATAAATCTTGTTGCCCCATCCTGGGTGGTACTACTCGTAAATGAGCCACCAACCACTGTCTATATCTACTTATAACCTCGACATCATCAATCCAATGGTACCACCGCTCCTCCTTCCCTATGGGCACTGCTGCTTGTTATAAAGGCAATGGCCTCTCCACGTCATCTCTTTTGTATCGCAGAATGGTGGTGATATATCCCGTGGAAGTCCTAACTACCATCTAACCCTATCCACTGGGATCATCTCGTACTCCCTGCACGGTGCCCCTCTATCCATCTCAACAACTAAATACCATCTAACTCATCATGCATCCACCTAAATGAGGGATAACCCACATATAGTCTCCATATGATGTCCACTTTGACAATCCCTCTAATAAATGCTTGTAATAGGCTACATCATGTGTAGCCCTATCTGATCGCCACTCTCCAATCATAGGTACCCATCACCTGTACCCCACCCACACCAATCTCAATGGAAATGCATCTCGCTCAAAGCCATCCCTACTGCCTGACACAAAATATGTGCTCATAGGCCTTATAGTGTAGTAAAAATGTGCAACACAAAATTTGAACTCGCGCAGACACCCATACGCCCATAGCTCTTTATATAGCTACACTAGGAATGTTGGTTCCTAGACAAAGCGGGTATGATCTATCACCATGTCAAGTAATACTCCCATCAATGAGTGGGGAAATCTCCCTCCCTCTACATTCGGCAAGTGAAAAACATCACATAACCTCCGTCACTAAAACAATGAGCCTCATCTCCTCTAGACAGGATGTGTACATGCCTCCATAACTCGATCGGCACTATGGAATGTCATCTCTTCTAGCCCCTCTCCATACACTATCAAAGCATCAAATCCTCCGAGGCCTCGGAGAGATCAAATACACCTACATCCCCGGATCGGTAGCCACAGGATCCTAAACACGTCCTCCAGGGTGACTATCATCTCACCCGGCTCGGTAGGTGGAACAAGTTGGTCTCGAATCCCATCTATCGTTGAGAGTGACCATCGAATCGATGCTAGATCGCATGCCGATAAAGACACCAAACCCCACTCATTCCCACCTCCTCCACGTGCTGCCACTCCTTAGTTTGTCCGCCGCGCCTAGCACTCTCAAGAGAAAGGGTGGCACCTGTCTCTCATCTATAACTCGATCTCTCTCCCGTATCTAATATAAACAACAAATTAATCCACATTCATTATACCCATACTCACCCACTATCATTTCCCAAAACCCATTTTTCCCCCCACCTACACTAGGTTTTTCACCAAGGCACCCTATTATACCCTTCCCTATCTCACCCACTCAACCTAAGACCCTTTTGACCCGTTATTCTCTCAAAATCGGACCGATGTCGGTTATCTCTAACCAATCCTTGGCCACTCATAAACCAACATCGGTCCCCCTCGCTTTTGGATCGATACCGGTTTTACCCTACCGATGTCACTAGCCCTAACCAACGCCGGGCCACTGCTCCAATGAAATCCATGACTTGCAAACCCTCCTCCTCTCACAAAGATCCCTCTCATGTCTCTTTTCCCCACCCATTCACATCAAAAATCCCCTCAACCCCATCCCATCCCCTATTCACCCACTTACCTCTCTCCCCTCCTATTCTACCCAATTTACCCTACCACATTTCAAATTTCATTTTCCCCCACCCAAAACAAAAAACCCAATTTTTCAAACCCCAACTTATCACCTAATCTATCTAAAAACACAACATGGGTTTGATTCTTACCTCATCATGCTACCATTGTTGTGGTGGCACGTCTGCCCATTACACCAATGGCCCGCCTGATCCCTCTCTCGGCCTCTACCATCACCAATCACTACCCGCACCTCCAACCAATCAAATCACACAATCTAATCCTGTGGACCCACCTCTCAACTACCAATCACCCACCGTTCATCTCACCAACTCAACTCTACATTGCATCTAGAAACTTTTCCCCTTTCTCTCTCTCTCTCTCTCTCTCTCTCTCTCTCTCTCTCTCTTGTGTCGTTTTCCCAATTCGCAAGAAGACAAATGATTTGCAAAAAATGTAGATTTTTCATTTTTATAACATCCCCGACCTAACCGACACCGGTTTTACCTTCACTAGCATTAGTATTGTGCCCTAATTTACCGTGGTTAGTTACACTATATCGGCATCGGTTGCCCTTGACTAGTATTAGTCACCCTCTCTTCCACATCGCTCCAATTTTTCCCTATTACCTTGCCCATCACTCTTTTTTTTCCCTCACCCAATGTTCACCCTGACCATTCACCTTTCCCTCCTAACCTCATCATTTACTACCTACCCTTGTCCTCATTTGGGGACTCATTATTTTACCCATACCACAACGCTACCCATGCCGTAACCTAGATTCTTGGACTTGGAACGTTACTCATGACCTTTGACCCCATGTGTTCGCTATACCTTGCGACATCATTACTCGTGATTTTGACCTAATGACCCTACCTTGCCTCTTGTCATGATTGTTTATCTTGACCTATACCTCAAGATACCTAACACACCTAATTGTTCCTGCACTCGACCTATGTTGTGTTTCCTAACCATATCCTATACCTTGATACCGAAATCACCTCAACCTTGTTTGGATAAACTTATCCACCATAGACAATGTATAGTTTACCTGCTTCTTTAGCCTAGTACCGTGTACACAGCTTATACCAAAGGCATGCATTTGACTTTTTCTACCTTTAACCTTGACCCATTACCTAGATTACCCAAGTAGACCTTTCTCCTTTTTCCCCTGTTACCCACCTTCCTCTTCATCACATTTACCTTTTATCAAACCACTCACCGCTTCTACCTTTTTCCTCGTCGCGTTCTTGGTTTGAGGGGGATCGCCTCCACCGATACATGGGGCAACCACATCTTATTTTTTTCAGCATCACTTACCAATACAAGCTACGCAACAAAAAGGGGAAAAATGTAGACACCAAAATTGGGTCACACTCCCCTTGGTCCCTCGATAAATAAATACCTTGAACACATCCACCTAGCCATGGCCCTTCACCCCACTATGATATTAATTTAATTATTTAAATTAAATTAACACATGATCCTCACAATATTTATTATTTAAATATCTTAATTGAGATAATGCCCACATATCGACCTCACCTAGACACCTCATCTAGCCACCTCACCCTAAGACCTATTCTTTGTAAATTTCCATAACTAACTAAGACCTAACCAAACCCTAAAAATCAAGGCCTACATTCCCTCCAACCACATTCCTACATGTTAGAAGGAAGCTTCCATTCTAATTTGTGGTGTAAATGAAACAAGATACTGAAATCAAGGGGATATGCCTAGTTTAGTAAACCTAGGAAATCCCACCCTAACCGATGCTGGTTACCCTTAAATACCAATGGCTAAGCTAGAACCGCTGTTGATTACCATTTAACACCCAAAACAACCTTATTTCAAGGTTGGCACATTTCTGAGAGAGAGAAACATCTTCTGAGAACAAGTGATGAAACTAGAGTTACATGCAAGTAGAACCAGCATTTGTACAAGCATCAGAACACCCATAGCCAATACCTGAAGCAATCACACAACCACCTACCTTCACAAGAGCATCTGGGGAAGCGCCAGCACTGCACCAAGTTCATTTGATCACCCACCATTACCAACCAAGAATCAATCTCATACAAATAGTAAGTTTGTTAACACGAATTGTTCCCTCACATTTGAGCATATCCTTTTACATTTGTTATTAGTTTCTGCTTTCATTTCCATTCCCCACCATTTTATCTCCATGTAAACTCAACCACATCTTTACCCACACCATTGAACTATCCATACCTAGATTTTCATCATTCCTGTGCATATCCAGGATCCATATGAATCTCACCATTTCCCTTCCACCTTCATCTAATCCGGATCTATCACCCACCAAGTATAATTGAGTTTCATGTACCCAGAACATATTGACACCCGGTCATCGATGACCATCGCCGATTAACCTAAAATGACGTCAGTCTCTATGTCTTATATCAAAAACCCAGATCAGAGCCTGAAACTACCACCAAATACCCTAAACTGTCCAAAACCTGATCTTGACCAATAACAGTATCTTGAAAATGACCTTGACCTTCAAATTCAATCATAGCTTAGCCTGTTGTGAATGAATTTTCTTATTGTAGATGAATGAGATACCTAAATCATTTTAACTACAGTAGGATTTACTTTATTACCAGCATTAAGTTCTTTTTTTAAACAAAGTGGATTGATAGTCTTAGAGGTATCACACTTCTCGGATCTAGCATACGTTAAGCACCCACTACATATATTTTTAACTTTTTTTTGGTGGTCTTGTGTTCCATTTCAGGTATATCCTCACAAAGAAAAGGAAGATCTCACGATCAGTTGTAGATTCGAAGTCATGCACGCACAACAACCTATGAACCAACATTTCAATGGGTATTCCTCCTAGCCCATTACCCTTATTTGTTTCATCATTTTCTAAGAAACAATATAGAATTAGGTGAAACAAGAGTGTTTACTCTCACCCCATTTTGTTGTGAATCCAAAAATATTGAATGATTTATCTTGTTGGTGTTGTGAATTTTTGAGCTTTTGGTGGAGTTCCTAAGAAGATCCTTCTTGTAATAAAATTTCCTTTGTGTTATTCCCAGTTAGAGTGGAAGAACTTGTAATATTGTATTCTATTTTAGCTTGCATTATTGTATGATTTTCCCACTTCAAGTGGAGGACATTGTATTGATCTTGGGAAGGAAAGTTGTATTCAAATAATTATTATTAAAGTGGTATTGTATGTGGAAAGAAACAAATAAGAAAACAAAGAAGAATGATTTGTATTGTAGAGTTATTTTTCCAAAAAGAAAAAGAAACCAATTCTCTTTATTTGAAATCTTGGTTATAGTGTGAGAAAAGTAGTTCTTTGTGTTAAAATATATCTGCTAATTATCAATGGAAAAGAAAGTTTACTTTCATTGTGAAGTTGTTTTATTGTAAATGTGAAATAAGGAAATATAGAAGTTGTAAGAAGTTGAAAATGCATGCATAGTAAACTTGAATGTAAAAGAAAGTTGTTGTAGTTACTTTGGATATTTGAGTTGTAGTAAAAATGAAAGAGACAAAAAATTTGAAATAGGGAGTTGTTGCATTTTGTATTAGAAAATAACAATGTGGAAGTAGATATAAATCCTTTAATTTTACTCTTGGAATTCAAAGAAAATTAGTTGAACAAAATGGAATAGATCTTGTAGTTATTATTGTTACTATTGTTTTTCAAAATGTTTTAAATGAGTAATTTTAACTAAGGAATGCACAAATAGAATTAAATCCAAAATTGGAAACTTTAGGAGCATAAAATCAAGTTCAGAATGTATTTTAGAACTTTGTAGTAAATTTTGGTTTTGTGAAAATCTTGGATTTTAGGTTCTGTTTCTAAGAAATGGTACCACCACCCTATACAGAGATCAGCGGTCCCGTACCCACTACTTGCACTAGGGAGGAGGTCTCAAAACTCGCCGCTCGGAGAGAAGCGGTCCATAGTTTGTCACCCAAGCATGGTAATGGTCCCACGACCACCGGTCTTCTCCGGGTGGCGATTCTCGCCACAAACGATAGAACTCCTCAAATCCGCGCATGTGCACAAATTTTAACTTGTTTATACTAATTTATATGTTGTAAAATTTAACCTATAATTACTAACAAACAAACAATGACTAAATCTCTTGGATTGGGCAATAGAAAAACCTCCAAATGGTGGATTAAAAACATTCTTTTCATTTATAACAATGGGGTAGGGTTTTCCACAAAATAGAAAACCCCAAATACACTTAATGTTGAAACAAAACCAAATTGCGCAGAGGAAATCCCTCAAAATCCTTTAATGAAATATATTACATTAATAAAACTAAAACTAAACCAATCTAAACTTGATCTCCTTGTAGAATCCTCCATAGTTCTTCCTCTCTTGCTCCTATGGCTTCCTCCTCTCAAACCTACAAGTTTTAACATAAGGAAATAGACATAATGAGGATAATAGAATAAAGAAAAGGTATTAATAGAAAATCATAAGGAGATTTAGGGATAGTTTGGAACCCTAGGATATAGTCGCCAAGATTGATTTGATTCGAGAGTGGAGGTTTCACCCTACTTTTGTCTAGTATAAATGTAATTTAAATGTTTAAATTAAATCCTTAAGGGTATGTGTAATTTGGGGAATGGGGCCATTTAATTTTCTTGGGGTGTAAAGTATTTATTAATCCTTAGTATGTTGCAGAAGGTTAAGAAAAGGAATTTAAAAAATTACGATTATAAATCTAAATTATTTAAGCATTGAGTTAGACATATTTGTATTGAACATTAATTAAGAAGAGAAAATAATTAACCAAGTAAATTAATCTTTGGTACCTTCCTCATGAATAATTGATTAATGGATCTTAGAGATAAACTTGACGCTATGTTAAAAAAATTCTAGAACTGGATCTTTAATCGAAAACTGGAGTTTAGTGGTATTAGTTAGTTTTATCGTAGGGGATTAATAACCTTGTAACCTATTCTATCCTCTTACCTTTATCTTTAAAAAAATAGTGACTATTTTCGGTTAAGTATTAGGTTGTAGTGTGTTCTAACGTCATTTTTGTGTGCGTTACACTTGGTATTAGATCCATGGGTTCAAATCTTGGACCCTTGGGCACACTAGAACACACGAGACATGAAACTTTAACTCGGTTAAAAATTGGTTTCTTTTAACCTAGAAAAACCATGATGTCCGATAATTGCATAATTTAGATAACATAGGAAACGAAACAAAACCTAGAACAATGAACTAACTCTTGTTTTAGTCTATGTAGGAGCAGAGATTAGACAAGGGTATTTTCCCATAGACCTAGATATAGCACCTCCAAAGCAGGTGTAGAAGTCATTCTACCTCATATTATATAGACGCTTCAGACGTAAATATCGCTATACGCGGAGGGTCCTTAGGAGGACGATCTGCTAGACAGATACTGAGAGATATCAATTGAGGCTAGGGAATCCCCTTGATACATTGAGGAGAATGGGCAGATAATTTATACATGGAGTCGGCTAGGGCAGATTCGCCAAAGAGATAGGACAAGGAGATAGGATTTCAGGACATAGGGATAGATCTCGAGCCCTGACAAAGGGAGGAGCATGCAAAGAGACCTAGGGTTATCGGTAGTTGGCTGCCAACCATATCAAGAAGATCCTAAAGCTACGACCATCTCACTATTCTTGTGATACAGGAGGTTTTCAGGTAGAGGCATAGTTGGTGAGCTTGAGCGGATGCTTTAAGTTCTACCCTTGTACTATTAACATGAAATCTTGTGTTGTGATAGTTCTTCCGAGGGATGGAGCAGAGTTTGGTGGAGGAATGAGGAGCGGAAGATCCATGTTGACTCGAGATAGTTACAGGGAGCTATTTGAGGAGCATTTCAGAGAAGGTATTTTCCCGTAGGTTTATTCAACAGTGGATAGATGAGTTTCATGACCTTCACTAGGGATTTATGACCACAACCAAGTATGAGAGTTTATTCCTGGAACTACTTCAATATGTTTACTATATGCATGATGATCATGTACAGATTGATAGGTTCATCCAGGGCCTAAATTTGGATTTGGGTGGCACGGTGCGTATTCACTGCCCACCGACATTAGGTGAGGCCGTGGAGAAGGCCTATATTACAGAGGAAACATGGGGAAAGATGTAGGAGGATCGAGATAGATTTCAGGCCGTATCCAGCAGATGTAGGATGACGATCAAGGGGTTCGGCTTCTCCCTCCAACCGGTGGACAATCTTCATGATAGGCTTCATTCAGCCACCACGGTAGCCACCTTAACAACAAGAGATAGTAAAACCCACCCACCTTATAGACCTCCTAATAGGTTTGATGCATAGAGGGGGTGAAGTATGGGGCCTCCTCCTAAAGGTCCCATCAGGACATAAGGTGCTTCGAGAGCTCATTCAGCGAGGCTCGTCGGCAGAGACCTCAATATTCCGCACTGGATCGTCAAGATCCATAGTATAAAAATCTAGAGTATCGGTTGGAGATGCATCCCACTAGAGAGGACCAAGTAGCTGTTATGGTTGTGGTGTTGCAGGACATCATTAGAGAGAGTTCCCGTAGAACCCTATGAACAAGGGTAAGAAGAAAATCTCAGAGCCTACTATTGGAGATATGGCACAGAGCCATCAAATCTACGCAACGGTCAAGAACCGCCAAGCTAAGCACTAGAGTACTGTGATAGAGATGACAGATAGTATTGGAGGTATTTCTACCCCTATATTATTTTATTCTAGTTCATCTAATTCCTTTATTACACTATCCTTAATAGAGTGTTGCACAGGTGGTGGTAGTTAGGTAGGGTTGTAGTTAGGATGTTGAGATGGATTTGGGAGCCAAAATTTCTATAGAGTCCTTAGTTAAGGAGTGTGTAGTTGATTTGGGACCCTTCACCACTACCTTGTAACTTTGAATCCTTCCACTGGGTTCCTATGGTGTCATTTTGGGCATGCACCGCTGGTTGTTCGCACGTAAATCTAGAGTGGTCTTTTATAATAAGACTATTACTTGTACTGAGATGATCTAGGAGTGAGTCAATGATAGGTTAGGAGGCCCGTTTCTATTTGCACCATACGCTATGCAACGTAAGTGGTGTGTGTGACAAGGTAGTCGATGTATGTTGTTATGGTTAGTGATGATCTAAGGACAAGTCGAGTAGGCCATCCCTTGTTGACCATCCCATCTTGAGAGATTTTGCTTATGTTTTTCCAGGGGAGATACTAGGGTTACCTCCCCATGAGATATATTTTCACATCGATCTTGTTTTGGGCATGGAGCCTATCTCACAAGCATCTTATCGGATGACTACTTTTGAGCTATGTGATTTCAAGTTACAACTTGAGGGCCTTCGGAGAAAGGCCTAATCCACCATAGTGTATCCCCTTGGGGTGCACCAATGATCTTTGTTAAGAAGAAGGATGGATCTATGCGGTTGTTTATTGATTACCACCGGATGAACAAAGTAATGATCAAGAATCGTTACCCCCTTCCACGCATTGATGATTTATTTGATCGGATGAAGGTGCCAAAATTTTATCCAAGGTAGATCTTAATTCGGGTATCACTAGTTGAGGATCGTGGAGGTAGATATTCATAAGACCATTTCCGCACTAGATATGGTCGTTACGAGTTCACGGTAGTACCTTTTCATTTGAAAAATGCCCCGCGCAGTTGTTCATGATCTTAATGAATGGGGTATTCGGGACATTTATAGATCGCTTCATGCTCATTTTCCTTGATAACATTCTGGTTTATTCACACGTGTGAGAAGCATGAGGAGCACCTTCACCAAGTTTTTCGGTGTCTTTCGAGCTACATCTTTACAGGAACTTGGAGAAGTGTACATTCTTTCAAATAAAGGTGTAGTATTTTGGCCACATCATTTCTAGGGAAGGAATTGTAGTCAATCCTTCCAAGATTTGAGTTATCATGGATTCAAAAACACCCACTAGTGTGACCGAGGTGCATAGCTTCATGGGTTTGGTAGGGTATTACATGAGATTTGTTTAGGAATTCTCTCGAATTGCATACCCCATCACTTCCCTTCAGTGGAAAGGGAAGAAGTTTACATGGTCAGACAAGTGTGAGTAGGCCTTTAGGAAGCGAAGAAATGTCTCATGACAACACCTATTCTAGCAGTTCCGGATCCTCAGGGTGATTTCTACGTTTACACGGATGCTTCTTTGATAGGAATTGGAGGTGTGTTGATGCAGGAGGACATAGTAGTTACTTTTGAGTCTCGTAAACTCAAATATTATGAGCTTACAGCAGTGGTGCACACCTTAGAGCAGTGGAGGCATTTCCTTCTTGGCTAGAGATTTACACTCAGGAATGATCACTTGAGTCTTCGCCACCTCTTCACACATCCCAATCTCAACACTCATCAGTGGCGTTGGATGGAGTTGCTTTGTGAGTATGACATGGTGATAGAGCATGTGAAGGGGAAGGAGAATGTGGTTGTAGACGCCTTGAGTAGACAGAGACATGTGACTATGGCTACTTTAGTAGTTACAAATTTGCGGAGTAGGATTTTGTAGTAACTTCCTCATCACATCTTCTTCCTTGTAGCCAGAGTAGAGATTGAGTCTCATAGGCCCTTGGAGGGGAGATTTGATGGATTTTCATTAGACGCAGATGGTCTTCTTACACAAATAGGTCAGATATATGTTCTTAGAGATGGAGGCTTGAGATAGGACATGAGGGACAAGAAAATTATCCCATCCACAATAATCCCTCTAGTTCTGAGAGAACCCTCTGGATTTCCGGTTTAGCCCCCAAGTGTTTTTCGAGCCTACTCCCTCAATCGTTGATATTGTGTCAAGTGGCACAACAAGGTGTGATGTGAAAAATGATGACCCTTATGTTCCTTTTGAAAAGGGACATTAGGGACATAACAATGCACCCATCCCCTTGAAGCCCTCAAGTCATCCATGTGACTCTTCACAATGTAATTTCCATCCTCCAAGAGCTAGATGGAGCTAAATGCATGATGGTTAGATTTTTTCCAAGTTTTAAATCCAACCACGATGTGAAATTTGATGTCCCTTTAGTCTCGTAATGAATAACGGATATAATGGACAGAAAATGCACCCAGTCCTAGGTATGCCTCTTAGTTCTTCATACACCCAAATTCTAGCCCTCGGGTGCTTCTCTCAAGATTTTTATCCCCAATGATAAACCGTTGGATTTTGGACAAGTGTCGGGTTGACGCGTGATGTGCGATTTTATGTACCTTTCATCCTTTAATGCGTAAGGGACATCGGGGACAAAAATTTTCCAACCCAAACTTCCAAATTTAATAATTTCTATCTGGTTGAAGGAAGATTGATAAATTATATTAAACTCAATCAACCATTACATTGGAATGAACTGTAATACTTATAGGTATTATACAAATTAATACACACACAAAGATATGTTACACAGTGCAAAAATAAACTATTTCACACAAGCTTCCAAAAAGGTAATCAGGAAGCATAACCAATATTAAATACAATATAACAACACCCGTTTTGTTTGAATACAAATAATAATATGGTTACGATTAAATATAACCATATAAACAATAAATAAATATACTAATTAATATAGAATGCATAATTAATATAGGTAAATAATATTTAACCTAACGAAATTATACTCTCTTAATATTTTTCACTATTTCTCGGTGCTTTTTAGTGAGTGCATGAATGTTATATGCATGAAAATAACATCTTGCACTAAGTTATAAGTCTTGAGAATGAACCTCCATTTGTGGTTGTAATGTATAATTTTCTACGAATTCAACTACTCGAAATATTAGTACCAAGTGGGAAAGTGTCTTTTCTTAAATTAAATTGTTTATCCAACCATTGAGCTCTATGTGTGTGCCTTGCATACTCATAAATAATGTCCTATTTGAATTTGACCATATATTTTGATATAGGTAATATTTCTATAACAAGCTCACACCTCTTAGATTCTTTTCCATCTTGTAATTGATATGCGAATGATTTATATTTTTGAAACCAACTAATTCTTTTCCTCTTGAATTTTTATTGTCCTCATGGATACAACTTTTCAATTTTGGAAAGGCACCACATAAGTTGCACATTCCATCTAAACATGCTTTGTTATACAAAAATTGTCTAGTTGATTTTTCACAAAATATCGTACGAATAAATTCCCTTGTATATTTTGGTGGTAGATTTAATCCACACGCCTACAACATGTTTTCAGTATGTAAAACACAACATATTTTACAAAAAACATCATAATGCATTGAAAATTCAGCATGATTCTGTACAAACAAGTGTTACTTGAGTAATTGATTTTCACATAAAAGGGTTTGTTCATATTAAAAAAATATTTGGCTATTGTTAATTTCTATATTTTCTTTCTTACACTTAGAAAACAATTTTGTTTCATTCATATCCAATAAATGTTTTCCACGTGATTCACAATTGCGAGAACCTATTCTTCTTTTTTTATTGTAACTCTTCTATTCATGACACCCTTGAGTTCTCATTCCAAAACTTTAGTATTAATTATTTTATAATATTTTATGTATCCTTTTCTTTCCAAGGAAGTCTACTAGAGAATGTCCAATATCCAATGTTATTGGGTGACTCAAAACTTTTGCATCTCTCTATTACTTTCATAAATGTTTTTATGTTTATCTTAAAAGATATGATTTATTTTCTAATCAAGTGTTTATTAACTATTTTATCACTTACTTGTACATTTAGTAAGTGCATTCTGTAAACATTACTATATTTGTTACATGTAGTGCCCACTTCCCTTCGATACCTTTTTTATTATTGATTTCTAATAAAACTTTCGACTACACTTATGAATATGATTGTAGCTTTTTGATTTAGTATGATGTTAGATGTTAGAAATACTAGACTATTGTTGATTTGATTCATATATGATGCATGTGGATTGTTAGAGACATTCTATATTGATGTTGATACATTGTGGACATAGTTATTTATATACATATTCTAACATATGATATACTTTCGTCACCATGAGTAGGATTTGATAATTGAATTAATGTTGTGATCATTTTGACATGGATGAAATGTTGCTAGAAATTTTTAAATGATATCGTAATTTCCTAGATGATATTAATTCATATATAGTTGATTTTAGATTTATATTGCATATTGTGGCATAGATGTTCTAATGCGGTTACAAGGCCAAAGGAGGTATTTATGTGTTTTATAAGTAAAATTATTCACAACAAACATCGAGGGATTGGAGACCAACCATATTGGAATTCTAGGTGAATTCAACAAGGGACATCATGACAACATGTAATTGTGTGTGTGTTAGAATTATTTGGTCGGGAAAATTGTGACCTAGGGGTCATGTGTTGTCTTTTGTTTTAGTTTTCCTTTTTATTAATGTTAGTATGTGTTGCTTTTAAAGTGATGTAACTTGTTTTAATTAATTAGATTTTGATGTATGTTTTTCCCCTTTATCTTAGTGGGTCTAAGTGTCTTATTAAAGTTAATAAATCTTGTTATAAACTAATTAAATATTTTACCAAAAGAATTTCATTTATTAGACTTGATTTTCACTTGTATTTTGTGTTGTGTGTTTAATGCTTGAGATCTTGAGTGTTGTACACTCTACCCTTCATGGGAAACTCGAATTTGGCCTTAAGGGCCAATTTTGAAGTCTTGTGGGACAAGTTAAACTTATCCCACACCTCTTAAATTTCTATACCAACCCTACCTATGTGTTGAGGGGTCAAAATTATACCCCATTATGTGTTTTGAGAAGATAAAAAGTGAAATGTTTATTGCAATTTCTTTCAAGTAATTAAATTTGTCCTTTGGGGGTGTGGGCTTAGATTGCGTGTGTAAGTAAAATGTCATTCCTTCAACCACTTATTAATTTTTATTTGGAATATGAGGTTGACTAACGTGATGTGGAGTGGAGAGGAAATTAAGTGGCATCCTACTAGAGCCACATCATCCTCCTCTCTATGTTTTCTATTTATTGAAGTTCTTTTGCTTGTTTGGGGTTACTTCATTATTTTTGTGCTCTTGTATTCTTGCGAGAGTTAGAGAATTGTTGGGAGTTCTTGAGGATTGTTGGAGCTTGTGGATGTTTTCTTTGTTTTGAGGAGCTTGAGACTTACTCTTGGAATAATCTCTAATATGGAATGGTAGGATCTTTACCTTGCTTATGTTATGTTGTATTTTGTGTTTATGTGTGTGTGTTGAGTTTTTTTTTCTTTGGAATGCTTGTTGGGTGTGGGTAGATTTCCGAGTTTAGAGTAGGAGGAAACTATGGGGAGATTTCATGTAGGGAGGCATAAGATTTTACCTTTTTGTTTAGAGGAGTTTGGGTTGGGTGCCCCACCTTGTACAGGGAATGCTTGCATTTCTTTCTTGTTTCATTTATGAGGGAGGCATAAGAAATTGAGGGAGGCATAAGAGTATGTGGGAGGTATAAGGGGTACTTGAGGGAGGCCTAAGAGTATGTAGATGATTTGAGATATGCATTAGAGGATTTAAGGTCAGAACCCATTCCCATTGGCATGCATAAGTGGCCTCCATAGGTCTTACTTCTTTGGCTTTCATTTTAAGCCTTGTTTTTAATCCTTTTTGTTCTTCTCTCTTGTGTTGTTGAGTTGAATGTGGTTAAGATGATTGTGAAATTTATGTTTGTGTTGTGGAAGTTTTTGTTTCCATGTGTTGGAATTATCTCTCATTCTAATTTGGTTTGGTCTCGGGGGCCAATGGAAAGGATGGCTTCCCCTCTTCATTAGATATATTGGTTGGGTGGAAAGTGTTGCCTCTCCCCCATTTTATTTTGAATCCAAAAATCTTGAAGGATCTATCTTGTTGGTTTTGTGAAGCTTGGAGCTTTTGGTGGAGTCCCTAAGAAGATCCTTCTTGTAATAAAATTCCTTTGTGTTATTCCCACTTAGAGTGGAAGAACTTGTAATATTGTATTCTATTTTAGCTTGCATTATTGTATGATTTTCCCACTTCAAGTGGAGGAAATTGTATTGATCTTGGGAAGGAAATTTGTATTCAAATAATTATTATTAAAGTGGTATTGTATGTGGAAAGAAACAAATAAGAAAAGAAAGAAGAAATATTTGTATTGTAGAGTTAGTTTTGCAAAAAGAAAAGAAAAAGAAACTAATTCTCTTTAGTTGAAATCTTGGTTGTATTGTGAGAAAAGTAGTTCTTTATGTTAAAAGATATGAGCTATTTTCAATGGAAAAGAAATTTTACTTTCATTTTGAAGTTGTTTTATTGTAAATGTGAAATAAGGAAATATAGAAGTTGTAATAAGTTGAAAATACATGCATAGTAAACTTGAATTTAAAAGAAAGTTGTTGTAGTTACTTTGGATATTTGAGTTGTAGTGAAAATGAAAGAGACAAAAATTTTGAAATAGGGAGTTGTTGCATTTTGTATTATTAAAATAAAAATGTGGAAGTAGATATAAATCATTTAATTTTACTCTTGGAATTCAAAGAAAATCAGTTGAACAAATTGGAATAGATATTGTAGTAATTATTATTCTTATTGGTTTTCAAAATGTTTTAGAATAATTTTAACTAAAGAATGAACAAATAGAATTATATCCCAAAAATAGAAATTTTAGGAGCATAAAATCAAGTTCAGAATGTATTTTAGAACTTTATAGTAAAATTTGGTTTTGTGAAAATTTCAGATTTTAGGTTCTGTTTCTAAAAAATAGGACCGTCGCCTATGCAGATCGGCGGTCCCATAACCACTTTTAGGCTAAGGCGGCGGTCTCAAAACTGCTGCTCAGTAGGGTGGTGGTTTATAGTTTGTTACCCAAGAAGAGTGGCAGTCCCAGGATCAGGTGCAGTGGGTCAGGTGGCGGTTCGCCACTTACATCGAACTCCTCGATCTCGCACTTGTGCACAAACTTTAATCGGTTTATACTAATTTATAAGTTGTAAAATTTAACCTATAACTACTAGAAAACAAACAATGAGTAAATACCTTGGATTGGGCAGTAAAAAACCCTCTAAATGGTGTATTAAAAAACATTCTTTTCATTTATAACAATGGGGTAGGGTTTGCCCCAAAATAGAAATCCTGAAATGCACTTAGTGCTGAAACAAAACAGATTGGTGGAGGGTATCCCTCCCAATCCTTGAATGAAATAGATTAGATTAATAAAACTAAAACTAAACCAATCTAAACTTGATCTCCTTGTAGAATCCTCCATAGTTCTTCCTCTCTTGCTCCCATGGCTTCCTCCTCTCCAACCTGTAAATTTTTTAAAAATGAAATAGACAAAATGAGGAGAATAGATTAAAGAAAAGGTGTTAATAGAAACTCTTAAGGAAATTTAGGGCTAGTTTGGAACCCTAGGATCTAGTGGCCAAGATTTATTTGATTTGAGGGTGGAGGTTTCACCCTAATGTTTTTGGTAGAAATTTAATTTAAATGTTTAAATTAAATCCTTAAAGGTATGTGTAATTGGGGAATGGGGCCATTTAATTTCCTTGGGGTGTAAAGTCTTTTTAATCCTAAGTATGTTGTAGGAAGGTTAATAAAAGGACTTTAAACCATTAGGATTATGAAGCCAAATTATTTAAGCATGAAGTTAGTTATATTTGTATTGAACATTAATTAAGAAGAGAAAATAATTAACCAAGTACATTGATCTTTGGCACCTTCCTAATGAATAATTGATTAATGGACCTTGGAGATAAAGTTGACATTATGTTAAGTTTTTTTCTAAACCAGGTTCTTTAATCAAAATTTGGAGTTTAGTGGTGTTAGTTAGTTGTTATATCCTAGGGGATTAATAACCTTGTAACATGTTCTATCCTCTTACCTTTATCTTATTAAAAAAATTAGTTGCTATTTTCGGTTAAGTATTAGGTTGTAGCATGTTCCTGAAAGTCATTGTTGTGGGTGTTACGATACATCTGTTGACACCTATAGTTTGGTAAGCTTTAAGTATATTTTCAACAATTGATGTATTTTGATCAACAACATTAGATGTTCTTAACCCTAGGGTCTTCATTTTAAGTATCATCTAAATTAATTTTATCAATGTAACAAATAATTTACATCTTTGTGTATCATTTAAATTCTCAAAGTAATTATCCCAAATCCCCCTATCTTTTCTTCTCACATTTTTTCAAACATTTTTAGCATTGGTTATATAATGTTTTCATTAATTTAAATTAAGTGAATGGTTTTCTTCGTAAAATGGAAGGATGCGTTCTTAGAGGTGAAGATTCATTAGTAAGGTTACTTTCTTCATTTAGTATTTCCATGCAAATTTTAGGATTAAAATTTGGATTCTCGAGTAAAAGTTCAACATTTGGATTGTCGGGTAAAGGTTCAACATTTAGATTCATATCAATTTTTCATTGATACAAAAATTATCATTTGATTCATTATAAATATTCATTGCAAAATCGTTATTCCCTACTTTTTATTTATTTATTTCATCCTCATTTTCTAAAACATTAGGTTCATTTGATATAGTATATGTACCTTGCCCTACTTGAAGTTTTTTCATCTACTTCACTTTCTTTATTATCATCTCTTCCAATTTTTTTGTTGTCTTGTTCTTGAATTTATTCTTGTCTTTACCTGAAATTTTACCTGCATGATTGAAACAATAGTGATAGTGGGGTAGGGTACAATTTCAACTACTCAAAATCCATGTAGGAATGTACACAAAACTACAAACCGGATAAAAGGAGACATAAATCCCATGAAATAGATGGAAAATTCATTGGGTGGGCATAAAATATATAGAAAGAAAAATGCACACGTGTTATAACATTTAGGATTTATAACACATACGTATTTTCTTTTCCCTATTCCAAGGCATGCCTCTAGGATTGGGTATGGTTTAGATCCCCAAGCTTGTGGCATGGACTGTAAAAACACAAAAATAACGTGTTTTTACGGAAAATGCGTAAAATAGCTATTTCGCCATGATAAAACATACTAAAACAATTGATATATTTAATAACAATATGACTACGACGTCAAGAAAACTTTCTTCTTTCTAAAAATATAAGTTTTCAAATTTTATGACTAATATCTAGTTTTGTACTAATTATTTTCCAACTATGCCTTTTTTAAGCAATTTTTTTAGTTTATATAGGTCTATCTTTCATCGTGTATCTTTTTTGACTCATCAAAACTGAATTAAAAATTTTAGGCAAAAATTAGGACCAATTCTATATGTATTTAAAAAAACTAATTTTCGATATATTTTTAGATAGCTAGGGTGAAACGGTTGGAGGTTCGTTATTTTTAAGAATTTAAAATTTATTTACTAGAAAAATCACAAAAATCAGTCATTAAAAAAATCTAAATAAAATTCTAGCACAAACTAGATGCTCCTATCTATCTTTCTACGAAAGGGTTTTCAAAAATACTAAATAGTGCTCAAAAAATGGTGGGGGCATGACCAACTTGTCTACTATGTTTTTTAACAAAAACATGAGCATATGTTGGTATTTTAGTTATTTAACCCACTTAAACTTAACCATTTAAAAAACATTAGTACCTTAGAAATTAGACTCAAAATGCTTGATTCATGTACTTACAAATTCTTTCAATTTTTAGTGTAACTATTTCAAATAGCTAAAAGTACTGAAGTTGAAGATTATTATCTTTAAGAAAAAAATCCACTTAAGACCCCCTTTTTGAAGATTTGTGCACTTACCCAAACCCATTCACTAGAATAATTGTGAAGATGGGTGAATTTTTATTGAGAAAAAGAATAGATGGTTTATATTGTGCAATATTTTGACAAGGTACAAGTATGATTAGGTTGTCATTTGATTTGATGAGCGTTTAAATGAGAATCGATTCATTGATAGATCTTTCTAAATATACAACAACCTTCATCATGTTTGGATTCGATTGTAAGTCCTGCACATATTGAAGCTCCAAACATGAATTATTTCTAAATGGAAGAATATACTAGTTGAGTTTGGAGTTTGATCTCGGTGTTGGTGTTATAAACATTGGTGAGATCATGAATTATTTTATTTTATTCCTTGACGTGGTGTATGAAATGTGGAAGGTTGGTCTTCCTACAACTCAAAATTCTATTGATTGATGTGCCTTGTTGTTTATGATGATCGGGATTCGTGCATTGTCAATTATGCAACACACATGCGGTTGTGGAAATTTAGAACCAACATGACTCTCTACGATCCAAATCTTGGATCGAAAAATGTTTTTAATTACGTCTGATACAGTGGGATTACATGGAATTTGAAAGTGGCGTGTTGTGGTATGGCTTTCTCATGTACTTGTAGTGTGTTTCTTGGTGCGATGATGTCATATTGTTATACAAATATGTAGATATACCTATTATTTATTATAAATTAAGAATCTTACTCCCCTTTTATGGCTTCGCAGAGCATACTTGAATAATATTTTTAAAAGAGGTTTTTACGATGCATTTTTTTGTCGTTGAAATGAAGACATGCATGGTTTAGCTATTTCAAGTTAATTGAAAGAAGTGAAATATTCAAGAGACACAAAGATTTTTAGGCAACATGATAGAATGACTCTTTTTGACAAGCATAAATAGTTATTTTTAGATCTGGTTAAATTTTGGTTAGTTTTAATTATTTCACATTATCTATTATTTTTGTTATTGATTAGTAGGAAATAATGGATCTGAAAATTTTGAAGCAATTTCACATGGAGAATTTTTATGATGTTAATTCCAAGTTGTCAATTTGGAATCTTGTCGATCTATTTATTGTGCAAGAGCATGAATGAAATTAGGTTGGAGTGTGTTTTCAAGTCAATTATTTGTGTATATTTTGAAAATACGAATAAAACCATATGTTTGTATGCAATTACAAATCCTTTCACTAGAATAACTTTGAAAATAGGTGAAGTTTGTATTGGTGAAAAGAATGGATGGTTTAGAATGTGCCAATGTTTGACAAGGTGCAAGTATGATTGGGTTGACATTTGATCTGATGCACATGTAAATAAGAATAAATTTATTGATAGATCTTTCTATATGTGCAATATCCTTCGTCATGTTTGGAGTTTGATTGTAAGACTTGTACATATTAAAGCTCCAAAACATGCATTATTTCTCGATGGAAGAATATATCGGTTGATTTTGGAGCTTGATCTAAGTGGTGGTGTTATATACGATGATTGGATTCAGTTTCCCTATTGAGTGATGAAATCCAAATACTTATCACCTGAGAAGAATTGTTTAAATGAGTGTTTGATGTTTTGATTGATTTGGTTGTGTGTGAGGGAAAGATAAAGTGAATGTAATCAATTATATTTTCCTAATTAAAACTATATGATCAAGAAGAATGTAATTGTTCATTTTAAACCCAAAATGGGATATTGATTTCCATGAGAGAAATAGATGTATAATGGCTCTTGTGTAAAGGTTTGGTGGTGCAGCTTGTAGCGTACCTAGGTAAAAACTTAAAACTTGATGTTGTCATTGTTGAATTACCAACCAAGTGGGGCATACTACTATTAAGAAAATGGGCTGCAAGTGTTGGTGGGAGTGTCCAAATAGATATGTATTATGCTACTATTCCAATTGAGGGTAGCCTTGTTAGGTTGTATGAAGAAAAGAAAATGTTGCATCTTATTGAGGATCCCTACAATGCATCCTATGAAGTATTGTACACAAATGTTGATGTGGAAAAAATTGTGGGATTTGCTGATGGAAAGGAGCACAAGATTCAAGAATGCAAATGCCTTGAACAAACAAGCTCTCCCTCAACTCTTCTATTTGATGGAGCTTGCTCCAAATTTGGGAATGGTGTTGGTATTGTTCTACTTTCTCTTGGTCAGGAAACATTTGTCTTTTCCTTCAAACTCAACTTTGAGTGCACTAACAACATTGCTTTGAGTATGAGGCATTGTTTTTGGGTTTAAGAATTGCTTAGAAATATGGTGTCAAGGACATCATTGTCAAAGGAGATTCAGAGTTAGTTGTCAAGAAAGTCAGAAAACTGTATGCTACAAAGAATCAATGAATGAAACAGTATAAACATGCAGTTTGGGACCTTATTGAGATGTTTGACTCCTTCAACATTGTGCATCATAATAGGAAATGCAATGACTTAGAAGACAAGATTACAGTATTGGGGTCTCACTTTGACAATTGTAAAGTGTCCCCATATTGTGAATATGAAGTTGAGGTATTGATAAGACCCTTTGTCACCGATAGTATCAAACACTTGTAGGTTTTTGATGATGATACTCATATCAAAAGATTCTTGCAAAAAAAGGGAGAATTTACTAATCAATGTATTGATTGGGAGCCAATGGTTTGTACAACAAAAGGAAAAGAAACCTTGTTTCGCAAGGATATCTTCCAGCTGAAGACCAACACTATTCCTAGAGGGCTGGTGACTCTTGAGTCCAATTTTGATAATGTTGATCGCATTGTTCATAGATGTATGACAGCCTCGAGGGATATTGGGAGCTTGATCTTGGCACAAAGGAGAAGCCAAGGAAAATTTGGTTAGACAACAATCTCAGCAAGGAGGAGAAGCATTCGTACATCTAGTTTGTTAGAAAAATACCAAGATTATATGGGTTGGACATATTCGAACTAAAACCATACGAGAAGACATGTTTTAGCATGTGATCCCCTTAGTGTCTAATGCAAATCCATTCGGGAAAAAGTAGAGGCCCATCAATCCACTCTTATCCCTCAAAATTCAAGACAGAACTGAAGTAGCTAAGAGATGGAGGGATTATCCAACCCATAAGGTATTCCTTTTTGGTGGAAAACCTAGTCTTGGTTAGAAAGAAAAATGGTGACATAAGGCATGTGTGTGATTTCATGAAGCTAAACAGAATAAATGAAGGATAATTATCCTTTACCAAATATGGAGAACATGCTGCGTTAGTTATAGGTTCTAAGTTGCTTTCCACCTTAGATGGTTTCTCTGAATTCTGACCAAGTTGTGGTGAAGGAATCGAAAGGATCAAGACAACCTTCACTACTCCTTGGGGACATATGTTTATGTCGGGATGCCTTTTGGTCGATGAATGTTGGAGCTACCTTTCAAAGAGCAATGGATGTTGTTTTTTTGGTTACATCAATGAGTTTATTGTATTCTATCAAGATGATGTAATCATATTTTCTAGAAAGAGAAGTGACCACTTGGTGCACTTGGAGAATATCTTGATAAGATGTAGAGAATATGGTATCTCGCTCAATCCAAAGAAATGCCATTTTGGAGAGCAGAAAGCAAAGTTGTTTTTCCACATAGTGTCACAAGAAGGAGTGATGATTGATCCAGAAAGAGTAGAGGCCATCAATAAGGTCCCAATTGCAAAGACTAAGAAAGGATTTAAGTCCTTCTTTGGGCAGATAAACTTCATCATAAGATTCATATCAAACTTTGTTGAGTTAGCCATTCCAATCACTTCCATGTTGAAGAAAGACTAGGCCATCAAATGGGAGGAGGATTCCATCCAAGATTTCAATGGGATTAAAGAGGCGCTCAAGCATGCACCTGTATTGGCAGCTCCAGATTATAAGAAGCCCTTTCAACTATTCTCTTTTGCTTTAGAGAACACTATTGCTTCTATCTTGCTGCAGAAACATGATGAAGGGGATGAGAGGCCAATTACTTTTTTCAGTAAGACCTTATAGGGGCTGAACTGAAGTACACTATCATGGAAAAGAAAGAATTTTCCTTGGTAAGAGCAACAAAGATTTTCAAGCCTTATATTCTAAGTTCAAATGTTGTTACTTATGTTCCCCATACCATGGTAAAGGACATCTTTTCAAATATGGAAGTCTCAAGAAAAATGTAGGTGGGTGAACAAGTTGCAAGAATATGATATGGACATCCAAACCACAAAGTTGGTGAGAGGTTTGGGCTTGGCTAAGCTTATGGCTGAGAGAAAATTACAAACTATTGATGTAAATGAGGCAGAAGAAGAAAGTGAAGGTGTATTTGAAAGGTTGATGAATTCTGAGTGGTATAAATATGTAATCTTTTATCTCAGACACCTGAGCTTCCCTAAGCACTTAAGTAGGAACCAGAGAGATCCCTTAAGTTGGCTTCCCAAAAATATGTCATCACTGATTATGGGTTAGCTTGGAAGAACCCAAAGGGAGTCCTCTTAAGGTGCATTACTGAAGAAGAAGCCCCTAAGATAATTATTAATCTCCATGGAGGAGTTTATGGGGGGCACTTTGCTGCAAGAGTCACAACACATAAGATCCTAAGGGCTGGTTATTGGTGGCCAACTCTTTTCAAGGATGCAACCATGCTGGTCAGAAGATGTGAGAGTTGTAAGCATTTCTCTAGAAGGATGAAATCTTCAAGCTCCCTTCCTTTGCAACATGTATCAATTGAAGCCCCATTCAAGCAATGGGGAATGGATTTCATTGGTGAGATTTCAGGCCCTTCAAGTGCTGGCCACAAGTGGATTCTTGTAGCAACTGATTATTTTACTAAATGGGTGTAGGAAATCCCCACCAAGAAGGCAACACACCAAGTTGTCATGGATTTTGTGCTAAACAACATCATCTCATAGGATTAGGGTGCCATCAATATTGGAGTTGATAATGACTTGAGCTTTAGAGCTAAACCTTTGATGGCAATGTGTAAAGAGTATGGGATTAACTTGACATATGCCTCCAATTACAATCCTCAAGGAAATGAAAAAGTTGAGTCTCGTAATAAAAATTTGCTAAAGATTATCAAGAACCTTGGAGCGAGAACAAGAGAAAGTGGGGTGAATAGTTGAAGTTTGTTGTGTGGGCAGATTAGATCATTGTCAAGAGGGTCACTGGAAAGAGTCCATTTGAGTTGGTATATGGGACTCAAGCCTTACTACCTCTTCATATGTAACTGTCTTCATATTATTTTATGCAACAGCTAGAAGATCGGGAGGTATGCTCTTATGATACCCGCATTAACCAAATTATTGAGATTGATGAAGAGAGGAGGATATCCCACTAGAGGCATGTGAGATTCAGAGAGAAATCGAAGAAATTTTTGACACAAAAGTCACTCCCATAGCATTCAATTTATGAGATCTTGTGTTGTTATGGGATAGTAGACATGAGGATAAAGGTAAACATGGAAAGTTTGACTCATTATGGATGGGCCTTACTCTATTGACATCAAAATTGGGAGAATACCTTCTTCCTCAAGGAATTAGGTGGTGAAATGCTCAAGTTGCCTATTAATGGCAGGAATTTGAAGCATTTCTTGGATTGATCCCCATGAATCAAGGCATAAATCTTCTATATAGTGTATTTTTTTTTGTTCCTTGTTTTTGTGTTCGTTCGGTCCTCGGTGACTGTTTTGTTAGTTTCTCTATTTGTTTTTGATGATGGCTCTATTTATATGCTCTGCAAGATGACTCCATTGCCCAATGGATATTTTTGGCACTTGGTCTGCTATTGTTCTTGTGGCACTCACGGGAGTACCCATCCCTGAGTCAGAGCCTGTGTTAGTGCTCAACATGATCTCACCCCAATTTACCAGTGAAAACTTATTGATTTATGGCCTTTGTCATTTTCTCCTTCCCCGTGTTGTGCTTGGTCAGTCTTTGTGGCCATTTTTAATTGGTTCTTGGGTCATAAATCACTTAGGGGTCCATGGTTTGATCCTTGTCTCTTTGTTCCTCTGGAAAGGGTTTGTATTTTAAGTCTCTCGTGCTCTGTTCCATCAAAAACTTGAGTTCCCCATGTTTTTGTTCTCCATTGATCCAAAATAATCGATTATTGCTACCTAATCTCAAACCCTTATAGGCTTTAATTATTTGCCGATAATTTACTCCTTTTAAGTAATCAATTTAAAATAAAATGCAAGACATTTAAGACATTTGCACAAATATTGATTATGGAGTTCAAAGCAATTACCTACGTCTCCGGTTTAGTGGTCGAAACGTTCCACTAGTCAAAACTTATGAAGTTCTGATAGTACTTTCACATGAAACCTAATGGAATTGCAAAGTAATTGGTGTGGCTCAATGGGCCTATTGGGTAGTTTATAATTTACTCCCGATCACAAATATTTCATCTACTATTGCCTAAAATAATAGGCCAATAAACAATATTTGTTGACACGTCTCACAAAAATAAGCTTAAAATATAATAACCTTCTTAGACTAATGTGTCCCCCTTTACTGCGCTCTAGCAATGAGCTTCTTCGTTGACTTTGGTGTGTGTTTACAATGCAAATGGGTTCCCTATTTATACAATTTTAGGGCCCAAAAATAATGGAAAATCATTTATCCTAAGGCTATTTTTAAACCTTAGCCGTACATAGAAATTGGGATAAAATTTCCAAATTGGCGGATTGCATATGAAATGGGATTAATACCCATTTTAGCCAATTTGCATTTTTAATGGGATTACATACCCAAATAAGCGGCTTTTGTTTGAATGAGGGGATTAATTCCCATTTTAGGCGCTTAGGGCTAGTGGTTTATATCCCACATTTGACTCCATTTCATTTGGGTAAGGTTTTAATAACCCTTACCCACTCCATCCTTCACATGGAAACATCCACGCATGGCTTTAAGCCCACAACAACCGTTTCACCACCTTCTCTCCTCCACGTGGAAGATTCCACTACAACCAATTTACATAGGGGCTTAGCATAACGTATGGTGGATAGTGGGTATTATGTGGTTTATACTAATGTCTCGAACATTAATATATATATATATATATATATATATATATATATATATATATATATATATATATATATGCATGGCATTTGGGAATAATGTATAGTGGACTTACCAAGTAAATAAAAATTTGACCCATACCATGGGATTGAAAATAATTAAGTTGATCATCAAGTAGTCCACTTTTCATCTCTCGATAGGCAAATCGATTGAATTCGACGAGTGGTGGCAAGCCACGTGTCACATGCGATTGGTCCAATATTGACCAATTGACCAAAGTTGACTTTCCCGATGTCTGAATTTTGACCGGACATATCTAGAGCTCCCAATGTCCATTTGTCACGTTCTCATAGTCATTGGAAAGATCTCAAGACAATCTTCTACACTGAAACCATTTAGGGATGTTTAGGGAACTTTCAAAATGATCCCCGATCATCCATGGTCGGATTTGTCTTCCTTATCGTTTCTGCCCTAAGTACTTGAAGAAACTGAATGGATGTATCCACTGAAGAATGTGTTTGAGCCCTGTAACATTTCTAAAAAGAAAATTCTTGAAGAAAATTTCATTCCCAAGCTCAAATGGTCATTTTTCTATATTTTATGATTTTACGAGCATTTCTCCCAGTCAAATTTGCATCCTTGTATCTCTGAGGATGTGGCACCTTTTAGTTAGACACAAATTAGCTGGGTACTTAGAAAAAATTCATAAAATTCCTCAACTCAAAATGTGTCCACATGGAAGTACGGCGCTCATTTGAATATTTAATTTTTGGTTTGGCCTTGGAGTAGTGACGGAAAACACGTGGAGGCTTCCCCTTGCTTGGCCTAGACTTAGACAAATGTTTATGCAATTGGAGAAATTTGGTAGAACAGGACACGTGGCGAGCTTGCACTCATTTAGGATCTCTACTTTGGACACCATCTTAAAGTTGCGCCATGGACACACGTGGAGGAACTGCACATATTCATCGGCCCGGCCCTTGAGTTTCATTCTAAAGAAGCACCGGGTTGACATGTGGAGGCCTCTGCTCACTTTGCATTTTACTTAGAATTTTCAATGGAAAAAGATACTACCTCGAAGCATGACATGTGGCATCCTTCACTTTGAGCTTCAAGCATTCGGAAAACCTTTCCGAGAACAAGACATGTGGCGAGCCCGCGCTGTTCAAGAGTATTAAATTTTTGGGACCACCTCGAGGTGCGCCATGGTGACATGTGGCGGTTTGAAAAGTCAAAAAGGAGCAAAGGCATGTCATCAAAGGCAACTTGGAATTTTTTTCCCCATAAGGATTAAAATTTCAAAATGGCACGTAAGCTTTGATAAAAGTAAAAGGTAAATGTTTTCCCGAGTCAATAATGGAGGTACGGGAACTCGGGAAATTTGGAAAATTTTCCTTTTGGGAGAAAAGATTCAAAAGTAAAAAGGGAAGCACGGTTCCCTAGAGTCATATTTGAACACGTGTCGGGCTCATTTCATGAAGGTAGAGTTGTAGGGAAAATTTGGAAAATTTTCCTTTTTCCAAAGCGATAAAATGGCGAGAATTTGAGTGCGGTTCCGCTTGAATCACATTTTGACACGTGTCAGGATCGTATCCCAAGGGCGAAGGTGCGGAGAAAAATGGAATTTTTTTCTATTTTTCCAAAAATTTGTAAAAATTCAAGGGAAGCCCTGGGTCTTTTCTAAAGTTTGAAATCTGCCACATGGACGGCCCAAATTCAAAGTAAAGATCAACGGCAGTTGTGAATCTAAATCTGATTTTCCCCATTTTTCTAAAACACGTCTGGAAGTGTGAGTCTCCATGATTTCTTGGTCTTTTCTACACGCCAAGCGAGAGAAGGAAGTTAATGTTGATATCTAAACTTTGGAGGGAAGATTTGGAGAACATCTTTCACCATTAAAATGGTCGATTTTCGTGCACGATGTGATTTTCCATTTTTCTTCTACCAAGAAAACAAGGGGCTAGATTTGATGATTAGGGGCGAAGTGGTTGGAAAATTGAAGGAAGAGTGATCTACCAGAGCCAAGAGTTGAATGTAGGAGGTATTCGATGAAATCTACCCCCTCGAGCACTGGAGACTCTTGAGATTTGATTATGTAAATCATGAAAGAATCATGGCGAACAATGGTGCATTTAATGTTTTTTTCTTTTGGGGAGAGGGGAATCTGTTGTAAATGCTATAAATGGCACAAATTTTTCATGCAAACGGTTGGGAGTTTTTGGAAAGGTAAGAGACTGATCTCTCTGCGAGAAAAAGCTTGTGAGATCTCGTCCTTTTTGAGAAGTCGTTTAAGAAGCTTGTATATCTCTCTTTGTGTCAAATTTAATCATGTCAAGGTGGTTGCAAGTATAAAGCCATTGACAAGCTTTGAGTTTTTTTGGAAACTTTCCCTTGCTGATAAATTTGATCAAACTTGAGTTATTTTGTGTTAATTTTGAGCAAAGTGTATTTATTTCATCTTTGAATGTATGCAAGTATTTTTCCTTGTTTCTGTTACAATATTGTATCAAAATCCAGTCCAATCACATAGATCTCAATCCTTGTGATAGTTTAGTGGCATCTAAAATTTCATTTCTCAGAAGAGCCTTCATCTGGGAGTGAGAGAAATGGTTTAAAATCACTTTTCTTTCATTTTGTTGACAGAGATTATTTGTAAGCCTCTAGGTGTACCTCAGGCGTGATTTGATTTGAATCTTGGTGCTTTATTGGGTTCTCTTATTCGAGCCTTCGTGACAAAATCCCATAGGCTGTATGAAAAATTGCCAATTTGGGCCTCCATTGAAGCACATATTCTAGTTGAAGAAACATTTTTAACTTTTGTGGCATTTTTTTGTTTGAATCTTTCCATTTTGCATAAGCTCTCAAGGATCTGGTGAGTCAAGTGCATCCTATCTCCCCTCCCACCAAAATTTCATTTAACAACAACCAATCCTACCCATACTACCCTGTTTGTCATGTGTGTACACAAATGCACAATCCTCATCACTTAAACATGCGAGAAACAAACAGGGTCTCTAATGTCTTTAGTAACCTTTGCCTTGTTGTTAAAGTATTTCCATGATCTGGAAGTGACAACTCATGAGAGTCAGATCTGGTGTGTTGATCATATTTTCCCCAAGGTCTTCTCTATAAAACTTATGCAAAAGAAAGTTACATGTGTCTCCTTTCATACAACAAAGGTTATAAAATAGGTTCTCTTACCTTGGTTGAAAGGCACAACCTCAAATAGTTAGGATCAGATCACATCCTTTTAAGGTACTACCCACTCCCTTTCAAAGCCTGAGTGCCAACAAGTTAGATAGATTGCTTCCCTGGCTACAAAACAACATACATGATTGTTTATCTACCTCTGAGTGTCCTGTCAAAATCCATGATGTTGCTTGGTCTTTGAAGGAGATTAAATTTGGGTACCAACACCTTCATCATTTATAATTTTTACAATTCGGTTCTTCATTTGTAATATAACAAAAATAATAAACAAGTGGATAATATAATATTAGGATATATAACCAACTAGATAGTTTAAAACAACAAAATTCCACCTCATGATTTAGGCTACCGAATCAAAATTTGGCTATCAACTATGTCGTGACCTAAACCTTCTACGTCGTTAGACCCAGGGTATAAAACTTAGGTGTTCATGTCCATTGGTATCGGTGAGAATTAGAAGATTCGCCAACTAAAACAACCCCTTATGTGTACCAAGTTAGTGTTATCCCAAATTCACCCCTCTAGGTAAATTGGATAACTCACATGATTTCTTTAGGATGAGCAAGTAGAAACATTACAAGGCCCAAAAATCAGGTTTTTTGGATTCCCCTTGCCTTCCTCTAACTTCCTTGTCCAAAAAAAATCCAAGAAGTTAGAATAAATTGCAAAAATCTAGAAAAATGGCTTCAAACAGTGAAAATCGGGTAAGTCAAGTTTTTTTGCCACAGCCGCATGATGTATATACAAGACAATTGGGACACGAAAACCCGATTTGCTGAAATAGCTGAAATGGAAAGAGTCGGTGAAGTCAAGTAAATTTGGCCCGGGTGGTCCATGGGACATCTGGACATGAGTTCCTTGAAGAGATGAAATGGATGATTTGCAAAGAAATAAAAAAATCAGTTTTGGAGCCAGAGCCGCACGGGTAGGTGCGGGACATCCAGACCCACATCGCCGAAATGGATGATTTACAAATAAATCGGAAAAATTGGGTTGTTGGAGCCCAAGCCACACAAGTACGCATGGGACATCCGAGACCCGCAAACCCAAAATCTCTATGAGCAAGTGTGATGTAGTAGAGGCTGGAGGTGAATGACCCTCATGGCCCGGTCAATGTTGGGACAAGCGGGATGCCAAGACCATATTTTGTTGAAAATGCCGACAGGAAGGAGACTTGTGGGTGGAGTGGAGATTTTTTTACTCGGGACATCAGGACACCAAGACCCACAATGGCTGATATGCCCGCATGCAAAGGAAAATTCAATGTTTGACCCTCGAGAACTTCAAACAGCCTTAACATTTGACCCCGGGCTTTGATTTTCACAAAATTAGACTTTTTAGAATGAGCACAATGTCCTCTATGGAAGAGAAACTAGATTTATTATTTTTAATGAGGGTAGATTTATCAAAATAAAGGAAAAATATTCATCTCTAGTCAATCAGATGCTCATTCCCGTAAAATGACAGAAATGCAGACAGACTTGAAATAGTTGCCCACACTCAGAAGGCCATAACTTTTGCATTTCAAAAAAATGCACAAAATTGGTACTTATTAGAATCATGTTTCTGATCCGATGCAAAAAAATTAGAAATACAGAATTTGATGAAGAATATATGGTGATTTTTGGAAAATGTTCCCGAGTTCGAATCGTGTTTTATTTGGTAGTTGGGATGCATTCAATGGAGCATGGGCTGACATTTCTCACTACTGCAAGTCATGGGATAGTATGGGGAGCCTTTTGCAAGAAACAAAACATCATTTCACTTCATTTACTACATCTTGTAAGTGGTTGAAGGATAGATTTTGGGATTTTCATTTTCCCTCTCTCTCTCTCCTCTTAGAAATCTATAAATTAGAGTGTTGGGCTCATTATAAAGGAGATAGTTTTTAAGTAGAAAAACTCTGTCAAAATTGCTTTGTGAAGCCAATGTGTTGCAGCCCTTGTATTGGACTCCTTACATGGTGATCCAGGCCCTTATCTTGTAATAGATTGAACTATGCATACTTATGAAGCAATAGATGCAAGTTTGTGGATGTATCTTCTCCTGTTGTGTTTGTTTGCATTCCTCTTTCCCTTTCAATATCATTGCATATATATTGTGTCTATATTATGTTGTTCCAAGGATCCATTGTCATTGTGTGTGCATGAAATATTATTGTGAATGCGGTTCTAGGTTGTGGAGAACTATTATCACCCCTTCTAGTTTACATTTTACTTCTACTTTTCATACATTAGAAGACTACTCTCACACTCTCCTTTTCTCGTTGTATCACTACTTTAGTTTAGGGGTTTTTTTCATGCACGCTCTCTCCTTGGTCCCTTGAAAATTTAGATTAGGATAGATATTTTTTCCTATATTAGAGTAGATTGTAGGCGGGTAGTTTAGGAGCAAGAACCAGCTTTTCTGGAGGTCTATCTAAAGAAGTAAGTCCCACACTTGGAGATAGTACCCATGTTATCCAATCAAACTGTGACCTCAATCACACACACTTGTGCAAACCATAGGGTGCTTTGATTTGGATATAACAGATTAGAAAATGAAATTTTGAAAGGCTTGCAAAACAATACTCTGAAACCTTTGTAAAGGATATGTCAAGCATCGTATGTGTTCTTTGTTATGTAGAGAGTCATGTCAAGAAATATATCGACCTCATTTTACCATTTGTGCTCTCTTCGCAGCTCCTCTAAGAGCCCTGGTGCTCTACTTTTGCACTTTTAGGAAGCTACCAAAACTAAAAAGTTGGCTTTCATTTTAAGCCACTTTCGATCCCTGAGCAATGGAATGTTTTTCACCTTCACAAACCTCTAGTATATTTACTATAAAATTTCTTGTAACCTCTAGTTTTGGGAAAAACACTCTTCTAGATAGTTTTGAAAGGGTATTTTTTAGGCATCGGGTTGTTGTTTGACTAAGTCAGACTGGCTCAACTATGACCGGTGGCTCTAGAAAAACTCATTGTCTTTTACAACCTGGTTACAAGTTCTCAGTCCCTTCAAATCTATTATATTCTCCATATATAGGGGGAATTGTAGTAAATTTCTCATTTCACGTTCATTCATCGAAAATTATCCTTGGACATGGTTTTTTGAGCCCTCGAGTTAACTTTTGATTGTTTTGCAACTAGTCCATTCTGAACCGATGGCCTCAGAAATCTAGCCACCAATCGTAAACCGTTCACCAATTCTAAATTTTGTCAATTCCTGTGAATTCTTGGTGTATAGGAGGACACATAGACACTCACGTGTGGTGTTTTTGGTCATCAGTGGACAATGTTTCAAATTGGTTCCCTCACCTCCGAGCCTTTATTGAACATTTTTACAATTACTAGAAAAATTTAGAAAGGAAGTTGTAGGATCCTGTCGAGTTACCAAACCATTGTGGAAACTTGTTGGCACTTGTAATTAACTAATTGGAAAATCTACTTTGTGAATGTTATGTGAACTTGAAATTTTGGAAAAATAGTGTTTCTCTCTCCTTGCTTAAGAAATAAGGTGAAGTGAAATGAAAGAAATATGTGTCTCTAACCTTTTCCTTTCGAATGAAAATTATTAATGTTATTATGTAAATGAGAAACTAAATTTTTTAATTATGCTAGATCTGGTGGATGCCATGCTAACGATTTATCGCTGATTTCATGCTCACATGGCTTTGTAGGGTGGAAGTGAGATGGTGAAAAGGCGTGGTGTAATCCATTGTTTATTATTGTAATTTATATAGGTTATTGAAAAATGTATATATGTGTAATGTATTGCCATGTTACTGAAATTTATATTTGAAGTTCGGTAATATGTATGAGATGATAGTTTTATGAATGCCTTGGGAAATGTGCATTTAATCATGGGTACCTTTTGATTTAGATTTGCATATGGAAAAATTTGGATATGTTAAATGAATTTGAATGTAATATCTTGTAGTGAATTTCCAGTGTGCAATAGTCGATTAATTAATTGATGTGTTGTGTTCTTTACCTTGAAAATGCAATAAAGAAATCTAAGCGAATTAGTCAACCCTAGTACAAAATTTTTGTATAACTAACCCTCTTGTGTTATTATTTTTGCATAGAAAACTGGAAACCTTAGAATGAACTTAAACATGTATGCTTGATGACACCTTCTATCTTAACTAAATAATAACCCTATATATTTAGCGGCATTGTCGTGAAACTTTATCGATTATGAATGAATTGATCAAACATTATCTATAGTAAGTGGTTCCCTTCTAGGATTGGTTATCATGTGTGTAGTAAGAAGAATATATTCTCTTCAGGTCCGACTTATGTGTTAGGTGACAAAGATCACCAACTACTCTTGAAATTAACCTTTAGCAGATTGGATTATCTAATGAAGTTAATGTTTAAACTTTTTGTACCCTCCCTCTCATTCTAGCCACATTAGTTTGCAAAATGCTATCGTCTTAAAAGATATTTAATATTCACAACTAAAATTTATGGTACTACACCTAAGAAATATATTCATTAGTTAATTTCTATAACTTAAGATCCATTGTTCTAAGCAACAACTATGTTGTGTAACCCTAAAAGATATGGAGTAAGTAGAGATAACACCTCCTTAGTATCCTAGTCAACTGCCAAGTTAGATCTAGAAATTCTCTTCATAATCGAATGAATTCCTTATGGGTAGAAAATGTTAAGTAACTCCTTGCAAATGAAATTGATTTGAAAGATTTTGACTTAAGAGAAACCTAAAAAGATACAACCTGGTTCCATAATCCTTTGTTATGTCATTTATGACATTAGGAATAAAAGAAATTTCTCTTGCAGAATCATGAAATGTGAAAACATGGGATCTTACTTTGAAAACAAATCTTGTGGTTCGTGTGTAGTTCTAAAGCTTCCAATCATGTACTTCTTCTAGATGTTAGAAAATACTTCCGTAACTCCTTTTGTTATAAAACAATGCTAATAATGAGACCATAATGTGATGTAAGAGTAAAGCATATAAGAGTGAAACGAGATTTGAGGTTAGGAATAATGCCACTCTTGGAGTCCTTATAACTCAATTAGGCATTTCCTTGTGTTAAAAAGAATATGAATTGCCTTGGAGAGATCAACTTCGAGAAAATAAAAGATATTTATAAATTTAAATTAAATTTCTTGACTTGGAATTTTTGAATGGATTTAACATTTTATCTAACTATATTAACTATGGTAGGGAAATAAAGATACCATGATAAAAAAATGTTTTGGAAGAATGTATCTTGAATCTAAATCTATCTCAAATCCTAAGATTTTTGTCTAGACTTCACGTCGATTCAATATGCTAGTAAGGGTAAAATTTGAAGTTTGAATAAACATAAGTTTAACCTATGAACGAGAGAATTAAGAATTTTGTATACATTTTGGAATATGCCAACTAATTATGTAAGTTATGGATAGTTTCATAAGAGATAAAGAGCCAACTTAAAAGGTTGAACTGTAAATTGAATGTGAAATGAATTAAAGATTTTGTAGATGAAAAAGGATAAAAATATCCTTGCAAAATAATGTTCTTGAAATGTTAATCATGACTAATATGTAATCAAGGTAGTGATGGATCGTGGGTTTCCAACCCTTGAGTCATTTTCTTGGGGTTAGGTTATTCTTAGCATTCGTTCATTAGGGAAATTTTGGTATCGACATGTATATGGTGTTGTCGTGTGTTTATGTGAGTCTATGACTTATGTAAGTGTTTTGTGTGTTGTTGAGATCCTCTTCTTGGAACCCATGAGGTGTTGTGTAGTGAGAAATCTAATTCAAAAAAATTATCCTGGTATTTTTACTATGTATTTGTGTGTGTAAATTGTGGGCGCTACATGTTTCTTAAAACAAGGATTCTTAAGGTGAATTTCAAGGTGATCTTCACCACTCAACATGGTGTCGACCAAGAGAATATGTTCTCCTTGTGGTTACCAAACCTATAAGGAAACCGCATACTCCAGACAAAAATTGGACCATGTCGTTAAGTAAAAGATGGGTTCACGAAAATGTCACTAAACATAATGATTATGATGGAGAACTCAAACTAGGGGTTTTATTTACTTAAAATAGGAATTTCCATCGACCGCAAAATTTAATTTCATTCTACGGTTTCAATTTCTTCTAAGTTAAGAAGGATCACACATGAAGACATGTTATGCATGAATCTTATACTAGGGTTGAGTGTTTCAATTAAATCTCTTTATTACATTTACAAGTAAGAATACAACACACTAATTAATTTTTTGTTTATTGAACACTAGAAATGCACTATAAGATATTAACTTCAAATTCATTTTTACCATACGTAACTATGAATCGAATTGAACCTATGATTCAATGCACATTTTGTAAGATATCCCTAAAACTAGCATCTCATACATATTAGAAAATCTCAAATATAAATTTTCTGTAACATGAGACTACATTATACATAAATTCATTTTACAATGACCTATATAAATTACAATAATAAATAATAAACTACACATCACCTTTTCTCCATCTTTTTCATCCTACAAAGCCATGCGAGCATGGAATCCACCCTAATCTAACATAATTAATGTATTTAATTTTCCATTTACATATAATAATAATTATAATTTGTTACATCCAAAAGAAAAGGTTTAGAAACATGTATTCATTTCACTTCATTTCGTAACCAAGGAGAGAGAATGAGAAGCGCCATTTTGTCAAAGGTTCCATTTCACACAACAAGTTACACTATAGAGTTTCAACCAGTTATTTACATGTGTTAAAAGTTTTCCACGATGGTTTAGCAACTTTGGGGTCCTTCAACTTTCCTTTTTATGTTTTCCTCCTAGTTGCAAAAATGTTCAATCTAGACTCAAAGGCTAAGAAACCACTTTCAAACATTGTCTTTTAGGGAGCAAGCATACCACGGGTAAGTTTCTACGTGTCCTCCTATACACCAAGAATTCACAAGAATTGATAGATTTCAAAACTGACGAATGGTTCATGATTGGCGGATAGTTTTCTAAGGCCATTAGTCGTGAACGACCTAGTTGCAAATGATTAAAAGTTAGCTCAAGGGCTCAGAAAACCATGTCCAAAACTAACGTTCGATGGAGGAACGTGCCACGATAATTTTCCTACAAGTTCCCCCATATATGGATAATTCATCAGAGTCGACAAAATTGAGAATTAGAAAGTGGTTTTCAAATGACGACATGCTTTCTGGAGCCATTGGTCATAATTGGTCCAGTTTGACCTAGTCAAACTGCGACTGGAGGCCTACAAAAAGCCTTTGCCAAACTAACAAGAAGAGTGTTTTTCCCCAAACTGAAGGTTCCTTGCAATTTTCTAGTAAAAACACTAGAGGTTTGTGAAGGTGGATAAGCATTTTGGTGCTCAGGGTTCAAATGGTGGTTCAAAATGAAAGCCAACTTTTCAATTTTAGTAGCTTCCTACAACTGCAAAATAGTGAAACATTGTTCCTAGAAGGGCGTCAAAAGATCACAAATGATCATTCAGGGTCGATCCAAAGACTGAGGTGACTCCTCACATAACAAGGTACATGAATGAAGATTAACATCCCCTTTCCGAAGTTACGAAAGGTTACTTTGCGAGTCTCCGATGGAAATCACAAATTTATCTATTTAAACAAAGAGATGGTCAACATATTTACTGGGAAGTCAACTTCAACTCGTCAATAAAAGAGGTATTGTAGCTATCTAGTTTAGTTGGGATGCTACTAGATAATCTTGAAGTGAGGGTTTAAGTTCGTTGTTTACCAAGGAAAAATAGGTCCTGTAAGTTACGTTATGACATTTTATTGTTTTGAAACCAATTTATTTAATACAATCAAATGTACAAAAAACCTTTGGATTAAAATTTTATTCCGTTGCAAAAGAAAAACTAAATAATAGAAATTATGAGAGATGAGGGGAGATGAACCATGCCTGAGCGAAAACGAATCACCCCAAGTGTGGAGCTTGATTCCTCATCCGAACCAAACATTTGCCAACAATATTGCGAACCTACTCTTGGCTCCCCTCCATTCGATGATCCAACAAAGATAATAGATAATACCCATGCCATTTTCTTCTAGTTGGAAAGAGATGGTACAAATTATGGAGGCAACATTTTTGAGAAGCATTACATCCAGGAGTTCGCTTCCTAAGCATAACTCAAACAAAACCCAATATTCATTGCATTTTGATTGTTAAATCATGCCCCTGTGACAACTATTGGAGATGTCAAGAACCTCCATGTATGTGTTGACTACCACACTGCAACCAACTTTATCTCCAATATTATTGCAAGACAAATTGTTGTGGGAGGTGCAAATCAATTCCATCATTTCAAAAATAGGTAAATTTCTTATAGAGATTATGTACAATGCCATGTAAAGCAATCTATGAATATATCCTGACAATACAATGAGGTGCACCGTGTCAGACCAACAGTAATCAATTACTCATGCATAAGATCCAGATGTAACCTGAGTTTTTCAAATGAGCTAAGCAACCGTATTTTCTTAAAACATATTTTTTTCTAAGGCTTCATTGTTACCAACATTGCTACATTTTATTGAGAAGTTTTGACAAATAGTTCACATACCTCTCATATGCTCCCACATTTGCATTTATGTTAACCAGGGAACTTGCAAATACAACATCTATCAAAACCCCCTTTCAACATTGAGCTAAATATGGACAAACAGAGGGCTCCATGCAGAGGAAGAGTGAAAGAGATAGGATCCTATAGAGGCATACGTGGGATAGCAAGAAGTGCACTTTCAATGTCTAAATCGATACAATGACTAACCCAGGTAAGAGGTAAAGCACAAGGAACAAAATATGGTAGACGTGGCATAAGTTGTCAAAACAGAAGAAGCAAAATCAATGCAGCTAGAAATTTCACTTCTCTGTATCTCCAATATTATTCTGCATACTACAACTACCAAAAAAATGGTGAACGGACTCTCCTTTCTTCTCAAAGGAAATTGGAACGGCTTCAGGAACAAATAAAGATCCAGATAAACAAATTTGTATATAGTAAAATGAGGGATACTGGGTTACAGATTTATCTCCGTGTGTAGGAGTGGTCTTACCCATAATGGTACTGATTAATGGATGACTCTAAGGTTTTTGGCGAGAGCTCCTGATCATCATAGTTCCCTGTAACACATTACCTTCTCTATAACCATCCACATATTGGTAATTCTACAACATTAACTTGCATTCTACCGTGGTAACTCTGTTGCATCTCGGATAGAGTGCTTGTGTTGTCAAGGAAGGAAGATGACAGGTCTGAGATCTCGTCAAAAATTTCGGTGCTCACATGCCCTACTGCACACTAACAGACATGGCTCTCCTTCAACACACCAAGCCCCATTACTCCCTAACAACCCTCACCCACCAGAACTTCACTTCCATTTTTTTTTGTTTTTAGTCGAGCACTACAACGTTGTTGCCCTTCATTTCAAAAATTATTTTCCTGAATTAACAATTCATTACTATAATGTTTTATCAATAGATCAAAATCAAAGTGTGGATTTAAATAAATCGGATGCACGATGATTCTTGTAGTCTCCTCACTAATTTGTATTGGATATTTATATATTTGAAATGATAAGAGTGTTTTCCTATGATTTAGAAATAAGCAATTGTAAAAGTAAATAATTCAATTCATATATCATAAAAATGGCATCTCTCGGATTTTATATTTTTGTCTTTCTTCAAGAATCTACACTCTTCTTGAAGATGTAAAGGATGGGAATGCAGTGGCTCTTTCTATTTTTTCTCCAGATCATTCATCTATTAACCAATCTTATGCAAAAATGGTTTTTACTTAGGGAGGGGAAATTAATTTGAAGAAACCCATGAATGTACAAGGAGAAGATGATCTTGTATTTGTTAATGTGAAAAATCCCCTGTCAATTGAAACATTAGAGAGCCTTCTCACTCCCACGGACATAAATGTAACAGTCGTTATAGAAATATTTAAGAAATGGATGCCTTCTTGAAATAATGCTTACCATGCAGTTGAGTGGGATAAATGTATAATAAATCATATACATTCCTATTGATTTTTATTCTTAGGATTGCACCACATGGCATCATTCGGGGTCTTCTAGTTTCTTCTCATTCATTACGTAATTATCTTCTCGAGACATTATGTGTGTCACTTAATCGTGAATTCCACGTGTAGTATGGTATTGGGGCTCCATGCATCTATCTTCAAACATGTCTTACCTATAATATTAAATGTTATTTGACCATGCATGCTTGCTATCTTACTTTACAATACTCATGGGGCCAATAAAGATATGTTTGATGCCCTCCATTAGAACCTTCAACTGATGTATTTACATTTTTATTGGTAGGATACACTCCCTTATGTGTTTTTGCTTTAGGAATTGAATGAAGAATTTAAAGTTTTGATTTCCTTCTTATATCCAATTTAAATAGGATCTAATACGAGATCACATGCTTTTATGAGCTTCTAACTCTCTTATCTTAGTCTCAATAGAAAACACATTCTCATACAAGTGATTATTATAATGGTTTGTAGTAAGAGTTTGCATATTTATTAGAAATTTTACTTTTAAGGGTTTCCCTCTTCTCTCCTCATTATCATCATTCTACTGAATTCACTAAGAAATTCAATACATTTATAGACCATGAGATCTTACTATTCTACCCAAGTCTCTCCTTGACTATGCTTTGGAGTGGACTTCCTTATGGTTTGGAGGGAATATTATACACAATGGGATTTCTTAAGGTGGGAGAAATTTAACTTGTAAAAGACATCCACATTTTCCCCAATGTGACCAGATAAATAATTAGATAAGAATATGTAATTCTATTTAAATGCGGAGATCAAAATATCTTGAGAAACTAACAAGATTTAAGAATTCAATGTAAGGTTGGGAATTTGATTGAGATAAAACATATCTAAACTAGAAATTGTGTGTTAAATGTGTGATGAAAACGCCCAAGGGGATGCATTGAAGAAGTTAAACTTAAGGGAGATGAATATCAGAGGATAAAGAGAGGTGATAAAGATGGAGATTAAGGGAGGGGAAGTTGAGGGATATTGGAAATGTTGGGGGAACCTACACTAGAATCTTTTTTTTTATGAGCAGGCATATATGAAATGTGTATTTGACCTGCTGATCTTGGATCCAAATACAAATCCAATACAAACTAGATTCAATAGATCTAGTTGAACCCAATGAAACCATAATATTTGATGTAAGCATGAACCCAAGTGTAGCAAAGGGGTGAGATGAGGAATCAATTTTACATTGGTTTGTAGAGGATAAGCGTAACGCCTACAAATTTTTGCACATGAAACCCAAATCTAGACAAATATTAAAATAGAAAAATTATGGGATAATTTCTTTTGTTAAAGGATGAATGCAACGCTTAACTAAAACCGGGGTTAATGATCAACCGTCACAAAATTTAATAATATTAAATAAGAGAATTGATTAAATCCTTAATTGAGTTTAAAAATATTTCGTTCCATTAATCCTAAATAAATTTAACACACAGGTTCCTAAGGTCAAGCAAAAAATGAATAACTAAAGTCCAAGCCAAAATAACCCTTTCATTTATACTAAACTAATTATTTAATTTTCTAATAAAGAGGTAGTCTAACTAATAAGGAAAAAAGTTTATTAAATTAAAACAAAATACAACAACAATAGCTTAATTACTTTCAACCCACTCAAGTGGCCCCATTCAAAAAGGGGACCCATGTGATCAAATGATCACCTCACCTACCCCCACCCCATCCCTAACTTTTGTAGGAGACATTTTGGGCCATTGGATGGAGGGGTTTCAAAACAACCCTAAAAATCCTTAAGGAAGGCTTTATTTCATTTCTCTTTGTTCATTTCATTCATTTCTTTGTGTTTTTTTTTTGCAGGTTAAGGAAAGTATGGGAGAGGAGGAATCCATGAGAGAGGAAGGGAAACTTGGGATGGATACTCACATCCCCCAATATCATTCATTTTATTTTGTTTTCCATTTCAATACTACCCTCTTCTAGGGTTGTAAATTTTCCATTTCATTGTAAACATAATTTAAAAGAATACCCATTTAGGTTTGTTTTCTCAAAATATCTAAATTTATCCCCTTATTTTGCTTTTCAAAGAATACTCTCTTCTTAAGGTTGCATTCATTTCCTTCCCTAAAATGAGTAGGTATACACAATTAAAATTTTCTATTATATATACAATTACATTTATATATATAGACACACACACACTTGTGTATATATGTATATGTATATATATATATATATATATATATATATATATATATATATATATATATATATATATATATATATATATATATAATATATATATATTATACTAAAATGGGTTATACCGGTAGGTAAATATAGATTATTATATATTCATAAATATATATTATAAATACACACATACACATATCAAAGTTTGATTTCAAAAAACCATGGCCGAGGCCAAGACATAGTTTACGAGAGGAAGGAAGATCTTTGTTTAGCATGGAATTAATAGCAAGGTCGGTTGGTGGGGTTCGCCCCGCCCCACCGTATAAATATTGAAATCCAAAAGGAGGTGGGGTCACCGACCACACCCTCCATCCCATTATCATGGGTGGGGGTGTAGTCGGCGACTCCTACCCACCCCATTCCTACCGACCAAAATCCGAAAAGACAACAGAGAGTTAAACTAAACTTTCGGCACCAATATAACACAATTTAAGTTTTAAACTTACATTATTTTACACATAATTTTACGAGGCTAAAATTAATATGAAATAATATTATTACTATTAATACTAATAACAAAAAGACCTAAGTAATATGAATACTAATGTGTGTGTGTGTCTATATATATATATATAATAAAATTTCATATATTAATAACAAATTCTAATTTGCAATAGATATCTATTTTAATATTTTGGTTAAATTAGGATACTATTAATACATCTATAATATTAATGTATTAGTGAGGCTAAGGCAGCTAATTGTAATTGAATTTCCTTATTTATTGACATTCATAATGAACTAAAAATAGGTGTAAATTTTGTAACAATTTTATATATCAAATGAAAATTAGTTTATAAGGGATTACTAAAATTCTTACAATTTGGTTTAATCGATTAATTAACCAAGTCATTTGTAGCATGACAAGAATAAGAAATAATAGTAAGGATTTTAAACTATCCAATAAAGAATGGTAATAGGACTACTAAAAAAATTGTTTACTCAAGTAATCTTAAAAATTATTTTCCTTCTTCCAATTTGTAGGAATGTAACCAATTTCTAAATACTCCAACACACAATCCTTTCAAAGGAAACAATAAACTATGATCTCTTTTATTTTCTTCCTTTGTTTGTTTGGTGACTATTTGAATAACAACCATTTCACAAGTAGATGTAATCTAACAAGCTACTCATTTCTTTCAAAAATAGAGTCTATCACACTTTACAGGATTTTTATAAATGGATGTATATCACCTTTGAGAATAATGAAAATACTTAAATTAAAAAGTATGCACAACCATTTTAACTCTATTAAAATTTTCCTTTCAACAAGACAAAGTAAGCTGGATAATTGTTTTCCAAAACAACACATTTGTAATTTTAATTTTCTCAACCCACACTCATAAAAGAGTTTGCAAGGTAAGATGATTTCCAAAGACTAGAACCAGTTTATCAAAACTCACAATTTTACAATACATCCATTCCAAATGAAGAGTATAGATTTAAACAATATACAACAAGAGAGCTTGCCACAAGGCCAAGTTACAAGTTTTCCAATAAGCATGTCTTCCTCACAATGGTAGCTTCAATTCTAACTTTCTTCAATCTTCACAATGGATTCACAAAACAAGGAAGGGGGAGTAGGAAATGCTCTCCACCCAACCTTAAATCCATTAAGGTAAGAATCCATTCCCTTAATGGCCCCCAAGCCCAAAGAAAGGAACCATGAGGGGCATTAAGCAACAATGACAACTATCACAAAGAGGCTTCTCAACAAAAACACACATACAAAACAAGCAACTCCACCAAGATCACATAACCAACAAGTTTACACATACACATCAAAACAAAGGTTTGAGGATCAAACCAAGTAGAGAAAGGGATATGGGATACCACCTCCTTATGCCTCCCAAGTGAAGTGGGAGTCTTTCCCTAAGCCTCCAAGTGCACAAAAATAATCACACAATTCCTTATCTCTCCCTTACAACAAGTAACAAATCCATGAATCTCTTTTCTCTCCCCATAGGAAAGACTCCCATTCACACTCCCACCAATTTTCATGCCTCACATAAACTCCATTTTCCCTCCCCAATGGTCCCATAATCCCTTCTCACACACCCAACTAAGGCCAACTACTCAACCAACCCACACAACACCATCACAAGACAAAATTCTTTTAACAAGCACAACATTGCTTACAAAAACACAAATCATAATAGAAAAGGTTGGAGAGCCTACCTCTCCATCAAGATCCAAGAAGAACCTTCACAAGCCTCTTCAAATCCAAGCCAAGCACTCCAAAAGCTCCAAAATCCAAAAGTGCACAAGAAGCAAAATGAGCAAGTAACCCCCATTCCAACCAAAAATCACAAATAAATAGAATTGGGAAGTGAGGATGATGAGGTGGATCCATGTAGGATGCCACTTCATCATCCCCCATCCTCACACTCAAGTCAAAAAATCAAAACCAAGAAACATCAATGCACAAGCAAGGACTATGACAACCCACATGGCTCAAAACTTGCACACCATGCTTTCAAGGGAAAAAAATGGGAAGAAATAAAGTGCAATGATTTTCCTTCTCCTACACTCAAAGATGGACAAAGAATTCAAAATTGAGCTTCCCAACCCATAGGTAAGGTTGTTGGGCCAAATTAAGAGGCATGGGACAAGCCTTGCTTGTCCCACAAGTCTCCAAAAGTGCCCCCAAGTCAAAATCTGAATTTTGAACTTGGGGTGGAGTAAAATACTCCCAAATCAACATAAATTCTTCTTACACAAGGACAACAAGATCACATTATCACTATAAGTCACATCTCTACTTTGGTTAAACTAAACAAGAAGGTTTAAGTCTAATAAACACACATTTACACATGCTAATAAAGTGACAATTTTTTTCCAAATTTAAAAACAAAAACATAAATAAACACATACAAAAATTAATGAAAGGGACACAATTCACCCCATGGCCACATATGTGAAATCACCCCCCATGGGTGACCTCCAAACTAGACAAGCAAGACACTACACAAAACAACATTACACAAGTTGTCAATTTGGCCTCATTGCTCAATACTCGACATCCTTTCGTGGTTGGTCCCTATCCCCTTCGATGTTTGTGATAAAAGTCTTGCACACAAAAAATACCTCTTTGGCCTTTCGGTCATTATTAACAACATCGAGAAATCATATATATATATATATATATATATATAACCATATTCATCATTCAACATTTAACAATTCTATTATCCATCAATATGCCAAAATATAACCCTAACATCCATGAGATTACAATTATATTCCAACATCTCGAAACATAACATGTCAATATAAAATCTACATCATGAAAATCAACATGCATCTAACTGTCTAACATCACTATCTAGTGCATCATGATAAAACATAAACATCATAGTGTCAATAATCCACATATCAGTATAATCTATCATCTACTTGATCAATGTATCATAATCAAATGTCTGAACATCATTCCAATAGTATAAATATCAAGATAAAATAGTGTCGAAGAGGAGTGGGCACTACAAGAACAATCCAGGGAAAATAAAAAAGGTGCATCCTAAGGTGGAAAGGGGAACTCATGACCCTCTTATGGGACCTTCTTTCCTAAATGAAAAGCTCTCTAAAATCATTGATGACATTGAGGGAAGAATAGTTATTCCTGCATGCCCACCTATTACATGAAGATCAACCTCCTTGGGATCAACACCAACAACTTCAGCCTATTCAATTCAAAACAAAAATGGTGAATCAATTCCTATAGCCATTAGACTTTCCAACAATGCACTTAAGTCAAAAAATGGTTTATCCTATTGTGTCCAGTGAATTTCTTGAATTGGGTCTTATGAAGTTCTTGTATTGGGTTTAAGAGTTTCTAGAATTTGGTCTTATAATTTTTTTGATTTGGGTCTTATAAATTTCTTGAATTAGTTAGAGACAAAGCATGTGTCCTCACTTTTACACCGAGTGGTGAGGGAATGGTTGGATTTAAGATACCAATAAAAGTGTTGTTCATCTGAGTTGTCAATGCAATAAAGCCACATGGTAATTAGTTGATATTTGGCTCACCATAGAAATGTTCTCTTCTTCCCTGATTGTCATCACATGGTTGTACAACACGTAGTTGTTGCCATATTCTACCATTATTATTCCACACGTAACATAATACATAGTGAAGCCCTACAAGTTAAAAAAAACATAAAACATAGTTTGTTTGGGAGAAATGGTGTCAAGAGATGGTCTATTAATACGCCAAAAAAATCAAATTTTATTGTCATAGATTACTTCTCACAAAAAAGACAATAGAAAAATAAGATGATGAATTCATGCTCTAAGTTTTTCGACGTAGATGTTAGCTTACCATTACTTTTAATGGAAAAGAAAATTGGGTGAAAGTTTTTACGTTTGTTAAGTGGTTGGGTTAAAAAGTTGGTGGCTAGGTGTAATGACCAATGTGCATATATGTGGACGGATAATATTTTTCCATATTATCTACACCATTTTTCAAATCAAGTATGTGGCCACATTTCTACCATTATAGTGTTACAATATAATATATAAAAATTTGCTACCATGATACACATTAATATAAATATTGATGTTTCGTGCACTTTTATTTGTAAGATGAGGACAACCATCAACGAAGGAGTAAAATTTTTTGTAACTACAATGAATTAACGAGGCAGCCATGGAAGGGAAGATTGTAGGAAAGGGGGAGAGTAGGTGAGTAGCCAAGCTATTTCGTGAGGCGGACAGGGTGCCTGCCAAGCTCACACCTCTCTGGAGGGAGGCCGAGCCTATGTGAGGTATCACAAAGTTCATCATTGACAAAGCTAAGGAGAGATTTCGATTTTTAATAGTGAAGAGGTTTGTAGGATTAGGACTGAACATATATTTTGTGAGGGATTGGGCCAAAAGAAAATGGGGCTGCAAGGTTGAAGTGTGCACTCTGGTAGGAGAGGGATTCATTTTTTCTTCTAAATGAGTGGGAGATGGAGAAAGTGACGCTATCGGGGCCATGGTTTTATGGTTTTGATGCTTTCACTTTCCATTCATGGGAACTTGGTATGCCCCATAATTTTTTCTTCCATGCTCTTCCAGTTTGGATCTGAATCCATAGTCCTCCCTTGGAATTTAGGGAACCCGAGGTATTTTTGGGGATTTCCAGATCGATGGTATTTTTGATCGATGTGGATCTGACTACCAAAGCTAGATCTAGAATGGTTTTTTTTTGGGCTCTACATTAATATTCCTGTGGGATTTAAAGTTCCCTAATGAATTTTCTTGCACTCTCCAGTTGGAAAATGGGAATAGGTGATCGAGGTGGAAAGTTCCACCATTTTTTGTAGTAAATGCAGAACGATTAGGTATGAGATGGATGGTTTTTATGCTTTCGAGGGGTCACCTGTAGAGTTTAACTACCTCCAAGGGGAATATGAGAAGGAAGGGGAAGAGGAAGCAACGGATTTTGTGATTGAGACATTGGAGAAGTCTATTTTTGTGCGGTGGAGGTCAAGCAGTACTACCTAGGAAGTGTTAATGGCTTGTCTTTGGGATGGGAGTTATTTCTTCTGGTGGTGTCCCTACGAACGTTGCCTCTCCAGATTGTTCTTAATCAATGTGTTCTTCAACTCAGAACAACATGGGGTATCGAACCTAGGTGGAAGATGGATTAACGGTGGTGAATGGTGGAGCCAATCATGACTAGGTGGACTAGTGGGAAGGGCAAGACTAAAATTTTAAAACTTACTCTATGTTGGATGGTTAGGAAATTAATGCTAGCAGATTGGCGGTGGTTTGTTCCTACTTGGATGGTTTGATCCATCCCTCTTTTGGTTGGGCGGAGAATCTTTCTAACAGGAGGCTCACTTTTTTACTTGAGCCCAAACCGACTTCTCTCGGGATGGATGACGAGGGGTGAATGGAGGTCCATCATAGGAAATTTTATGCCACTCGTAGTCGTTATTGAGTGACTTCAGGTGGGGACCCTTAGTTTTTTCTATATCTAGGTTGAGTCAAGTTTCCTTGACTTTTCCTTTCGTATTGCTTACTTAGGCTCAATTCTTTTCTCCTTCAACTATTAGTAGAGGTAATTTCTTTGGTCTTCATTGTTCTATATTTTTCTCCTTTGTATCTCACACGATGTATCTACCTATGTAAGTCCTGCATTTGGGAGCCATAATCCCTACTTTATTACCTAATCTAATTGAAAATATATATGAACATATTATATAAAAATTCATGTTATTTAAATTTGAGGCATAATATGTTTATTAGACTACTTTATGGCCTACTCCAAGTAAGACATTGGTATATACTCCATAGAGATAATTAAAGTTAAATTCCTATTTGGTTTTACAAAAAAAAGATACAAACATGTTATTCCTAACTGCTAGCCATAGACCATCTCTATGCGTTGAACTCGTCTCGGATGTTCTTTCCATGGATGTTTAAATGTAATGACAAGTAGTGGATTCGGAAATTAGAATGATTTTAATGCGTTGGTTGAATGTGTTAAGTGGTGGTTGACACTTGACATAGTGGTTTTTACTTGTCCGCTCCATTTAGACTACCCCTCCCTCCCTTTACTGTCCAAGTCTCCACGTGGAGCCTTTGAACCCGCTTCAGATATAGATACAAATCCAGATCAATTGATTTTTATAAAGTAAAATGAAAAGATACTACTAAAATTATAAAATTGATATCATAAACTTATTTCAAATATGTATTCAAGTATCATAATTCAACCGTACTATCCCAAAGGTTAAACGCGTGTATAAGTAGTATTTTGAGGTTTTAGCTAATAAAACTGCAAAAAGCACAATAATGAGGTCGACATGGAAGAAGTTTGCTATTCGAGTGAGAGGTAAATTTATTTGTATATAAGTAGGAAATAGTCATCAACATTCTAATAGAACAATTAACTTCACACCTTATTTTGATTTATCACTTACCTTTTTCTAACGAATCCTACATTATTAGTAAGAAATAGACGAAAGAAAAATTTCAAGCGGGCAGCCGAGACTTTTTAAGTCGTAGGCAATATAATAACAAAAATGTTGGAGAAAGGATTAACGAGCTCAACCATTGTGTGCTTGATATACGTGAGGATGCACGCTGTTTATCGGTGTGAGTTTGGAATCCACAAGAATGGCGTCGACAGGTGCAGTCGCGTGATATTCACCATGAGGCGCATTATCTTTGGAGATTCCCTCTCTGGAAGATGAAGTTCGTTTAATGCGGGGAAATCGCAGACAAATGCGAGTCCTATTGCAGACATCACGTAATAATTACATGGATTTCCAATGCTTCCAATCATGGACATTACATCACCTAATTCAGGAAGAAGAAATGTGGATGGAGAAAGATTGGGAGGACGAAGAGGAAGAAGAAGGTGGAGATGTTCTTCAGATGCTCCCTTACTAATTTTAAGTTTTCAGGCTAACGAAAATCTTTCATGTGCAATATGCAAAAACGATTTGGATTTAGGAGAAGAGGCAACGGAGATTCCATGTCACAAAAATCCAATTCTGTTCCAGATTTATTGTTTATCACATTTCTCCGTAACGTTCGGATTATTTAATACTGCACTCGCTCTAACTATCTAATTACTGCTAAATTTACAACTTTAACTGGGGCTTCATTATACTCGAACTCCATAATTGGCCTAGGTCAACCGACGTGCTCAACTAGTTAAGAGCTTACTAACTAATGGAAGATATATTCCCAAGGAGTTTTTATAGAATCCATGCATTGAATTACTAATGAGACGTGGATGGTTGACCTTGCTAAGAGCACTACCGGAGCGATTAATATTATATTCCACCTTATTAAAATATCCTCTAATAATCCACTAAGCTTGAGGAATATGATCTCCCATCCACTTTAACAAGTCAATTTAGGTGATGTTGTCACTAACATACCTATATTATATAAATATATGTGAAGTATGCCAAGAGGTATATATTACATATATTATATATTATAAAGGTGTCTCGTGAATTTCACCTCTCGGCGTATTTTACATATCATGTTTTGATTTATGTTTCTATATGTATGTAAAATATGCCGAGAGGTGAAGTTCACGAGGCACCTATATAATATATAATTTATGTAATATATACCTTTCGGCATATATTACATGTATTTATATGATATAGGTATGCTAGTAAAGAACTTATTTGAGTTGTATTATGCAAAAAATAATAGCAAAAAAAAAAAAGTACGAAAAATAAGGGGGAATTTTGTTCGTGCATGAATAAAATTAAATATCTTACAAGGAACATCATAAATTTATTTAAATAAGGAACCATATACTGTCTTTGGAGAATGAGTATAAGCAAAAGAAAATCAAGGTCTTTAATGCATGAAGTTCTTATGGATTTTATTAATGTAATCGTATTATCAAGTTAAAAATATAAATTTTTTTCATACGAATTGAAATGCGTCTTTTGTACATCGAGATGTAATGACAAATTCATAGAATGAAATGTGTGTTACACATGGTACATTATTTATATTCGAGGACATAAGTCTTTTTTTCTCGACCTTCCATTTTGAAAGTAGTTTTATGTTCTTCATTTTTGCATAGCGCTCATATGAAAATGGTGGAGATATTCTTAGAATCTGCAACGACTTCACTCGAGAGATACCAACAAATGTTAACCCAATCTGTTTCTCTTTGTTGATATCAATTGTAGCCTTGGAAAGATTCAAACCTTGCGATTTATGTATCGTCGATTCCCATGCCAAACGTAAGGGTAATTGGTGTGTGCGTCCCCTCACGTATTGGTGTAATTGGGATGGTATGCGGATTTCTATCTTTGAATGGTATTCAAGTAACTATCAAATTCAACCATTACATATGTTGGTGGTTTGGTGGACCACTACCAGTGCATATACTATGCTTGAAATATATCCCATAGCTCCATTTACAAGACGTGCTTCTATCCAAAGATCGATGGATGTTAGCATAACCTGAAGACAAGAAGCAATGTAAAATAATGTCTCGAATGATCTATTGAATGTACGAGGGTGAATAAATACATAGAGAATGCGATTAGGAGATGAAACTGCTGTATCCAATAAACAATGTATTAAATATGCCAACATTCCCCCTTAATATATTGTTTTTACAAATCTACCCTGATTCATCATCTTGTTACGTCACAACATGTCTATTTGCTTTTCGCAACAGGACTTTGCCTAGATTTTCTTGAATCTCTATGACAGATGTGCTCTCGTTTGTAGAAAAATAGATGAAGAAGTGAGCTCGAAAGCTTGTGTGGTGCGCCACAGATGTGCCTGAGGGCATTTAATCTCGCATTTGTCATCTGGATCGACACAACTCTTCTCCGTCTATATGTCGAACAAGACTCGAGTCCATTATGTCCTTGAATTGCAAGTTTTGGAGACTGGCGAAGAGTAGATACCGATGCTCTTCTTCGTTCTCTCAAATGCGGCATGTCTCATGGTTGCTTCTGATGTTTGCTAACATCTCTGGGCACGACTTTCATGCTCTCAGACTGTTGCATGGGATCATAGGCTGGTTGTTTGCGTCCATCTTTGATAGCAAATTTGATGAATGAATGAAGGGGCTTAATCTCATTTTGTTCCGATTTGATTCAAACAAATTCCACATGTCTCTTGATCTTTTGTACGATGCGCTTGCTAATGTATTGCATGGTCTGCGAACAACAGTTGAGAAGATGTTGGGGGAAGGAGTCTACCAACGCACACCTGGGTTTTCGGTGGTCGATGCCACTCATGTCAAACTCCACACAGTGCTGATAAGTTGGTCAGTGGTCATTGCCACATGCTCTCTTCTCCCTCTTTGGTGACTGATTTAAAAAAAAAGAAAAAAAAGAAGAAGAATCGGTCACGAAAGAGGAGAAGAGAGGCATGTGCAATGACATCGACCACAACTATCGGCACACTGGGTTTTCGGTGGTCGATGCCACTCATGTCAAACTCCACACAGTGCTGATAAGTTGGTCAGTGGTCATTGCCACATGCTCTCTTCTCCCTCTTTGGTGACTGATTCTTCTTTTTTTTTTTTTTTTGAACTGCGGGCTTGTACCACGGGTATCCTCCTCTGAGTACGCTAACACGCCTGACTATTTACTCTTCTGGTCACTGTTGTTTCCTCACATGCCGAGAAATGGTCGTTGATGGGATAACTCGCAGGCGGACTTGGATCAGTTTAATGATCGATGCCACATTGCCAGACATGAAATACAACAACAAAATTCTCCATGTTGTCGCTGCGCACAGGTATGGTCTTCTCATTTTGTTTGAAGTGGTTATATTTCATAACTGTCTTCTTCAAGACAGTTATCCCCTCTCTCTTCAAAGATAACTGTGGAGATGAATGAAAATCCAAATTTCATTCACCCTTAATGTATTCGAATGGGGAATTGTACTGTGCTACGCTGTACAGGGAAAGTGAGGGTTCCCCTCCAGTATCTAAAACCCTCAACAAATCACAAACCCCCTTCTGTGCAATCGGTCGTAATGGCAAGCCTTCAGTCGATCATTTCTTCAATACACTTTCACCCCTCAATGGCTTTTCTGCGCAGAATACAACTGTATTTGCACCGCTGGGAGAATCGATCCTTGGTCATTCATCACCGTGGAATGTAAAGAACCAGGGTCTCCACAGCTTAGGAGATCAGCGATTACCCAAGCGAAGGCCTAGCACAAAGCGCCGCAAAAAAAACGAGCCGCCTTGAGACCGCTGGATTATCTATAAGGAGGGACGCACCAGCAAAGAACTCCAAACGAATCTCGTACCCCTCTCCTTGCTCGATAATGTCGCACGCAGGGCATTCAATGGATTTACAGGAAGGGGCCTGGGATGAGCTCCATGTGACCGTCACACGTGCAGGGAGAGCAGCAACACCAAATATAAAACATATGTTCACGCAGAGAAAAGGAAAGGCTGAAAGGCTGTCTACGCTCTTGCACCAAAAAAATTTATCCTCCACGCTACTCTGGTGTGCTACTCCCACTTCCACGCTCTGATACCAATGTTAGCACAAGAGCAATGTAAAATAATGTCTGAATGATCTATTGAATGTACGAGGGTGAATAAATACATAGAGAATGCGGTTAGGAGATGTAACCGCCTGTATCCAATAAAAAATGTATTAAATATGCCAACAAACCCTTGCATCATTAGAAATTAATAATTTTAAATCAAGTTCTTCATTCGGACCTCTTGCAGGTGTGTTGGCGATTACTTTTCTAGTTGCGATGCTACGTGCGGCGGTCTTTTCAATTAATGAATTTTTTTATGGTTATTCACGTTAATCTTTGTCGCCATCGGTGAATATTATTATAGAATTATTCGTTGCTATCTTTATCTAATGAAGAACTTGTTGTACTCATTAATAACATCTAATCATCTAGTGTCGATTCACATCTTTGAGATTTGCCAAAAGTTGTCGAAAATGTTTTTGCTCTTCATCTTCTCCTCCTTACCTAAATACCTTATCGATGTAACAATTGTTCGAATGCTTCCCATAATAGCTTTGCACGTCTATTATTATCATATGGCGGTTTATCGATGAATAGAGGAAGTTGCCCCAAATCTCCTACCAAAATCATAGAAACACCACCAAAAATCGTGTCTTCTCTTTCAGGGAATGCTTGGCGAAGTCGGGAGTCCACATTTTCTAGTAAAATTTGTCCGACGAAGCTCATTTCATCAATCAATACATATGTTATGTGGAAAATCTCTTGTTGGAATGTTACAAGTCTCGATCCCTCCAATTTTACAAAATCGGTAATAGGGATTCAAAGTTGTGAATGGATTGTCGAGGCGCCAATATTAAAAGTTGCAACTCCTATTGGTGCAATCAATAGAAGAGGAGAACGTTCAGGGAATGATGCATCAAAAAGTGCCTTACGAATCATACCAATCAAATAGGATTTTCTGTTAGATGTTCCTTGAACTATCATGAGAAATGGAATGTTATTTCGACATTTATTATAATATGTCATTATTATATCAAGTTATTGTTTTTGCTTAGCACCCAAGGTGTTGCAATTCAAATTCGGGCTAATTCATCGCATAACCAACCCATTATCTTTGATGCTACTTATGAATTTTATCGCTTTACTTATGTATTCTTCACCTCGATATTATTCATTCCATGGTGCTTGTCACAATATCTCTCCTTCCCAACATATCTATTTATTACTCGCTTGCAAAATTTGACCATGATGAAGCCTACAAATGATTTCCCATTCATGTTCTATTGTATTCTGTTGAACATGTTGATTAATTTCATCTTTAGAATTGTTGTTATTTTCAACATCTTCTACTTGAGTCCTTCTTTCGACATGTCATGGATTATAATGGAGCGAATCCCGATGAACTTATTAAATCGAGAATCATGTCGATATCTCTGTTTATATCTTGAAACGGCTTGTAAAGCAACAAATCGACCAACAAAATCCAACCCATTTATGAGATTCCCATGAAGGGACAGAGAGGAAAACCTCGGGAACACTCTCACAATAGTTTCCAAACTCCTGACCTCCTACTTGTTATCCCATTTTCTCCTTGGATTATATGTCCAAGATCTAGTGGCATCAATAAGTGACACACTTTCCATGGAAAAAAGGCCTATTCTTGTACACATCAATGAAATTTTTTGCATGTTCTTCATGGTCATCTCCATCGGTGTTGTTACATTTTTGAACATCTCACGCACAACATTCAAATTGAAAAATACTCTCTTGCTCTCTACGAAGGGAGTTCCAACAACATGTGACATGTTTCTTGTGCGCCAACGTATCTTTCAACAATTGCTTCGGTTAGAATTCTCTTGTATGTTGTCACCGTCATTTCATCTAGGTTTTCAATATTTTCCATTCGCATCAACATTTGATGATATGTTTCAGATCTTTTCTCCACTTTCGTTGCATACTTTGCAATACACTTGACTTCTGAACATGTTTGGAAATAATAGGTTGCAATCTATGTTTTCTCTCCACAATTGTAATATGTAGCGATTATGCGTATTTACCCTATCATCATTTCTCACGGGTTCAAAATTTTTATCTCCTATCTCGAGTCTTGATATAACTTTGATCTATCGAGATTGATATGCCACGGTGCATTATACCTGCAAAATGTAATAATCAATTATTAGTTCTTCCACGTATGTGTTTTTTATTTCAATTTAATTATTCAAATTTTTGAACATCTTACCTACAAACAATTTTTCCCCTTTTCTTACGTAGGCAGGCACCCTCTCTACACATCATATGTCATTCTACACTATTGAGAATCTCTTCATAGTCACGTTCCATATCGAATTGTGTCAGTTGTCTTGTATTTCGAAGACACGGATGCTGCATAAAATTTTGGTAGACCTATAACATAGAACATAAGAATACACAATATATTTTGAGAACGTAAATTTTTTATATAAATCACGAATCGATGAGAATCGATAAATTACCTAAATATTTCATTGGTGCGGAGTCATCCCGAGGATTCCATGCATGGACAATATAATAGAAGTATTTTTCAGCATTTCCACGTTGAAAATCATCATTCCAAGCAAGTAGCATCTCATAGGAAAATACCTTTTGGCGTAATGACTCATCTATCATTATACTCCAACTCCATAATTGGCCTAGGTCAACCAACGTGCTCAACTAGTAAAGAGCTTACTAACTAATGGAAGATATATTCCTAAGGAGTTTTTATATAGAATCCAAGCATTGAATTACTAATGAGACGTGGATGGTTGACCTTGCTAAGAGCACTACCGGAGTGATTAATATTATATTCCACCTTATTAAAATATCCTCTAATAATCTACTAAGCTTGAGGAATATGATCTCCCATCCACTTTAACAAGTCAATTTAGGTGACATTTTCATTAGGGATATAAAAAAATGTATATATCTATAAGTCGATCATCAAGAATTAGTATCACCCCACACATCTATGTAGAGGCTCATCTCACCTATCAAAAATAACATTTTATAACAATAATTATCATCCCAAAACAGTTCTATCTAGATTACCTCCTCATTCGTAGTAGTAGAGAATAGAGATCTTTTGGATATGCATTTCAAAGAAAATGAAAGTATAGCTTCATTTGTATTTACTCTTCCAAGAAAAATAATATCTAGATTATTATTCATAATGAATTTTCTAACTTTGTATTTACATTCTATAAGGGATAAACCGCTCACATTCCATGACAAAACATTTCAATTTATTGAGACAATAAAGTAGCGTTAGATCCATCCATGATGACCAATAATTTCTTGTTAAAGACGATTGGTTAATTCAATCCATCATCTGTCATCTTTGTATGTTTAGACGAGAATATTGATTCATTTTTATTTGAAGTGTGATTTCATTGAATTTAGGTATAGCAGAAATGATTCATCTATAATAAATAGAAATATGTTGTTTATTAAAATGTCTTTAAATTAATTTTATTATCATTAGTCAAATTAAATTTTTTGTTTCATTATAACCCAAATAAACTTATGTTATGTTTGCGGGAAGTGATAATTATAGGTTTTTAGTTGGAAATTGTTTGTAAATCCATCTATCCCGATAACATGACATTTTGCGGTAATCACGATGGAGGGCATGTGGGTTTAATATCCTTTTTCTCCTAAAGGGAGGCCTTTTTATTGATCATGGTTTCGAATCCACCAACCATGCCATTTGGGCCTTATTTAATATTGATGTCCACCCTTTTGGTCTTATCAATATTTACGACCCTAATGATGTGGTTGAAAGGGCCCATCTTTGGTGGTGGATAGCTAATGCAATTCCCGATTACTATTGGATTGTATGTGGTGAATTTAATATGGTGGAGCTACCTGTTGGTACCCAAATTTAATATCCTTCAAAGGCCGAGCAGCGTCATGGATTTGATAGGATGCTCAGAGGAAAATAGATGATTATGTGTGTCGTTTTATAGCCAAGGAAGCAATCTATCTAAATTTTTAGCACTCAAGATTTGAAAAGGAGTGGGTAACACCTTAAGAGGATTTGATCTATCCTCACTATTCTAGGTTGTTCATTTCAACCAAGGTAAGATAACCCTTTTGTAGCCTGTTGTTTGTGGAGGAGATGGAGATATCCTTCCTAATGAAGTTATTAAGGAGACCTTGAAGAAAATATGATCAATGCAACAAAATCTAACTCTCACGAGTTGTCACTCTAGATAGTGGAGATATTCTCTAGGCAAGGTTTAGGCTACTAAAGACATTTGGAATCCTGATTGTTTCTGCATGCTTTGGTAATGGAAATTATGCATTTGTGCACACACAGACAAACAAGGGTAGTATGGGTAAGATTAGTTGTTTTAAATAAATTTTGGTGGGAGGTGAGGCAGGATGAACTTGATTCACCAAATCCTTGAGAGATTTTACAAAATGGAAGACTAAACCAATAGAATGCCATAGAAAAGCTAAAATGTTTCTTTAACTAGAATATGTGCTTCATTGGAGGCCCATATTAGCACTTTTTCATACAATATATGAGGTTCTAACACGAAGGCTTGAGTTGGAAATCCCATCAAAACATCAAGATCTAAGCCCAATCACACTTGAGGTACACCCAGAGGCTTACAAACAATTTTTGTCAACAGATGAGAGAAAAGTGATTTTAAATCATTTATTTCACTCCCAGATGAAAGCTCTTCTGAGAAATGAAATTACAGATGCCACTAAAATGTCACAAGGATTAAGACCTGTGTGATTGAGACAGATTTTGATACAAGATTGCAATAGGAACAAGAAAAACTATTTACAGACATTCAGAAGTAAAACAAACACATTTTGCATAAGATCCACATAGAATAACTCGAGTTTGATTAAATTTATCAGTAGGGGAAAGTTTCTAGAACAATCTCAGAGATTTTCAATGGCTATACACTCGCAACCACCTTGACACAATCAAATTCAATACAAAAGAGATATACAAGGCTTCTCAAATAGCTTCAAAAAGGATGGGCTCTATCAAGATTTTTCTATTAGAAAAATCAGTCCCGACCCCTCACACTCCAACCATTTGCACAATAAATTTGTGCCATTTATAACATTTACAACAGATCCTTTTCCCCCCAAAAATCTAGACATTGAGTGCCACCAGTGCTTGCCATGATCACGATCATGATTCCCATAATCAAATATGTAAAAGTCGTCGGGTTCATAGGGGGAAAGATCTCTTTGAAAATCTCCCGCATTCAACTCCTTCCTCTAGCAAATTACTCTTCCTTCTATTCGCCAACCACTTCCACCCCTATTCTATCCAATCTGGTTCTTTGTGTGCTCGGGGAGAAGAAATGGAAGATCGAAACGCAGCCCAAAATCTCGAGTCTCATTTTAATGGTAAAAGACGTCCCTAGATTTTTCTCACCACCCAAATTATCAACGGGTCATTCACGTGCCAAAGAAAGAAAAATTGGGCCGAATCTGATAGTCATATTTGCATATTAATGGTGAGAGACGTTTATAGACCTTCCCCACCAAAGCAAACCTCCAGATTAATATTCTTCTTTATTTTGCATGTAGGAGACTCCAAGAAATGATTAAAAACCAAAAGAATATGTGTCCCCAGGAGCTCTGGAGTTAAAATGGTAGAAAAATCAGATAGAGAGACATAGTTGTTGTTGATCTTCTACTTTGAATTTAGACCGTCCACATTGGAGATCCATTTTAGAGCAAGCCTGTGGGTTCCTTTTTTCCTTTTACAACTTTTGGAAAAATATAAATTTTCACATTTTTCTCCGCACGTACACACTTGAGAAATGAACTTGACATGTGTCCTAAGGTGGGCCCCAAAGGAACTGCGGACAAATTCTTCTACTTTACCTCTTTTTTGGAAAAGGAAAATTTAGCAAGCTTTTCCCGCACTTCACCCTTGAAAAATGGGCCTGACACGTGTCCCAATGTGGGTCCCATCGGAACCATGCTTCCCTTTTCACTTTTAACTCCTTTTCCACAAAAGGAAAATTTTCCAATTTTCCTCCGAAGGTCTGCACCTCCGCCGTTGACTGGAGCAAGTTTTGACTTTTCTCTATCGACCCGCGGGTCATTTTGATGATTTTAGTCATTTGAATATCAAGGGAAAATAAATCTAAGCTGCCCCCGATGGCCCGCCTTCCCGCCTTTTGACATTTTAAACGCCAACTTTGACCTCCTTCATGTCGGGCTTGTGGGCCATTTTGAGATTTTAATCCTTTTGATGACAAGAGGCAAAAATCCAAGTTACCTCGATGGTCCGCTTCCCCGCCCCTTTGACTTTTCAAACTACTACGTGTCACAATGGCGCATCTTGAGATGTTCCCCAAAAGTTGAGACCTTAGATGAGCGCGGGCTTGCCACGTGTCATTGCGGCAACTTCAAAAACCTTAAGGATTCAAAAGTGATTTGGTAGGTGCGCACTTCCATTTTAGAATTTTACTCTATTTTACCAAAATGGCAAAACATCCAACTTACCTCTGAAGGCCCGCATCTCCGCCATTGACTTTGCCATGTGTCCTTATGTGGGGTCAAAGTGAGACTTTTTCCTTACCACTTTGCCATGTGTCCTTATGTGGGTTCAAACCCACCATTCCCCATCAAATTATAAGAAGCCACGTAAGCACCAAAAGAACCAATCATAAATGAGCGGAGCCATGGGACTGATTTTCCTTTTTACCAAAAAAGTAAAAAGTGATAAGTTAAAACATTTTCCCGTCATCCCTTGACCAACCAAAGGAAGCCACGTGACCGCCGAACACTGAGGAATAAGTTTGATAGGAAAAAGACACCCGTCAGACCGTCAAAATACATAAAATCACCATTCACGCCCAAAACCCAATTTTTCGCTAAGGATGAAAATTCTTTTGAAACAAAAACAAGTGAATCATGGTTCTAAGCATTTCTTTCGACCATGGATTTGAATTTTCAAAGGCATACAAATATAGATCAACCATTCTCGAGCCTCCATGGTTGAGGAAAAAATAGGAAAAAAACAAAGCTGTTGATATTAAAGAAATTAGGGCAAAAACAGGGAAAACTTGGAGACTTCTTCAAGGAGGGACATGACAATGGATTCTGCAAACAATTTGAGACATTCAAACGGTGGTACAATTTTTTAGAACATCCACATCAAGAGACAAAATGTTTTAGAACACGCGAGACAAAGGAAAATTAATGGAAAATGGGGTGAGACAAATCGAGCACCAACACTACCCATCGACAAGTGCGGGCACTTGCCCATACAATAGATAACTAGAAAAAGGGAAGTGTGGATTTATATGCATAATAAATTTGGTTTTTATGACCCTAACGCTTCTCGCACTCCTACCTCTAAATCTTGGTTCACTTGGTCTAATCTCTAAGGAGGATCGGATTTGGTCCTCAAATGGCTCAACAGAGCTATGTTGTCAACTCAATATTTTTTTGAGTTTGACAACATTTATTCCTTACCTATGGAAGTGATGTCAGATTTCATCCTTTTGGACCACTCCCACATATGATTTCGTATCATTTGGCAAGATAGGTGACCTTTTTGTCATAAAGGTCAGTTTTTTATCAATACTACTTTGATGGAACATGGGCCCACCCACAACCACATTTAATGTGTGTGTAATTTATCTCCTCGACCACGTCATTGCCAAAACTATCATCCACCTATGTGTTCTAGCTAGAATCAATGGTGGGAGGATGTTACGACTAGACAACCGATTCCTCATAATCTATAGTTAACAACTAGAAAAATTTAGTGGTTTGCATACTACTGCTACATCCTCTGTTCTTAACCGAATGGCGGTGGATCTTAAATGAAATCCCTTCTCTCGAAACTCAGTAGCTCCATGTGGTAGAGCTTAGTCAAAAATTAAAATTTTGGACAACTACGAGCTAGGGGATCAAATTGTGCTCCTCTTCACCGGCTTGAAGTGGGGGATTGTGTGTCAGAAGAATTTTTTCTATCTCTCAAATCCAAACAACCTTCTAACTAAATTTGTGTCTTTCGTAATAGCAAAAACTTGGGTTAGGGACCCCAAGCTTATGCTCTATGCCTTTTCAACAATTACAAGTTGGTTTTAAATATCAAGCTCCCTCGGAGGAGTGACATGTAGCTCTTGACCAATGGCTAGGCTGTGCGTGCCTTGCAAGCCCTCTCTAGCTTAGAAGGTTTCTGCTAATGTATGCTCACCCTTGATGACCTGCATGAAGTGGTCATGCAAATGACTAATGATAAATCTCCCAGGTGTGATGGCTTCCCATGCGAATTTTATAAATCACTCTAAGAGTGTTGGCTGGACCTCCATCAAGTCTATCTCGAAAGCTTCCGAGAACCATTCACTTAGCACTCACATCAATAAAGGGAATATCAAGTTCATTCTCAAATAGGGAGATCCTAAGAAAATTACCAATTTGCATCCTATCACCTTGCTTAATGTCTCATATAATATTATTTATATTATTCCCTTACGATTCAGCGGCATCATATTCTTGAGCATCATATACCTAGAGCAAACTAGCTTCATTTAAGGACGCTACATTCTTGAAAATATAATTTCACTTTGGGAGGGAATGAATGGGCTCGTAGATCTAGCCAGACCTCTACTATGTTCATCAAGATTGAATTTTAGAAACCTTATAACAAAATAGAATGACCGTTCATTACTATCATGCTTCACGCTTTGGGATTTGTCCTGTCTTCATTTAATGTGTCAAAATGATTTTTTCTAGTGCTTTGGCCCATGTCACCATTAATGGCCACAAATCATTTCCCTTTGTATTTTTTTTTTTCACATGCCAAGGTTTCCATTTAGCACTTCCTCTTTATGTTCTTGCGGTGAAAGGTTTTCGATATTTACTTTCCCAATCTAAATCCCAAGGGCTTTTCAAAAGGATTACGCTGCCTACTATGGATGGGTCCTAATTACTAAATGGTCACTTTACTAATAATTTCTTCCTTACCTTGATTGAGGAAGAAAACAATATTCGTAATGTTATGCATTTCCTTAATATTTTTGTTTAGCCTTAGGCTCTTCCATTCAATGAAATAAAATGCAATGTTACAAACAATTCTTCCTCTGTATGCCCTCTTCGATGGATTCTTATGATTGGAAAATGTTCATCCATGGTGAGATGTTTAAATTTATTAGCATTCTTTTTACCTTTCAAGCTTCACCTCCAAAGATTGCTTTAGCGATATGTGGTTCAACATGTGGCCTAAAAAACTAGAATACAAGATCTTAAAACCACTATCCTTATCAAGTAAATTCTAGATTTTCTCAATAGTCCTTAAAGCCATTCATGTTTATTATTCTTCTTGCTAGGTGTCATCCAAAAATTTTGTGCGGAAGTTGGAAAAGTTTCTCAAAATTTTTATTTTGGCCAATGCCTCCTTTGGTAAAGGGTTACACAAAGTTGCATGGAGATCTGTTGCTTTCTCCTTGAATCGTAGGGTGGGTCTTATTGATATTCTACAACAAGGAATTCACTCTATGCTAAATAGATAATTTGTTGTATTGCAGGTCAAGAAGCTTGGAAAGTGCTTCGCACCATAACATCGAGGAGGTTTTCCCTTATGGCTGCCCAACCTAGAAAGGTTTAAAGTTTTTCAATATCCTAATTTTTACGATTGCTGCTATCAAGTATTCGACACCTTAAATATCAAAAGAATTTATAAATCATGGGAGAAAATTAAACCATGGCTTCAATGGAAGGGAAATGGCTGCCGTAATGGCCTTTTTCATCAACTAACACTCCCGATGGTGGTCACTTGTCAATCAAATATAGGACCAATGTCTTGCGAAGGTCCTGGAATTCATACTCTCAAATTATTGAAGCATGAAATTCATTCCATACAAGACCTTTATTGTAAGTGCATCCAATATTGGTGTCATTGGAATGAGCTAAAAGCTCGATCTGAGACTTTTCACCAATAATCATCCTAGTTTCCTTGAAATCATTGGTTCTGTTCTGATCTATCGACATTAAAATTTTCCTCTATAACTTCTATTTTATTAATGTATGTATTAGGAATAGTATGTTGTTAAGTATAATTAGTAATGGCTTCCAATAGAAGATAACGGTGCCGCCAATAAAGTAGAGTACAAGAATAGTCAAAGTACAAAAGGAATGTTGTGGTAAAAATAAATATTTGTCGTAAGTGATCCGGTAATGTTAAAATGTCAAAGTTGGGGTAAGTAGAGAAGTAGGGTCTACATGATTAGGAATTAGAAATATTATATTTGTAATAAGGACAAGGAGTGATGTCATAAACATTTTGTGTATTTTAATTGTAAAAATGTCTAAAAAGGTGGAACCCATGTGAGATGATAAGGTTTATCTTATCTTAGAAGATAAGCCTACATGTAAAGGCAAGATTTTAGGCATGGAATATGATTGGCCGAAGAGATTTCCTATCCTATCTTAGAGATAGGGTGGATATGCCTAAATTCCTATAAATAAAGAGGCCACCCCCTCATTTAGTATAGAAGAAAGTAGTGAGAAATATTTTATGAGTAAGTGTGTAAAGGAAGCCATCATTTTGAAGGTGTGTTAAAGAAGCCATTAAGAGGTGTAATTGTGAATTTTCTCCCATAGTTATTGTTGGAAGGAAAGTGAAGTCAAGAAACACTTGAAGTACCTCATGGGTGAGATTGTAACAATTTCATGTTGATATTATAATTTACACTTATATTTTAGATTTATCATCATTCCTTCTTATCATAGTCTATGGTATTCTTGTGTTATGTTTCCAGATTCCATCCACCAAACTAAAAGCTATGCATTACTAAAATAATCATAGCGCGAGGAGTTCCTTGTGAAATATTATCGAGAGTGCCGGATTGGTGATGACATTTTAGTTCCATTGCTGGGACCATTCCTCGTTGGTGGATTTTCTGGAGAGATATTCCCACTTAGTCAGAAAACATTTGGAGGGTAACCTTGTTTTTACTATGTATAGTGGTTACCATGGTAAATTCACTTTTTACCGTGAATAGTATTTGCTACAGTAAAGTCACTTTTTACCGTGAATAGTATTTACTACAGTAACTTCACTTTTTACTGTGAATAGTGTTTACCACAGTAAAGTCATTTTTTACCGCAGTAAGTCAATTTTTACCATGGTTTACCGTGGTCATTTCTATTTTACTATAGAAAGGTGTAAAGTCACTTTCTATTATAGTGATTCCAATTATTTGTGCACATAAGTCTTGTTGATTATACTTGTGGGTTGGTATTTTACTGTGGTTATTTTTTAAAATGGGGAAGATTCCTATTTTTTCAGCCCAATCTAATGAAGATGCTTCCTCTTTCATTCAAGAGTTTAAAATATCTTGCATTTGTAATGGCCTCATAAGAAGGGAACAATGGACTGAATTTTTTCCTACCTTTCTGGATGGTTCACCCTTAGGTGTTTGAAACACTAGGTGATAATGTGAAAAACTCATGGGATTTGTTAATTGAAATTTTTCTTGAAGAATTTGGTGAACAACATAAATATGCAAATCTCATGATCGATATCAAAAAGCTATCCCAAGGAGAGAAGGAGAAGATAAGGGATTATCATGCTCGTGTTCTAGAGCTAAGAAGGAAGCTTGATGCCTAGATCCGGAAGGAAGGATTAGCGGATCGGTTGATGAATGGTGTGGATAATCTCCTCTATAAGCACTTCATTCTTAGGATGAAGCCAAAGATCGATAACGAGTGAAGTATGTCAGCCCGGCTACCATTGAAAAAGTAAAGGAGATTGCGAAGGTAAGAAGAAAGCATGGAAGAGGAGTCCAAAGAAATTGCTGCTAAAGTAGAGCCTACACCAACACCTTTGGTCTGAAATCCACAACCACTCTCGGTGAGCACAAATCTTTCTCCTAGCACATCTACTGAGTATGAAGATCTTCTCAGGAAGATGGGCCAGTTAACTATTAATCTTCTTGAGGAAAATAATTTAGTTCTCAAGGAGGAAATAAAGGTCTAAAAGAAATATTTACGAAGTCGTATGTTATGGTTGTTATAAAAAGGGTCATTATAAGTATAATTGTTCGATAGAGCTTCTACATCCGGTAAAAGAGATAATGATAAAGGAAAAGCACTGTGAATTATTTTGATGTAGTAGATAAGAGCATAAATAATGAAGCGAGATGTGTTTGTAACAAAAAAAGAACGAAAGAAAAAGATAATCAAGATGGAAATGATCCTAAGAAGATGAAAGCGAAACTAGTAAGAAACATAGGAGAAGAAAGTTGGTTGTGCAGGATTTTCTGATTTCACAGAACAAGGACCATACTCCATCTTAGAAGATTTGTCCAAAAGGCCTGCAAATATTACATATGGTAAAATCTTGACTATGTCTTCTGAGAAGAGGGGGGAGCTACGAAGTGGACTCAATGCTCGATGAAGGAAGGAGGTTGAGGTCCTTGTTTTGGAGGCAGAGGTGGATCCCTGCGCTCCACAAGCTAAGGTATTATGTAATGGTATTTCAATTCATGATGTCTTAGTTGATGGAGGTGTTGCAGTTAATGTAATGACTAAGTATGTAATGAATATGTTGGGTTTAAAAATTGATCGCCCTCAACACTTATGTTAAGTTCATTAAATAAGGGAAAAACTAAACCAGAAGGTGTAGTTTCAAATGTAGCAATATCTTATGGGTGTTGTTTGTGTGGTAGAATTTCAGGTGATGAAAAATGGTATGCTATGTGCATACCCAATGTTGTTGGGAAGACCATGGCTAAGAAAAGTTCATGCAAGAAACTAATGGAATGAAGGCTTCATGAAACTTGGACGTGGTAGAGAGAGGGTGAAGATAAACGTGATCCTCGACATCATAAAACAGAACACAGTGGATTCAAGTGAAGAAACTAATGATTGGACATTCTCTCGATTACCCTAGTACCAAGGTGAAGTGGACACGAAGATGAAGAAAGTGAGGTTGATGTTTCGGTCATGAATATCCTTCCACCACACCGACTCATGAACCCATAAAATTATCTAAAGAATAAATTGCTGATCATCTCCAACAAATAAATATAGGTGATCTTTGTGATGGAGAGTGAGAAGGAATCCTACCTCCACTCTTTCGAAGGTACATACACATATTCACTTTTGATTACGAGGAACTCCATCAAGTAAGTTGGGTAGAACATTCTATTGAGCTGGTAGATGATGCTAAGCCCATAAAGTAAATGCCATATAGAATGAATCCTAATTTTTCCAATACTATAAAAGAAGAAATAGATAAGTTGCTTGATGCAGATTCATATTTCTTTGTGGAGAATTCGAATGGGTTTCTCTCATTGTGATCTCAATAAAAAGAATGGGAAGCTACGCATTTTTGTTGAATATAGGAAGCTCAATAAGGCAACAAAGAAGGATCATTACCCTCTTCCATTCTCGGATTAGATCTTGGGCCACGAAGTAGCTGCCAGAGTGTTATAGTTTTGCTAATGGATATAGCGGATACAACCAAGTTCGTATAGAGGAGAAAGATCAGTGAAGACCATGTTCACCACTCCTTAGGGAACGTTTTCTTATAGAGTTATGCATTTTGGGTTTTGTAATGCTCGCAACGTTCCAACTTGATGAATAGGGTGTTTGAACCCTACATTGGAAACTTCATCGAGTATTTATAGATGATTTTTGCATCTATGGGAGTAAGATGGACCACTGCACTGAGATGAAGACAACATTTCAAAGGTTAGATGAAGCACAAGCCTCACTAAACCCTACAAAGTGTGTCTTTGGATGTTACGAAGGCGTTTTTTAGGGCATGTTGTATCCAGAGATGGTATTAGTACGATCCCGATAAAGTTTCAAAATCAAAGAGTTACCATTTCCTATGAATAGAAGTAAGTTGAGATCATTTTTAGGCCATGTGGGTTACTATAGAAGGTTCGTCAAGAATTTCTCAAAGATTACACACCACTAACTTGAGCTTATTGAAGAAGGATGTTACTTATGAACCGGAAATAAGGCACATGAAGCTTTTGAACAATCAAGGAAGCCCTGGTGTCTTCACTGTTTTAAAGAATCCAGTTGGAGCAAACCATTCATTGTGTATACGATGCCTTAGATGCAAAGACTAGGAAGTACTCGAGCCAAAAGGATGAAAATGGGAATGATCATCCAGTTTAGTTTGGGAGCGCATGAGACAAATGAGCATCTTGAGGTAAATTATACAGAATCGAAAAAGAGGCTCTAGCTATCATTTTTGTTGTAAAGAAGTTTAGAAATTACTTGCTAAGGTAGAAATTTATAGTTGTAACGGATCATCAAGTTCTAAAATATATTGTAAAGAATCCTAACCCATAACGGAGAGATAACAATGTGGATAATTTTGCTACAAGAATTTGAATTTGATATTATAGATAGGCCAGAAAAAATCATGTCAATGCAGATGCACTCTCTCAAGCCTATGATGGTTTAGGTTCATCTTTTGATGATGATGATTTCCCAGATGCATCATTGTTATCCCTTGACACAATCCCTAGTGAATACATAGATATTTGGAATTATCTGAATGAATTCAAGTTTCCTAATGGTGTCAATGCAAAGAATAAGAGGAAGATTACTCAAGCCAGTCATCCATATTCTATTCTACATGGAGTATTATTTTGAATAGGACACGATGGAGCCGATCTGAGAGAGGGAAGTTGGACGTGATCAAGGGAAGGAGCTGATAGAAGAAATCTAGAATGGTACATGTGGAGGACACTTCTCTGGACAACTTACAAGAAGGATCTTGGATGCAGGTTATCACTAGCCCACTCTTTTTAGAGATTGTTATAATTATTGTAAGACATGTGATATTTTTCAAACACATGGTAACCGTAAGACTTCATCAGCTCCATTATGCCCTATTCTTCCACTTGGTCCCTTTAAAAAGTGGGGAATAGACATTGTAGGTCCACTTCCAACTACCCCACACCAAAATAAGTATATTGTAGTTGCCACAGTTATTTAACCAAGTGGGTTGAAGCTAGGCCACCTTTGAAAACATCTTCCATGGATGAAGTGACAAGGTTCATATACGAACGCATTGTCACCGGATTTGGTTGCCCATTAGAAATTGTAACAGATCAAGGAGGCCACTTCAGTAATGAGGTGGTAGAAGCCCTAGTCAATAAGTTTTCTATTAATCGCAGGAAGGCAACAACATATAATCCAAGCACAAATAGACAGGTGGAACGAACAAATTTTGTGTTGTGTCAAATTCTAGCAAAATATCTAGCCTTGCAGTACATAAATGGGATAAAAGGATTCATGCAACATTGTGGGCATATAGGGCAACATCAAATTCATCAATAGGATACTCCCCATTTCACTTGGATTATGGCATTGATCCAATTATTCCTATTGAGTTTTATATTCCCACCGTGAGAGTTATGAAAAATGAAAGGATGGATGAAAGTAATTCAGTAAAAGAAAGGTTGGTACATCTGCATTTGCTAGAGGAAATGAGGGAAATAGCGAACGATACAAGCTATAAGAAGAAAATGAAGCAGAAGGAATACTTTGATCAAAATATCCATTGGTCTCCATTTCATGTGAATGACTTGGTTCTAGTATATGATTCCATATACAAAAAAGAAGAGAGAGAAAATTTCTTCCAAAATGGATGGGGCCCTACAAAATAGTAGTTGTGCATGAAAATGGCACATATCGATTGGAGGAATTTGATGGCACTCCCATTACAAAATGGGTCAACCATGACAAGTTAAAGATTTTCCGGGCACCAGCTTCAGAATGTCCATAAGAGTCTACTCCGAGGACGGAGTAGAAGCTAGGAAGGGGGAAATGTTGACATTAAAATTTTCCTCCGTAATTTCTATTTTATTAATGTATGTATTAAGAATAGGATGTTGTTAAGTATAATTAGTAATGGCGTCCAATAGAAGATAACGGTGCCATCGATGCGATGCCTTGAATAAAGTAGAGTACGGTAATAGTCAAAGTACAAAAGGAATGTTGTGGTAAAAAGTAAATATTTTTCGTAAGTGGTCCGGTAATGTTAAAATGTCAAAGTTGGGGTAAGTAGAGAAGTAGGGTCTACATGATTAGGAATTAGAAATATTATATTTGTAATAAGGACTAGGAGTGATGTCATAAATATGTTGTGTATTTTAATTGTAGAAAATTTTAAAAAGGTGGAACCCATGTGAGATGATAAGGTTTATCTTATCTTAGAAGATAAGCCTACATGTAAAGGTAAGAGTTTAGGCATGGAATATAATTGGGTGGAAGAGATTTCCTATCCTATCTTAAAGATAGGGTGGATAAGCCCGAATTCCTATAAATAAAGAGGCCACCCCCTAATTTAGCATAGAAGGAAGTAGTGAGAAATATTGTATGAGTAAGTGTGTAAAGGAAGCCATCATTTTGAAGGTGTGTTAAAGAAGCCATTAAGAGGTGTAATTGTGAAGTTTCTCCCATAGTTATTGTTGGAAGGCAAGTGAAGTCAGTAACACTTGAAGTACGTCATGGGTGAGATTGTAACAATTTCATGTTGATATTATAATTTACACTTATATTTTAGATTTATCATCATTCCTTCTTATCATAGTCTATGGTATTCTTGTGTTATGTTTGTTGTTGTGTTTCCAGATTCCATCCACCAAACTAAAAGTTGTGCATTACTAAAATAATCATAGCATGAGGAGTTCCCGGTGAAATATTATCGAGTGCCAAATTGGTGATGACAGATCATATGAATCATAAGATTTTTTTTTCCTCCTATCCATCCTTGGTGGATGAATTGGAAGTGGTTCGTGGATACCCCATCTCATAAATACATGGATAAGAATGGATATCGATGCCTCTCACCTCTTTTTCCCATGGTTAAAAACTCAACACTCGGCGGGGCTTCATTCCTCTCCTTCTTGTTGGAGAATGATGTTCGACATAGTATTCTCTACCCGTGTTGTGGCCAAAATTACACATTTTCTATGGTGTATCGCTCATCAAGGTTTTGTGATAGCTTCCCAACTGGTTCAATTTGGTGTGTCGGCTCCCAAATGCCCTTTTTATTGGAACTTGGAAACCCTATTGCACTGTTTTGGTTTTTTCCAAAGTCCAATGGGATTTGAATTAGATTCATTTATTTGTTTTTCCACTATGACTGAAGTGTTTTACCTGACAACATATTCTTTTAGGAGATAACTCTAAATTACCTCACATCTTTTCCTAGATTTGACATGTTTTCAAAGGGGAAATTCCTTTTTGGTTATGGAAAGAAAGGAATTCATTTTTTTGTTAATGTTGAAGTTGATCAACATTTCTCCATGTATAATAAATTGGTGATTACCTTTAATGTGTTGCTACACATTCAAGTTCAAGCCAATAAGGTGGCTCTTGAGGTGGAGCACCTCTACACTCTTTTGGATCATTAGTGTGATATACCCCGTAATGTTTCTCGAGAGCCACCTTCACCCTCATGGCGCTCTCCACCCCATGGTGGTCGTCCTTAGGGAGGTCATCCCCAGCGGTGCTGTTTCAACCGTGCTCATCAGTTTGGGTGCGCAGTCAACTGCAAAGAATCATGTAATACTATTTCTTCTTAGTCCTCTCATTCTTTCATTTGATATGGAAAACCATTTTTCCATGGAATTTTAAGTTCCTAAAATATTATTTACCCTTATGAACATGCAGAAAGTCATGAGCTTCACTTGAAAACAAGAAACTAATAGAAGCAATTCAAGATTTCATGTTTAAACACTATTGATAACAATCCTATCAGTGGAAAATACACTTTAAGCATTCGATTTATTGAATGATAAGGGATTTACTTTCACAACTATCTCAAGAGTATGTTGCCTCAAGGATTTCAGTGCAGCTACCACCCCTTCCTCTTTCAAGAAAGTTGAAGCTAGCTCGATTTTTAGGAAGTGGATTAGCTTTGACCTAAGCGGGCCACCAACTCGGACCCACATTTCACCAACTTTTCCATTTTTCTCTTTAATTTTTTACCTCCACACAAATGGTAAATCATCCATATGTGACTTTGCAAAATAAATAATAAGATCACCTAACGTTTCCTCCAATATTTCCCTACACATGTAGTTCTCTTCCTTGTATTGCCTTATTCATCTCTTAGCTTCCCCTACAATATTTTTCCTTTCTTTTCCCTATCGGCATAATCATTTCACCACTTGCGTGTGATTAATAGTTAATAAAACATAATCTGAAATGCCCAAAGGTTAAATACTCAAGGAAAGGACAACATTATTATTTTATTGTTGAGTGCCTCACACCCCAATTGTAGTGCCCACATTTCTAGCCTTAGTTATCTGTTGACTTCTTTACTCATAGTTATGATTTGATAGGGATTATGACACATTTTAGATATTATGTTATGTTATTTGATCTTCATGGACATGTATGGTGATTTGGGTGTGTAGCACCAATTTAGCTTTGATTAGTATGTTGGCACATTTTAGTAGATGTTGTGGATACTAACATATTGCTATGTTATTTGGGCCTAATTGATATATGGTGGATACATAGTTTAGTCACACATCTTGATGATATAGACTATTTGATTTTTGATGAGAGCACATGATAGCATGGATATATATATATATATATATATATATATATATATATATGTATGTATGTATGTATTATCAAATGACTATCACATGGGGAATTTGTGTGAAATTTTGCATTTTTCTTATTTATGATTCTATGTTGATGATGTGTTAACGTAGATTGCATGTTTAGACTTGATTGTTTACTAAGTAGTTGATTTACAATTGTATTGGGCAGATGCGTTTAATATTTGCATTGAGTGTGTAGGTTACATGACATAGGAGAACATGGGTTTCAGGTGTGCCTACACAAATATGCACAAGTGGCCCACGAGACTATGTACTAACCATGTTGGTTGTATGAGGCCTTATTAGTTTTTGTATTATTTGGGCACCATGACTAACCCTTATTTGTAATGTTGTATGATATGTAAGAATTAATTGTGGCTAGGTTGTTTATCATTGTTTTAAATTAGGTTGTGGGACTTAATGGTCCCCACCTGTGTTAGGAGTGTAAGAGTGTAATTGTGTTTTGGTTTCTTAGTAATCAGGTTTTGGGCCATATAAACACACACTGAGTGGGCCCAACATTCTCAACATTTGTGTCCACTTGTGCCAAATCCAAATTTGGGTTATATTTGACATTTTTAGTGACCCCTTTTTTGTTTTGGGGGTTCACTTAGCATAAAAATAAGCCCTTGGACCCTACCTATTAGGCAGGGGATTAATTTCAAGGAAAAAGAGGGTTTTCCTCCCATTTTGCCTCTCTCTTGTCACCATTTTTGTAAGATTGGTTGGAGTGTGTGTGTTGTGAAAATTTACATAAGCTTGTCTCACTTTATTTTTGGGTAATTTGGGAGAGGGTGTTTAAATGTGGGTTTATCTTTTCTTTATTTTGTTTTGGGAATCTTGACTTGGAGGGAAGAGAGGGGTGACACATGTCACCCCCTCATTTGTGAGGAAACTTATTTTATTTTCTTCAAATACTCCCTCATGGGGGAGAAAGAGAACTTTTTGCTTGTGATCTTTGTGCTTGGTGTGCTTTTGGAGTTGGAGATTTTTCTTGGACAAGGAATTGGGAAAAGATTAGAGATTTGAGAGCTTGTGGAGGTAGGCTCTTTGATCCTATTTTGTGTTATTTGGCATGTTAGATTTTATATTTTCTTATGGTTGAAAGTTTTTTCTTATTGCATGTGTTGTATGGTTACTTGGTTGTGTTACTTGTTATTTTCTCCATCCATCATATGGTTTGATGGATTTGAGAGTTTTATTGGGGAAGAGGGAGGGATTTTCCTCTTAAAACCTCATGGCTTGATGGGAAAGCCATGTTGGTTTCTCTTTTATCCCCTCATATGGTTTGAGGTGGGGAAGGTGGTTCATATGGTTTGAACCCCCTTCCCCATCCTTGGAGAGGAAACCCAATGGGTTTGAAAATCCTCCCAAGGAGGAATTTAGGCGAATGAGAGGAGCAATAAGGAGGGATGATTGTTTTGGAGGGATAAGGAGGTTTTTGAATATTTTGTAAGTGTGCATCCTATGGTTGGACCACACTCTATGGAATTATTGGATGTCTCATCCACTCTTCCCCTTGTTGAGGATGAATATGGTTTTCTCCTTTTTTATTTTTTTGGCATTTGTTGTGTTTTTAGGGTGTATGGGTTAGTCTTGTATGTGATATGTTTATGTTTACCTCTCTCTTATTCTTTTGCACATTTGTGGAAGATAGCTCTCTCTCCCATGGGCTTGGGGGAGGTTAGCATGTCTTCTAACCTTAGGAAATGCATTGAATGATGCATGTAGGTTGGGTGGTAAATAAAGTCTTGTACTCTTTGCATTTGGAGACTATGTGGAGGACAAAGTTAAAGTGTAAAACTTAAATATCATTGGAGTATCCTTGGAGACCTTGTCTTGTTATGATTCTCTTCATATTTGGAATAAGTTTAGCTTATTTATGAGCATATGATCATTGTATGTATGTATGTATGTATGTGTATATATATATATATATATATATATATATATATATATATATATATATATATATATATGAGATCCCTTAGTTTCCTCTCATTTTGGGATGTATGTATAGTTTGTGGAAGCATGTATTGTTTCAAAGTTGTGTTATCACTCTATTGAATGTAGTTTGAAGGTTGTATGTAATGTGTTAAATTCTACTACTCTCCATGAGAGAAAGAGTCTTTTGTATTGAGAAGTTGTTGTCTTCATATTTGAAATGGCCTTGTAGCTTGAATATGTAATAAGAAGTAAACTACCATTTTTTATTGTTGAAGTGGATGTAATATTTTTGTAAAGTGTTCTTCCTTATTAAAGAAATGGTAAAAATTGTTGTATCTCTCTCTTTTTGAAAGGAAAACTAGTTAGCTTGAAACCATGTCTTTCACAATAGAAATGAGAAAGGTAATGTTAAGAGCTCTAAAAGAAAATGTGATGCTTATTGTTGGATCTCCTTCTTGTTTGGAATGTGGAACATTAGTTCGGATATTGCATTTGAACAAAAATCTAGTTGCTATATAGAGCTTGATGTTAATATTGGAAGGAGATTTTATCATTCTTGTGAAACATTTCCTTCTTACGAACCCTTTAAATTCATTTCCATGAAAAAGCTTAGACAAATTGTTTATTTCCCTTTATATTAGAAAATCTTAATATTAGGATTCCAAAACAATTGAACCAAATTTTAAAAATGATGTTTATTTGGTTTACTTGAATTTTTACTCTCCTTAAAATAAAATAAAAAGTTTTTTTAACACAAATATATTGGATATCTTCACACATATATATATTATTTAAATAAAATTATCTATTTCAAGAAATAATATTGAAATAAAATAATCTATTTCTAAGAAACAATATTAAACAGATTATAAAATAAATATTTAAATAAAATATGTCCAAAAAAATTTATTTATACATATAAAAACCCACGTACCGTATTAAATAAAGCCAAAAAAATCTTTTTTAAATAAAAAGAAACTTAGTCGTTGTTTTTATTGTTTTGTTGGTGTATAAAACAAAATATATAATGTAAAAAAATGTTTAAAGATTGATGCGGATGGGGTGGCCAAACCCCCACCTTCGAACCACCTCCCTCTTCGTGCCACTTTACACACCGAACTCAAAAATTAAATTCGACTTGGTTTTTATTCATTTCGAATATATATATATATATATATATATATATATATATATATATATATATATATATATATATATATATATATATATATATATATATATACAAAAACCTTCAATTAAATAAATAAAAGAAATGGGTAGAATGAATACCCATAACTCGAGATAAATCTCATAAGTGAAATAAGAAAAAAAAGGTAGAATTATATTCAAAACCAAAGATAAATTTGGTAGAGAACCAAAAAAATTGTATTAATAAAATAAATAAATGTGTGAAACTCTAGCTCCCAATCAAAAACAAGAAGGAATGGTATGACCACAAAACCTTCGTATTTCCACATGCACAACAAAAAGAAAACATGGGAAAGAAATCTTCTTGGCCTCCATAGCTCCCTCACAAACCTGCAAAACCAAAAAGAAAGAGGGCAAATGAAAAGAAAAATAAAACAATAAGGAAGAGAAAAGAAAACATAAGATAGTAATTAGGGTTGTAGGAGAATCCCTAAGATCTAGGGATGAAATTAGAAGAATCTAAGGGCCAAAAATAAACACTACACTTTTATTTTAAGTCGGAGATTTAAAATGGGAATGATAAATTAAACAAGGCCATGATATGACAAATCCTACCGAAGATGATGCTTTGTGGTGTATGGGAGGAATAAATATAATATTTTTGAGTTTGGATGGTCAAAATGATGCAACTTATGTTCTTGTATCAAACATCTATGGAGAAGGGGGCGTGGTTCACATGACGAGGAGATTAATTAATGATGCATAAATTAAAAAGTTTCTTAGATGTAGTTGGATTAAAGAGCATAAAATGATATATGTTTTTTGTGCACAAGATGGATCACACCCATAGACAAAATAGATGTATGAAAACTTGGAGAAATTGGTATAACAAATGAAGGCAATAGGATATTTACACTAAATTTATTCGAGCTTAAATTTAAATCAATGAGGATAAATTGAATCCAAAATGTTGAGGAAGAGAAACTTTAAATGAGTTGTAGTTGAGATGTATCTTCCCAAAATGAATGAGATTTATCATTTTGGAACAAATATTTCCTCTCAATTTATTGTCACTAAATTGAGCATTCCATGGATTTTGAGACCCGCAATCTTGGGGAAATAAGTCTCGCTTAAATTATTACCATTAAGAATGAGATCAATGAGGTTATTTATTTGACCAAACTCCCCTAGCATTTCTCCCTGAATATTGTTGAAGGACATCTCCAAATAACCCAAAGTAGAGACCTTTGAAATATTTGAAGGTATGTTGCCTGTGAAGTCTAAAGCTTGTTTTAAGTGGCAAAAATGAACACAAACATTTCAACTATAGGGTTAAAATGATTGCACACCCAACTATACACATTGTCTTGCCACTTAGTAATGCTTGAAATTTTCCCTTGTTTTGGTCTACTACACTTATGTGAAATCTAGTAAATATCTTGTTGCAGCTTCATCTTGTAATCAAAGTATATAAATTTCAACATGAAAATAAATTTGAGTACTCTACTAATTTGGGGGCAATTTAACTAGAAAGGGAAAAAAGGAACTAAGATTATCCTTTCCTAGCTTCTAAAGCCCAAGTTTTGACATAAATAATAACAATTGTGAAAAGATTTAAGATTTGCAAATTATTGTCTATGCAGAGTCTTACTTTTTCCCCCTTGTAAGGTGTGACTCGAAAATACAGTTCTCTTAACATTGTTAAATGTCTTCATTTTTGCTATAATATCCAAGTTTCACATTTACTTAATGGGGTTTTCAAGATCCAAGTACAACAACATGTTTCGTACTTGAATTATGTCATTTTTTTACTATCCCAATGAAATGAACTATTATATGATCCAAATATGAATTTCCTTTTCTCGCAAGGTCTTAGTAGAAAATCTTATTTTTCTTTGCATTAATTAATTGTCCTGATGTGTGGTGAATTTTTCTAAAATTCAAGGCTTCTCTTAATTATTTTACTTGGAAGAGGAGGGGGAAGGTGAAATGAAATTAAAAGACAAAACTTTGCTAAGGAAGATCCATTTTGCTTGTCATAAGCTTTACTTATATCCATTTGAAGGACAATAACTTTCTCTTTAGTTTCTTGTAAAGAGTGCATGAGATAAAGCGTTATTATGATTCTGTTCAATATCTATTAGCCCTTCACAAAGTCACCTTGTTTTGAAGAGATATTATAGGCATAATATGATTTTCTGTCATAGCCATAGCTATCACCCTCCCTTTGTTGGAGAGAAAGGGAGAGGGAGAGGGAGAGAGAGAGAGATTTGAAGTCTGCAGCAATAGCTTGAGGGTTGCCCTCTTGCCTATAAGACTAATGAATGTGCAACTGAGGCCAAATAATAATTTCTTCTAAGGATTCTTGAAATGAACCCAAGAACACTAAATAAGCAATTTTTAAGACTTGCATGATTGTATATGCATACTTGTATATCATTAAATCAATGGTAAACATTTATGTTCACTATGGTAAAATAACTACCTCTTTTCATTCCTTATATAAAGTATACCATAATGATGAAATGAATTAGTAGTACCCATAATATTTATCTTATTACATATGTAATTACTATAATACATTGATAAACTGTACATGGTGGTGGACAACGAGATTAATCGAGAATTATTATTTTTCTTCGGCAACAACATATATACACCGATGACAACAGCACTAAAACAAACATTAGGTTGTTTCATATAGGAAAAGAAATAATTTAATAACATATTACACAGACCCAAATGCTCTAATGTCAAAATAGTCCATGTTTTTCTCCTCACCCATATGTATTTCTCCTCCCTTCTTATTCTTGTGTTGTCATAGCATCTTTTTCTTGATCTTCTCTTTAAGACCCTTCTTCTTTCTTCCTCCTCCTTTGTCCTCCTCATCATTTGATCGCAACATGATCAGATCATAGAAACATAAACATAATGAAAAAAATATAAACATTTGAATGATGGTATCTAATTAATGTGAAGAGGAATGAAATTGTCTACCATTAAAATCATTGAGACTAAACAAATATTGATTTTATTTATGGATCTTGATAACAACCTATTTACCTGTATACTTTATATATATTAAAAGAAGAGAAAGTACCACATACACCCATAACATAATGCCCAAAAAAAATCCAAAGTAAACAAGAATTACATAGCTGGAGCAAGAATTATTGTGAGTTCTATGGAATTTTCCAAGAAAACCATGAGATTTCTCTTCTCCTTGTTTACCACGGGGTTGAGAAATTCCATACATTTCCTCATTATACCCAGCAGGTGGAGGAGCATGGTAAACCTCCCCCGCACCTACAACTGCACTTACATCACCATAGCCATAATTGTTATAGTCTTGCTATGTATGCGGAGCAGGGTGATCATAGTTATAACCCTGTTGAGTATGGGGAGCGGGTTGTTCATGGCTTCCTTCTTCATGCTTCTTTCCAAATAGACCAAAAAGACTGTGGTCATGTTGATTGGCCATGATTCTGCTGGAAATATCTATTATGGATGATTGAATGGATAATTTTGGAAGCTCACTAAGCTTAGCTTATTGAAACGATATAGGAAAATGGCAAGAATACTTTTAAGGTATGATGTTAAGCTACAAATTTATATGATGTGAAGCTTGCTTTTGAAATGGTTGATCCAACCCGAAAATTTTCCTTATCTATCATAAAAGTTGGGGTTCATTTCATCTCAGCAAGGAGGAAATTATTGAATACCAAAAATTGCAACCAAATAAAACAGTAAAAACCAAAATGAAATATTTTAACAAAGAAAAACGAAAGTGATTAATGGGTTTCAATTTGGATGGTTGAGCATGATTATAATCCGTGCTATCTCAGTAATATTAATTTGGATGAAACGAAAGATATCAAGGTGAAGATTATTAAGGATTGGAGTTTTTCTATATGGATGGTCAAACCAAAAAGATATAAAAAATCTTGACATAGCCGCCCATCTCCAAAGAGACTCATCGACCATCTCCGATGATCGCTAACCATCTCTCGATGCGTACTACCACCCATCTCTTCATAGCCATAATTTCTAATGAATTTATTAATAACTAGGCAAAGTACCCGCATTAAATGAATATGAGTCCATCCCCTCAACAGTGCCAAATAAAGGGGATCACCAATACAATCCTGCCACAACACAAAAATTAAAGCATCAAACTTTAGTTCAGCCCATTTAAATACATATGGCAAAATCTGATTGAACAAAATACAAATAACTAATTGCTAAGGTGAAAACAATATCCTTGCCTCTAGCAGGATAATAAAAAGGTGTGTGGGTAAATTTATTTAATGGGGGTGAGTTTATTTAAGTATGGGTAAATGTATTTCAATGTGGGTGAACTTTTTTAAGGGGGAAATATATTTCAATGTGGGTGAATTTATTTAATGGGGATATGTATTTAAATGAGGATGTTTTTTATTCAAAGGGGGAAAATAAATATTAGTGGTTGACCTTAGGTAAGTATTTAAAATAAATCCATCATTTAATGTGTTGGGATTACCTTTGGGATGATTAAATATTTCTTGGGCCATAATTAATTTATTAAATAAAATATTTTGTTTTAAAAAGGTGACATTTTCTATCTAAATCAACGTAGTACATTATTTTTAAAAAAATATATCACCAAAATTTTATTGAATATAAGGTATATTTTAGTGTATTATCTTGGGGTGTTACACCAAGAAAACAAAAATAAGACCAAGAATTTCTTGTTAAAAATGATTGGTTGATTCCATTAATCATCTCTAAACCTTGTATGTTTAGATAAGAACCTTGATTATTTTTAATTTGAAGTGTGATTTCATTTAATTTGGGTATAGTTGAGTGTAGACACCAAAATTTGGGTCACACTCCCCTTTGTCCCCTTTCAAACAAACTAACTTAAAACAGCTTTTACCTAACCATGACCCTTACATCACACATTAATATTAATTGAATCACTTTAATTAAATTAATACTCATCCTCACTTTATTCGTTATTTAATTATCTTAACTAACCCAGCTTTCCACCTCACCTAGACACCTCACCCCACCACCTCACCTAGACACCTCATTATAAACCTATTTTAAGTATCTATCTACTCACCATAACTAACTAAGACTTAGTCCAACCCTAAAAATCAATGCATATTATTCCTCTAACCACATACCCACTCATTAAAATATAACGTCCATTTTGATCCGTGATAAATGGAAAGACTTGGCACAAATGATTGCGAGATCTATCATTTTTTAGTAAACCTAGGGAATCCCACCTTAACCGATGCCGATCAACCCGAAACTATCGCCGGTTACCATTTATTCACTTTGGTAACCTTGTTTGAGAGGTTAGACAAATTCTCGAATTTTTGCATAAAAATGAGATCTGCATTCAAGTAAGAGCCAGAGCTCTTTCACACATCCAAGCAGCCATAGCCAACATCAAGACATCTCTAGAGGTATCGCTTATCATGGTTGCATAACGAGAATCACCGCCACAACATCGAGCACCATTCCACCGATCAACCACCATCACAACCCAACCATTGGACCTCGCTATATCAAGTAAATGCGTTTATCACCTATGTCATTCCATCTTTATTATCTTTATAAGGTTTAGTCATCTCTGTTGTTATTTATGACTTGCATTCCCACTCCCCCACTATTCCTCTTTCTTTAAACTCAACGATTCCTCCACCCACACCATAAAACCACCTATACACGACCTCTACATATCTCTGAGTGTTCCTAAGATGCCCAAATACCTCATCATTCCCTCTGTCATCTTTGTATGACCTTAACTCAAACCCCACAACTAGATCTTTTTGAGTTTTTATCTTTTCACCTCTACTCGACACCGGTTACACATAACCGTCGTAAATCGGTTCTATCACGCCGGTCTCTGTATTTGGCCATCCTATCAATAACAAAACCTAAGAATATTTATCCAAGCAACCTAAGTGACCCAAAACCTAAAACTGACCTATTCCAACACTTTGACCCCTTACCCTACCTCCATATCTGATCATAACCTAGCATGTTATATTAGATTTACTTATTGTATTTGAATGAGATACCTAAATCATATCAACTATAGTAGGACTTTGTTTATTTACATTATTTCTCGCATTGAGTTGTATTAAATAGTGGATTTAAAACCATCTAGGAAGTATCACACTTCTCGGATCTAGCACTCACTAAGTAGTCCACCGTCATATTTTAGTTAACTCTTCTTTTTGTGGTCTTGTTTTCTATTTCGTAGTTCCTCTTAGCCAAAAGAAAGATCTCATGTTCAAAATATGACCAAGAAGTCGGAACGCACGCAAGACCTTCAAACCAATCATCGCAACATGTATTCCTCCTCATCCCATAACATAAAGAAAGTGGTGAAACATTTTGGCATGCCCAGTGGGACCCTCGTTTGTGGGTTCCCTTTCTTTTCATATAGGTTGCATCTTGTGTGTTTCCTTTCTAAATTGTTATTCACTAAATCTTCTTCTCTAGTAATCCTCTTTTTCTTTCTAATTTCTCTAAATGAAACATTTATTTTGGTGCGTTTAAAAGAATCATTCTTCTTGCTTTCTACATTTAGTGAAAGAGCACCCTCTCTCATGTTCATCATTTTTCTTCATTGAATATCATATTTCAATTTGGGTTTAAAACACTTGCATTGCATTCTTATTTGTCGCATTATAGCTCGCATTAAAATGAGGGAAACCTATATGTTGGAAGTCATGTCCAACTGATGGTTGACACAATTAAACCGTAGAAATAACTCTCTTTCTTCTTCCACCAAACCGTAAAAATTTAAATTTACACTCCTTCTTAAATGACATCCTACTTGGGAATGCTCACAACAATCACACGATTAGAGGATTGACAGGTAATCCCCATCTAGTTATCTCTCGTCCAAGACTACCCCATCAAAGGAAGGAATGCCCCGCCATAACATAATCTAAAACCTCACCTTCTAGATCTCCTTATTCATAGGACACCTTCCCAACAATTTTTTTTTCTGAATGCACATGGTCAGTTCTAAATAGCATAAGCTAAACAAACATAAAGAAAAATCACTCTTAGGATCATGTTTTTCTTAGCTTTCTTCTTGGCTTGTGTTTTGAGGTGTGAGGCTACGATTCTACATTTTTCATTTTTCCTTGCACACTCCACCATCATAGTTGGAGTATTCTGACTTTATCTGAGTGTGTCAGGGCCCCATCTTCTCATTCTCAGATTCCTGAGTTTGATTCTTCACCTAATTTAATTCACAAAACCCAGTTTTCTTCATTCTCTCTAAATTTCTCGAATCAATCGGTCCAAAGAACTATCGTCGTTTTCTATCGACCATCGTTAGTTAACCATAATCGATGTCGATTCTGTCTTTCGGTATTTTTCTTGGGACAGTCTTCATTCGCTCACTCTGTTATGATTTTGGCACCAACAAATTTTCCTCCTATTCGTATTAGTGTCATACAAAATTACTTCCTTGCGCATTCATCATTCTTGTTTCACTTTTTGAAACTGGTGTTTTTCCACAAGAACCGACATCGGTTTACGTGTGATCGACATCGGTTCTCCATTAACCTTCATCACTCATCGACGGCAGTAAATCGGTGTTTGTGTTTGGTTTTCGAAAACCAAACACAAACACCGATAACTATTTAAAATCCAAAGGATCTACCAATGTCATCATTCTCAAGGCTGGACCCTCTCACCCATCAAACCAAGACAAACCTTCTTCTAATCTCTCTCTCGTCCAAACTTTCCAATTTAGATGAGAACAACGAAAGTACACCCCAATAAGGGAACCATATTCTTCAGTTTTGTAAAATCTTATTAAGGATAGTGTCATTACCCTTCCACCTATAAAACCACACACTAGTTTTGACCCTGATAGCCCCATGCCTCGCATGGTATAAAGAACATGACTTTTGCAACTATCATTGTGTCAAAGGTCATAACGACGGTAACTGCATCACCTTCAAGAATATCATCCAAGAAATGTTAGACAACGAAGATCTAGTCTTGGATAACCCAAATGCACCAGCCAACCAATACCTACATATCTTCAAAAAACCATTCCTTAATCATGCCCCATATTTCAATCAAACTAGTGACGCTTTAACCAATGATAACAATGTCCGTGAGGTCCACACTATTTTCGATGACATACCAGTTGCTTCCTAATTTCTCCATGTTCCTTCCATAGATGAAATCCTATCCCGAACTCCCCTACCTGCATAGGAACCTATTTCATCTACTCCTCCACCCACAGAGGAACCCCCTTCATTTTCTCCTTCACCCATGAAAGATCCCATAATTAGCACTCCACCTCTTGCCTCTCAAATTATCGAGAATTCGTCAGTAGCACCTCTCCTACTCATAGGGGACACATGTCCACTCCCTACACCATCACAAGGAGATTCTACCTTGTCTTTCCCATCATCTCCTTTACCCATAGAGGATCATGTAGAAACACCATTGCCTTTAGGTGACCATTCTCCATTGGCCTTCCAAGATCCTGTTGACCTACTTTTGGCTCTCTTACCCACAGAGTCTGAAGCTAACCATTTCCCTATTTCTCAAACATATTTTACAAGGATTACTACTTGATCCAAATCGCCCCGCTTTACAGTGGTACCTTTTTCACTCTTGGATTATTTCCCGAATTATGTTGATAGAGCCTTGCTTTGGGGATGTCTTCTACTTCCTGCTTCAACCCAAATGCAGTTTTCACTCACCGACACCTCCACAATCTATCCAAAATTGTTTCAAGAAACCAAACCAAACATAACCATGTCTATTGGAACACATTCTATGTCATTTCCCATAACCCAACATGCACCTCTACCCACAACCCAACACACACCTATACCCAAACACCTACCCATGCCTATATCATCTCCCTTACCTAAACCCATCACTACCTTAGGGGTTATGCCGACATCGAACCTTACTCATCCACCTATCAAATTAGATTTAGCCACATCTTCCCAAACCAACACTAAACTCATTCCTATGCCTAAAAGGAAGACCCAACCTTCTAGGCCTCATACACCAACCTCGCCTACCACACCGTTGTCACCTTCACCCCTTCCATCCATCCTAAGACCTCACCCCTCAACCCTGGACAAGCGACCTTCTTCCATTGGTAGACAAAGAACGTAGAATCCCACCTCCTCATCACGGCCCTCTAATATACCCAAGTGATCAAAACAACCCCCGCCATCACCCGTTACCTTCTTACCACCCATACCACCACTACCTTCCATAACTTCTTCACTACCCATAACACTTTATTCTCTTCCACTCGCACCTTCTACTCGATCTTTGCCAGTGACCGCTACTGCACCATGATTATCCCCATGGGTAACTCGCCTCCTTCCACCATCTGCATTTCCATCTATGTCACGTACTCTTTCCTCACCTCTACCCAAGAAAGTACAATAGAAATTGAAAATCCCAATGCCCTCCATTGAAGCGGTTAGACCTATTGTTCCCCCCATTACCAGTTCATTCGTTGCTCCTTTACCCAAGAAGGAGAAACCCAAGCCTAAGATGGTACCACTCCCCAAACCAATGGTCTAGCCTACCCCTCTTCAAGACCCCTCACCTATGACACCTCTCATGCCACAGTCACCCATTATTCCATCCAAGCCCACACTCACCTCACACTATGATCCATTGGTGGGGTCGTATGCCATTATCCTAGCCAACCTCCTTGAAACCTCTATCATCACATTACCACCTCTTAGACCTTATGACCCACTCAAACCCAAACCAAAAGGGTTTGAAGAAACTAAAATTTGCACCTACCATCGCCTGTCAGGACACAATGTAGAGAAGTATAAGGCGTTAAAAACCACTCTTATCCAATTATGTCCTCCCGAAGAAAATTTTGACAACGATGATCTTCTTGATGAGGACCTAATTTTTCCTTCACCAATCTCCCCAAATCTTCTTCCACTACCTACTCACCGACCAATATCTCCAACCCCAAAATTTGAAATCAACATGCCACGCATAAGATAGCTCACAAAACCTCACCAAAATGTCAATGTTCTTTACTTATTTGAAAAGGTTCTTATCCACGACTATGGATTTTCCACTCATGCCATTATACATTCCATGGCACACCCTCTCCATCCACCTCGCCTTAGATTAACATGGTTCACATTGCCACTGCGCTTAGAAAGAAAAAGGAAAGGAAAAGGAAACTCACCCATCAACCAATCCTGCACCCACATACCATCTCGCACCCAAACCCAAAGACACCATTCAAGGTCCCGCGTATCCTATTTACAATGGGGTCACACATCGCACAATGCTAAAATAATGCACCAATCCTCCCTCAAAATGTATTTATATGACCTCATCCAAACCTCTAAGTCACATCGTCAAGCCCTCATGGAGGTCCTTTAATCTATTAAGGTTTTACCAAATGACCCCACGTCTATAGCCTCCATCATTACCCCTCATCATGTAGCCTCTCTCACTAATTTTTTTCCTTCCTCTACACCTCCACCTACTCGCCAAGTAGCCGCCCTCAGCTTTTCGGACGAAGAGATCACTCCCTTCTAGTCTGATGACCCCGATCCCACTCTTTTCATCTCTATCTATATCGATAATATACGCATACGATGCATTATGATCAATGGTGGTGCTAGTATTAACATCATCTCCTCCCATGTGTACAACCAAATGCGCATACCTACCAATTGCATGCATGGTAACCTAGTTATGTTGCGCTCCTTTAATGATGCCATGACCTCTACCCTGGTACCATCATTCTCCATGTCCATGTAGGTCCCCACACTATCCCAAAACTATTCTATGTCCTAGAAGGGGAGTTCCAGTATAATTTGTTGCTTGGCTGACCTTGGATCCATGCCATGGGTTGTGTCCCTTCAAATTTACACTGCTGCCTCAAATTTGAACATGAAGGACATAACTACACCATCCCGGCTGACCCATTGCCTTTCAAGACCTGTAACATGCTATACCAGCCCAACGATGTACTTGTACTAGTCAAGGAATATGTCACTACCCCCACTTCACCTTCACCCACAAGCCCATCCACCAAGTCTGCCATCGCCTCTCCCACATCTAACCCTGTTATTCCTACTATTGCCACAACCTCTAAAGATGACTCACTTGCTTTCCAATCATCTAGCAAGCTATCTATCCCCACTACACACATATCGACACGATCCCTTAGAAGATGTTTTTCAATGCCTCACTTTGGGAGAGTAACACCTATACAATATTGACACATTCCTCACTCAATAAGAGTATGGGAACTGCATCAAGCACCCTAGTTATGATTACTTCATAGGAAAGCTTTTTCCTTATGGTCCTCCCCACCTTCACACTAATATAATGTATGGGGGACTTGATATTTACACTTATTAACCCAAACCTCTGCTCCAAACATGACCATTTTCATCTGACTTACACTCACTTACTAGCTACCGCTTTGCTAACACTTTCCTTTACCATTGCACATGGAAAGGATTTGGCTTTGTTTTTTACTGAACATGGCCGCCATATTGTCATCTCCTGTACCACCTATAAACACAATGACTGAAGTGACATTGGATTTGACACACCACCTCCCAAGAAGATCATGTCGATCTCATTTAGGAAGACAAACCTTCTCCACCTCATTCACACACATCACCATCTTCACCCATGGAGTCTATAGATCCTTAATCTATTCCTCCTAACTTTTTTCATAAACATAATTTCCTTGGGACCTCGACCTATCAATGCAATGGCAATGCTCCCTCTTCTCTCTCATTCCTATACCCCGATATGATTGATGATGATACAACTTCTATTAATTTCATTCAATGTCGAGAAAATGAGTCCATCCTCGCTACCTTGGTGCGGAAGATTCTTATATTCACCATCGTTACCTTTTGAGATGTAAATGATGTTGAATGAATTGGCCATTGAAATCAATATTAACACTCAGATGACCCACACATTCTAAAGATAAGCCAATAATTAGATGCTAATTGAGTAGGAAGTTTTTTCAATGATTTTTCTGGGGACCATAGCAACAATTTTTCCTGGTCCTATGCCAATATGCCCGGTATTGACCCAAAAATCATGGTCCACAATATTGTAACCATTCCTGATGCCAAACCCATAAAAAAAAGCTGCGAAAAATACATCGTCGCATTACTCTTCTAGTCAAAGAAGAGCTTCAATGCCTTCTCTCAGTTTCCTTCATCCTACCCATTGACTATCCCAAATGGATTTAAAACATCATTCCTAACACAAAGGTGATAGGGGACTCCAAATTTACATGGACTTCCATGACCTCAACCTATCTTTTCCCAAAGATGATTTTCCCCTACTAGGCATTAACCAACTAGTTGATCTCATCACTGGCCACGAAATGCTATCACTCATGGATGGTTTCTTGGGTTATAATCAAATATTACTTTCTCCAGAAGATCAACATAGAACTGCCTTCATCAATCCTTGGGGGAATTTTATCCAATTTTGCCCCTCGGGCAAAATTGATCAAACAAAACCTTGCACAGGAAAAATGGAGAGGTTGGTTTTGTCATGCGAGCTCACATTTGATCCTAAAAGTCAAGTGGTAGGAGGGCTCGACAATGGAGAAGTAGGGTCAGAAAATGAATGGCCATGGAAATGTTGAAGAAAATTGAACCTAGAGTGAGTCGACTCAAAGCAAAGCTACAGAGTCATGGAAGGTGCCACATGCCTCATCAACGCACTTTCAAAGGGTGAAACAAAAGGAGAGACCCGAGGTCCCACCCAAAAAGGGGTTTTGGTAGTATATATAGTGGAGCCCCTTACTCACCCAAAGGAATGAAGCAGCAAGTTCGCTCAAGGCCGAATCGGATAAGTACAAAAGAATCGGTGGAAGCCTTCACGTGTCTCTTCGGCACACTTTTTGTGTGAGGCTCAAAAGTATGGTCCCCAAACAAGTGCATGCCCTCCACGTGTCCGAGTCTAAAAAGGAAGGAATCGAGCGTTAAAAATTCTAAGGCCAATGGAAGGTACCACATGTCACTCGACGCAACTCCAAAGGTGTGACAAAAATTAAGTCTCCAAACGAGTGTAGGCTCTCCATGAGGCTAGGGTCCAATAGAATAGTGTTCACTTGAGGCCCGAATCGACTAAGTATAAAAGGGGTCAGAAAAATCCTCCACGTGTGTCTTCGGTGCACTTTTGGTGTGATTCTCAAAAGGAAGGTCCTCAAATGAGCGCAGCTCACCACATGTCTCATCAGTGCACCTTCAAAGGTAAAGTTCAAAACATAGTCCTCAAACAAGAACTGGCACTCCACGTGATCAAAGTCTCGAGAAGAGTTACACCAGTCATTGAAAAGTTGAAGCAAAATAATAGAGCCAGTGGAAGGTATCACGTGTCATCTCAGCGTAACTTCAAAGGTAAACCCAAAAGCGGAGACCCCAAATGTGCGTTAGCCCTCCACATGTCTAGGGTCAGACATAGTGCCCCACCAAATAGAAGGGACTTAGCCAAAACACAAAGGAAGTAGATTTGGTTGGCAAACGGTGCCAAGTGTCAACACGTCACATTCCCAATACCCTAAAATGCAGCAATATTGTGAGAGCCCGCGTGAAACGCCCGACCTTGACCTTCAGATGATCACAAATTTTGACTGGAAGCTCAGATTTGAGTGAGAGATGATTCTTTGGAAAGCTCTCGATGTCTGCTACTCACCTATTACCATAAAAAAATACAATCCTCCATTTTTGAAGCTATCAAGCTTCTCAACTACCACTATAATGAAGTCTGGGCTTCCTTTCTTGCCCAACAAGGAACAACACATGGAGGCATGGGTTTTGTAGTGAAACCCATCATTGTTGCAGGTGAACTCAATGCATTTCTTGGGTGGTTGAGGGAGGATTTTGAAATTCTCCTTCTCTCTTTTCTCTCTCATTCTTCCTATATATTGTAAGGAGGGGCATTTTTCTAAGTGTTGGAAATTTTGGTTTTGTACCCTCTCTTCTTCACTTGTTTGCAATTGAATTTGTGGAGTTCAAACCTCCCATCTAAATTGTAAATGCAATCTTTCCTCTTGGCCATTGTAATGCATTGTATCAAATCTTTGGAGCAACAATAAAAAGTTTATGGATGATTTTCAACCCTCTCTTTTGTTATTGCATCTTCCTGATCTCTCATTGCAATCCTGGTTATCTATGCATGGTGTTTGTATTTCATTTTAATGGTTTTTGTTTAATGGAAAAGTAGGTGTTCAACATTCCTTTTATGCATCACCTCTATTAGTTAGGTTTATTTGTTTGTATCTTCTTAACCCCGTCTCCTTAGCAAGTATAGTAGGTTTTATAGTATACCCACTACAAAACGAATGTGTGCACTGAACAGAGGAATAGGAACCAACCTTCATCTGGAGATCTCTCCCGATTCGCAAAGTCCCACACAATTGGAGAAGCTCCATGTTATGCAATCACACTATGAGTCTCAACCCATCGATTTGCGAACATTCGGGGGTGTTGTGATTCTCGCACCAACAGGACCTTCTCGCTATAGAGTCATGCTTTTTGTCCTTAAAACCATTGTTGCTACATATTAGTGAGCCATGAATTATGTATTCCATGACATCATGCATCGCATATTGGAAGATTACATAGATTATCTTCTTACCAAATCCAAACATCGAGCTGAACACCTAACATTCCTTAAGGTCATTTTTGACTACCTCATCAACTATTGTGGTTATCTTCAACCAAATAAATGCGTCTTTGTGGTACTTTCAGGAAAACTCCTTGGTTTCATCGTTTCTTTGTGTGGCATAGAAGTTGATCCTAATAAAGTAAAGGTTGTTATAGAAATACCTCCACCTACTAATATCCGTCAACTTTGAAACCTACAAGGTAAATTCAAATCCATTCATCATTTTATCTCATAGCTTTCGACCGTTGTCAACCAATTCATCATCTTCTCAAGAAAGATGTTTCATTCAAATGGCATGGTGAATGGCATAAAGCCATCGAAGCCTTAAAAATATGTTTTTCAACCACTAGTGCTCATTCCTCCTCAAGATGACTAACCCTTTTACCTATATATTTTTTCCACTAACCATTATTTAAGTGTCATGCTTACTCATTGCGATGAAAAACACAAAGAGCAAGCGGTTTATTACATAATTTGTACCCTTCTGGACTATGAAACTAGATACACCCATGCCAAAAACTCGCTTATCCTTAGTTTTCATTGCCACTAAACTCCGCCATTACCTACTCAACCAAAAAACCTTCATTTTTCCAATACTGACCCCTTACACTATATGTACGCCAAACCCTATCAACATCAACATACCACACATTAGCTTATGCTTCTTGTCGACATCAACCTCGAATTCATTCATCAAAATTCCATCAAGGTCCAAGCTATCACTAACCAACTATCAAGTACCTCCTTCTGGGAGTCAACCCTCTAACTTTGATTTCCCAGACGAATCCATAACTACCCTCTCCTTAGATGAACCCGCTTACCAAATGACACTCTTCTTCGATGGCTCCAAGTGTTAGTGTGGAGGTGCGGCTGGTGTTATCCCCATCCCTCTTGATGGTGAACCTATGCCTTTGTCTTTCAAATTATATTTTTATGGTACAAATAATATTGTTGAATACGAAGCACTCGTATTAGGTATCCAAGGTGCTTACACCTTAGATGTTAAGTCAATCAAAATCTTTGGCGATTCCCAGCTGGTGGTAAACCAAGTCAATGATATATACCATATTCATAATGAGATACTTCAAAAGTATAAACATCACGTAAACATACTTTTGACCACCTTTGACCATTACGAACTTCAAACCACCCCACGTTCTACCAATAAGTTTACGGATACCATGGCTTGCTTGGCTTCTCATATACCTACTGAGCTTTCCAACTATAAAATATTTTTCAGAATACAAAGGTTGCAATCACCCTCTTTCTTACCTTGTGAGGTCTACTCCGTTAGAACCATTGCACCTGACCCACATGACCTTTGGTATAAGTAATTTACAAACTATCTTTCCCTTTCCATTCTACCCGCCGATCTCACTCATAGTGGACAACGTGCCTTTCTTAAAGTGTCTCTCGTTATTTCATCATGGGTGGTCTCCTTTATAAGCGCGGATTCAACAATATTCTCTTACGATGCCTTAAAAGTTCTGAAATTCCCTACACCATCAAGAAATTTCAAGATAGAATTTGTGGAGGTCACTTTATTGGTTTAGCTGTCGCAAAACACATTCTTCGCCTTTGCTATTATTGGCAAACATTAAACCACGATTGCTGTGACTATGTCAAACATTGTGTTAAATGCTAGCAACATGCTAATCTTTAGCACATATTTATTCATGCCTTGCAAGTCGCATGAGACCTTTTACCTTTTTCTCAATGGGGCTTGGATCTTGTCGGTGAGATCAATGCCCATTCTTTACAATGCCACCAATGGATTATAACTACTACTGAATATTATACTAAATGGGTAGAAGCCATTCCCCTCATTTCTACAAAAGCCAAGAAAATATGTGAATTCATCAACCATCACATCATTTGTCTCTTTGGTGTTCCTCACTGCCTCATTACGATAACAAAAAGTAATTGAAAAAAAAACCCTACGAAAGCTACGTGAAAATTTTATGATACAACTCAATTTCTCATCACCTTATTACCCACAAACCAATGGCCAAGCAAAATCAACCAACAAAACCTTGATCAAAATTATTATGAAAGTAGTTGACGATACTAGAAAGGATTGTCATATACAAATTCCTTTTGTCTTGTGTGCTTATCACACTAGTATTCACACTTCGACAGCTGACACACCTTTTTCTATGGTCTATGGTACTAAGGCTATCTTACCTCTCGAAGTCCAAATTCCATCTCTCCACATCTCCCTACAAGACATGCAAAACGACAATGAATTTTTCCAGCAGCGTTTGGCACAACTTGAGTTAATAGATAAACATCATCTTAATGCTCTTGATCATCCCCAAATTTACCAAAAACCTATCAAACAGCCTACAAAAAAAGTGTTCATGAATGAACCTTTCAGGTCAATGACCTCGTCTTGAAGGAAAATCAACATGCACCTAAGGAGGAGAAAAGTAAACAGGGAAAATTTGCTCCTAATTGGCTTGGACCCTATATTGTTACCCATGCTTATGGATCAGGTGCTTATCATTTTTCTTCAATTGAAGGTAAACCCGAACCCGATCCCCTCAATCCCTTACATATTTGACTATTTTATTATTGAAATCAACTCCTATATCACTTTCTGTCTTTTTCCCGCTCGTCCCTTAAGCATCATTCACCTTCCATATTCCTATTTTTGAGGATCCATGGCTAGACAAGAATCATGTGATTACACGTCACCTTTCAACCTCCTCTTCAATATGAGTACCATGGATCTAATCATAGCATGATTCTCATGGATAATTTTCATCTTCTTAAATATGGAATCCCATGGTCATTCATCACTCAAACCACCTCTTTCATAATTACCCTCTCGTGTCTTATGGTCTTGTCTTCTCGAACAAGAACTTGATCTTCCTATATAGTCTTGTCCATGACTTAAATGTCCAAAAACAAAAAGGGACTCAACTCCTTGAGTCAAAATTCTAGCAAAATATGACTCCTTGAAAAGGGACATCTCTTCACTCTATATTTCCACTATAAATAGACCGCTCCTCAAAGATAACTATATAAAGTCATTGTAAAAATACACTAAAAATATCGAGAAGCTTCCCGCATCGATAAGTTTCACGAAGACCTCAAGGAGATAATATAATCATCCCATATATATTTCCCACATTGATCGGATCTATCAAGAAGCTTCCCGCATTGATATGTGTCCTCCTCCTCCTCCATTCCCGTGCGGTGTCCTCGCTAGCATCTCACCGCCCTCCATGGACATTGGCCGACCTCTGCTAGTACGACACCTAGATTTGGTCTCTGTGAACTAGTGGCCTCACCTTAACCCTATATCGAGGCTCGACGCCCCATGTACTCTCCACATTGTGAGTGCGAGACCTGGTCCTCTCACTCGAGGCCTGTTGTGCTCTATACTCTGCATAGCTAGGGACATCTATCCCTGCAGCTATCGATGATCTTGATAACATCTATCCTTACCTAGGGCATCCCTAAACCTGGCGATGGGTAATGTATGCGGTGGTGTCATTGGCCTCTGACCCTATACCTGTACCATGGGACCCTGTCTCTAAACATGTGTAGGTGCTTGTGCCTGTACCTCGGCCTGAAGGGTCACAATATGCGCCTATGTAGTGGTGAACTAGCCCTGCAAACCTACTACTTGTGCCTATAGGGCTGCCACTTGTACCCCATCTCCATCCCCACCCTGTGTGGGCACTCGTCCCAAAGAGGGCTACTACTTGTGCATGTAGTGTAGCCACTTGTGCCTATAACCTATCGCCTTCCCCGCACTATCCCAAACTATGTCACCAAGGTAGTCACACCTTTTCGTAGGGCATCCCTTTGAATTGTTATAGTGGCTAAGTCAAAGCTATCCTGCCTTGACGGTACTACCTGTAGTTGTGCTGCCCACCACTATTTGTACCTATCTCGTAACCTCGCATTATCAATCCGTGGGCCTACTACCTGCTCCTCCTACCCAAAGAGGGCACCATCGGTTGTGGTAGAGGCATAGGCCTCTCCAATTTGTCCCTCCTTTACTATGCAAATGATGGAGGTACAACCTACGAAAACCCAAACTACCGTTTGACCCTTTCAACCGGTATCATCTCATGCTCTCTTGCAAGGTGCCCCTTGTTAGGAATTAACAATATCTAATGCGGAATAATTCCTCAAAATCAAAATAATAAGAAGTATGAATAGAATTATAGAAATGAAAAATGCACAACACGAAGACAATATTTAACGTGGTTCACCCAATGTGGGCTACATCCACCAAGAACACTTGCTCATATTTTATTACAAGCCAACAATCTTCACAATTACAATAATCAGATCTTGTTTGGAGCTGCGCTCAACAAACCCTCCCAAATTCACACTTGAATTCACACACACTATTCACCTTCATAAAACACACTCATATATATCCTATTGTAAGTCCATATATTTATAGGTACATCAATAGGTATCCAAAGAGGTGGTTTTACAAAACAATGGGTACCAAAACCCATGGGCCCTATATCTTTTCTTTCCTCCTTCATGTTTAACTCTATACACCCACTTGTTCTACAATGCTCTTTTGCCTTCCTGGTAGCTTCACCAAATCCCAATTTTGGTTCTCCATGAGAGACTTATGCTTCTCATCCATGGCTTGCTCCCACTTCTTACTAGCATCTACCTGCATTACTTCATCAAAGCTCTCTCTCCACTATCGGTGAGTAATAAATAATAAAGAGAAGGAGAAAATGTTCGTGTTATTTTCTTACCCTAGAAGACCTCCTCATTGTAGGAGTTTGGGGTTCCCGTTGAGTAGGTTCCTGAACTGATTCATGGGTCACCGTCCCATCTGGAAGATCCTCTACCACCGCACATTATTTATTGGATTCTTCCCTGTTTTCCCCGCAACCGTAACTTATACATGACTTTCTCATTAAATACCACATCCCTAGACCGAATGATTTTCTTGTCCTTAATACTCCAACATTTAAATCCAATTTCATCACCACCATAACCAATAAAAGTGCATTTTTTTGATTTAGCCTCTAGCTTGGTCCTATCATCCTTGTCAATATGAACAAACACCTCACATCCAAAGACTCTAAGAAATGAGTAATCGACTTTCTTACCGTACTCAAGCCTCCTCGTATGCCTCCATCCAAGGCAGCCTTGAGGGTCCTCTGTTTATCAAGTACACAAACAGTGCTCACCACTTCTACCCAAAAATAAAGAGGTATTATTACATGTATCCTCATGCTCCTAAAGACGTTCCATTATTGTTTTGTTCATCCTTCTAACACCCCATTCTCACAGTGAGGTTCCTAGAACCGTATTTTCCTACTGATTCCATTCTTAGAACAATAATCATCAAATTCATTGCTGTAATACTCCCTCCCTTATCTAACTCCGAGACATTTTAACTTAAGACCTGTTTCATTCTCTACCAAGGCTTTCCATTTAACAAAAGTATCAAATACATTAGATCTGTTTCTAATACAATAAACCCAAACTCTCCTTGTTGCATCATCAATAAAAGTAACATAATAACTTGAACTCCCAAGAGATGATACCTAAGCTAGCCCCCACACATCGGAATGTACCAGCTCTAACTTACTCTCTTTCTTCATAGGTCCAACCTTGAGAAACCTTACTCACTTTTGTTTCTCATAAATGCAGTTTTCACATAAATCTAAACCTATTTCTGTATATCCAAGAAAATTCTTCTTTATGATGTTCATGCCCTTATGGCTCATATGACCGAGCCTATAGTGCCATAAGGTTGTATCTGCATCTGAAGCCACAAGATTACAATCATTAGTACTATCAGTGGATAAATACAAGGTTCCAACCTTCTTACCTCTTGCCACCACAAGAGCACCCTTGGTAACTATACGCCGGAAAAGAGACAAGCGAGCGTGGGAATCTACAAGTGACTCTTCCGCGTACCCAACCTCCCGAGGTCGTGCCGAGACAGCCGGTGGGGATGGAATATGTGTGGGACATAGACAAACTAGTTAGGCAATCTAATGTCTTCGACATGCACTAATGGAATTTGCGAATCTAAGGCAAAGAAGGCCCTTCTAACTTGGACTGGTGTGATAGATCGATCGCAAGGATGACTGCTCGAAGGCTCTAATCAATATCGAGCTCTGGCGTGATTCGATCTATGGGTTGTGGAATACGTGGGAAATGACCTGGGATAGTTTCGTGTACGTCCCCAGATAAGGTCATATGGTGGATGGTGAATATAGTCAACTCTATGGATGATTTTCTGGCCTAGTCCAGAATTCTCTAGCTTTGTTAGCTATTATATCCAGTAGGGATAATTGTTCGATGATAATAGGTGGAAGTGGAGTAGACTGGAATACCAGTGTGCGTAGGCCAGTGTCTATGTCTAATTCTCTGATGGATTCGTTAGGCTATGGGATTTGTGGGTCACAACCGTAGGTTCGTGTTTGTTGTGGGCCAGCTATGGTCATACGTAGAATCAAGTCCTGATCCCTAGTATCCAATAATCATACGCTTTCTCAGCTTCTATGTTTAGAACCAATAGTTGTGTGATTTTCTCAGAATACCTTACGGGTGTTCTCGCAACCTGGATTCTTAAACCGGTATCTATGTCTGTGAGGGTGTCTCCTGCGTCTGGTTGTGGAATTAAAGGATCACACCCGAATGTTTGTTCTCTTTCAAATCCTTCTACAGTCATGTGGATATTTTTCCTAGTGTAATCTGTAGTTTGGCTGACTTGACCAAAATGTATGTGCTTGATCGTCTTCTATGTTTAAACCTCTTAACTGAGATCCGACTGTTGAAAATATGCTTCGTTGTTTGGAAGACTGGATTCTAAGATTCTGTCGATATCGCTTATTGCTATTATGAGATTAGGATGAGGCACGATTGGCTCGAAAATATATTCTCTCGGCACCCTATGTCCCGTAATTGTCATGCAAATGTAACAAAGATAAACAAACTCTAATAAAATGAAATCTAAGTATATTTCTAGCATATATGACTTCTTTTTGTATTTTCTGATGATTTAAATGAATTGAGGAAAGTAGCTATTTAAAATATTTAGAATTGACAACTAAATTAATAATTTAAAACAAACAAAGTAGCCGAGTGTAGCTATTTGTCAGTGCAATTTGTATATCTATTCTAAACAATGAAATAACTAATCTATTTGTGAGATTCTCCATCCTACCTCAGAAGTGAGGAGTGAATCATAGTTTCTCAGAAACTATCAATACCCACAACTTCCCTGGCAATATTGAGAATAAAATTAACTGAAATAAAGTGATTAACTACTCTATTTGATACGATTCTAACTAGAACTTTGAAAGCTAGAACCTGGATTTCGCAGAACAGTGGTGAATCCGATGGTGTGTGTGATCTTGTCCCCTCAGTATGATCTCTTCATTCTTTGTGTTCATGAAGATCCCGAAAAGCGTGTAATACTTGCATCAACAGGAATAGGTGTTGGAACAAGGGGCAACCTTCAGAATGCAGATAGAATAGAACGCGGATAGGAGAGGGATAGCGCAAGAGTACAGAGCTTGGCTTATGCAATTCCTAGCGGGATCTACTGCGAATCGTGCAACAAAAATGTGTCCAGAACCTGAAACTATCCTGTATGAAGAGCAAAACCTACAAATTTAATGGCTTCCTAAGCTATTATACTCTAATGGATTAGATAAAACAGCAACATTGTTTGCACAAGTTGGATATGTGGCTTACCAACAGCTAGTCAATGCAAACTAAGCATGTAATGAACTAAACTATGGAATCAAAGCAAACTAATAGACTGAAGTGAGGAAAATGAGAGATAAATTTAGGGTCAAACCTTTTGTTTGAGCACAAGCCTTGCATTTATAGGAATTCAATCACCCAAAATCAAAATCAAACTGAACTCCTAAACAATAAACAAAAGAAAAACACTATTCCAGGGGACCAAAAACATAAATGCATGCTCAAGTCGGCAAGAAAATCTGGTGAAACATTGATTTTTACGTGAGTTACGTCAAAAGAACATTCTGGAAAATGCGTAGAAGGACCAAGGCCCGCCGCCTGCCCGGGCGGTGGTTACAGGATCGCCTCCTGCTTTGGGGCGGCGGTTCACAGACCGCCGCCACTGTCAGGGGCGAGAGGTTTCGTTACTAAAGAGAAAAGGGGCAAGAAAAGAGGGGAAAAGGGGAAAACAAAGCACGCGGGGGCTAAGCGGGGTATGCGGGATGTTAACGCATATTCGGAGAGCTTTTCTGGATCCCGAACACCTTGCGAAGAGACCTGTATCATCATTGGGGCACTTATTACGCTGTTCCGCAGTACAGTACCTTACAATTTTGGGTACGTACATATTGCCCCCTCGGAGAAGCGTTTTAGCCATGAAGAGGCATAAAACGGTGGGTCCGAGTATGGCAGTCCCGAAATGGGAAGTTAGAAGTTATACCTTACACGTCCGTGTGTTGAAATTACGCCATCCAAAATTCCCGCTATCTGCAAGACGAAAGTAGAACTCAAGTGCAGATAGATACAATAATTTGGAAAATAAACGCTAAAATAATAGGGAATGAGAACGTACCATTCGTGCGGGGATAGAAACTTACCTCCATCAGCGCTCCAAACCTGTGAAAATTCATTTTAAAACTAATTAGAGCGCTATATATATGAAAGTGGGCCCATTTTCCTATTCATTTGTGTGAGTCAATTTGATTGATTTTGAGCTCTGGGACCTACGGTGACGGTTTCTTGCGTGAGTAGAGTCAAAACGTCCACAACGAGATAGCGATCATGCCCCCACGTGCGGAACGCCACCCCACGAGATCACAGGTTGGTTTTCTTCAATTTTGTGCTTTTCCCCCTTTAATTTTGAAATGTTAAATTTGTCGTAATGGGGGGGTCATTTTTGAAAATGTTAGGTTCAAAAGGTCCACCTAGGGGGGGCCTACTAGGTAGGCTCCATTTTTAGTTTAAATGGTCTTTTTTTACTTGTTTTGGGCTTTTTGGGATTAGAAACCCGCGCGGGTTTTCGGACCGCGATCGCCCCGACTGTGTAGGCGGCGGTTACATGACCGCCGCCTGTCAGGGCGGCAGACACGACCAAGGCGCCCGCCGCCCTTAAGGCGGCGGTTCTCCGACTCAGTAATGCAAAAGAACTCAATTTTTGAGATTGCACTTGTATTTTCTCGCACTTCTATGCGGTTTTATGACTCTCTCGGTATTATTCGATATCTAACTTGCTCTTTTTTGTGTGTTTTTGGGTGTATGCAGTCGAGGGAGGAGTATATTAGATGGAGCCGAGAGAGAGTGTGATTGGCTCTCGGGGTACTGGATGCCCTCTCACAAGATGAGGAGGACACATTACAGAGGGCTGGCATACTGCGTATATCGCGTGTCCCACATGTCACACCATCCAGTCACATCCTTTGTGACTTGTTCTCATATTGGGATGCAGATCGGAACACTTTCCGACTGCCAGGGGTCCGTGGTGAGTGGACCATCACTTTGGAGGATGTCTACCGTATCTTGGGGGTCCCGATCATCGGGAGGAGACTCACACTAGAGACAGCGGGCTCACGGGCACAGATCGCACAGTGGGAAGCATACATGGGAGATGCAGTCATCTCCACGGGGTCGAAGAAGGGAGTGAGAGTCCGATCCATTCCTTCTTTGCCTATCCCCGTACTTCGACAGGCTATCATGGGGATCCTTGCCTTGAGACTAATCGGGGACAAGGGAGGGATATATTACTATACTTCTTCGGCCCTTGTCATTGCACGAGATAGAGGGGCATGGCCGATATACACTGGGTGCAGATATTCTGGGACCACCTACCACGATTTATACATGGTGGTCCATCTACAGGACACCATGAGCCACCCGACTTTAGTCATGAGTTGGGTGTATGAGCGCTTTATTCCTTATGGCAGAGGGCGTAGAGGTGGTAGATCCAGGGGCTGTGAGGGCAGCCAGATGGACAGATATGTCGGTGCTTAGAGCACCTCACCAGCCAGTTGCCTCCCTTACTACAGCAGACATGGAGGCGACACCGTACCAGCTTATGGCCGGTATATGGGGAGAGGAGACTCTTACATTGATTTCTTGCTCCACCACAGGGCAGCTCATCGACCGCGTGGGACGAGTGGAGGTACATCCCTTTGGCAGAGTTCCTCAAAAGTTTGGCCTACCGTATATGGGCATGCTTCCCCAAGTGGCGCCAGTCTATAGATCAATCTGCACGCGAGGCTAAAGGGGGGCCTAGAGGCCGTGGTTGGATAGTGGTTACTCCTGGGATTCCTATTGCAGCCAGGAGGATAGTTTGGGCTAGAGGGAGAGCCGGTGTGCCTCGGGCACCTTTGCTTCAGATTGCTGGGGGTCCCGCATATGCAGCGATGACCACATAGATATTGACTCGATTCGAGGAGCTTATAGAGGGAGGGTCAGAGGAGGAGACTGATGATAGCGATCCCGAGAGTGGCATGACACTCGTGATATCATGCGCAGCAGAGAGGGCCGAGGAGAGCGCAGAGAGGGTGACCTTAGTTTCAGAGGAGCCACTCTCCCAGGGCCATGGTGGAGAGGATGAGCCGGGCGGTTGCGGGCGTCATGTTGCTCCCACTACAGAGCAGCCCCTCGGTCGGCGGCAGCCGGCATCGGCGCGCGCGCCGGCCCTAGTGACCCATCTTGGAGGCCCGGTGATCTCGAGTAAGTTATCCTTTCTTCCTTTCAATGCTTGTTTAATTTAGGATTTATTATCTCTCCTTGTGTTTGTATCTTGTATATTTTAGCCTCTTGCCTAGTTTCTAATTCATTTTTCTCCTTTGTTTGCAGAGACTGTTGACGAGTGGCGGATCTAATCCGTAGGGTATGCACTGATTCCCTGATGATCCCTATGGATAAGACCCGTGTGGAGCTATCCGTAGATGCCAGGGAGCCCTCAACAGCCGGCAGGCATACTGACGTCTTCACTCCCGTTTGGCATGTGGCCAGGATGGTGTCGACCCTACGTACAGAGTTGGCAGGTTATAGGACAGCTGAGCGCCTTATGAGGAGCCACTCTCGTGGTGAGACCTGCGGCTGCTCCTCGGGACCCTGAGCCCTCCGTTCATTCGAGTGCCGCCGGCAGTAGCCGCAGTCCTAGTAGGACATGCACCTTCGGAGGGGTGTAGGGGTTGAGAGGCCACTTGGCTCCTATGTATTTTGTACCATAGATTCTTTTGTATATCACGGGCTCTTTGAGCATTTTGACCATGCCTAGTGCATGATGGCATTGTATATAAACATTGATCATTTATATATATGCATTTGTTTTTGGATCAAAATCTTGTCACTCATGTTTGTCCTTTCTATTTCCAGCTTCCTTGTGTATACTACGATGTATGTTTTGTATGCTTTCTAGAATATATGCAGTGGTGAACAAATGATGTAAATGCTTTACTTTTCTTTTTGTGTTTCATGATGCTGATACATGATAATGTAGATATATTGTGATTTTGAATCTTAGCTTCTGTGAGCAATTTGGATACCTCATGTTTGTTTTGGCAAAGTGATGAAAATAACTAATATGATGAACAGATTAACTTGCCCCACTCCTAACTCCACGCAACTAGTAAGATGTGAGGGCTCATCACCAAGAGCCAAGAAGGGCGCAAGTTATGAAATGTGGTGAAATGACAGTGATGAAAGACAGACAAAGCTTTGGCAGAACCAAATTGGAAGCTACAAGCCAACTCCACCCGAGTGACTTCATAGTTTTGGATGCAACTTGCCTTGCGGTTTATCCAGACTTAGACCCGTAGATGGCCACATGGTAGACAAAATCTGGGTTTTTAGGATTTTTAACTCTTTCAGGATTTTGAACATCTGTTTCATTTGTTTTTGACTCAAAGTTTGAAAGTTTGAATTGTTTGCGTATGACCATTTGCATTTATTTGTCAAGAAGACCCCCTACGCTTTGCCCCATGCTACTAGTAAGAAGCATGGGTTTATCACCGTGGGAAAAGCGTAGGCGAGTAAGGGCATTTCCATCCTTTCCCAACCCTACGTCACTAGTAAGAGACGCAAGCTCATCACCGAAGGTTGGTGGGGCAAGAAAATGTGTAAAATTAAAATTTTCTGTTTGATCAACATTTGATTTGTTTATTTGAGTAAAATGTCAGTATGTGCTTATTCCCAAAGAGATGTGTATATGGGATAGATGTGACACCATGAAGCTTCTAGAAGAGACCATAGGCAAGACACCTATCCTAAGAAGAAATCAAAGTGAGAATAAACTTGCAGATCTTGGTATGGTTGCCGTTAAGACTTCGTCATGTCTGATTTTATTTGATAAAAGATTCTGAGATGATTGATGATATTGTGAAAATGGAGAGATATGATTAGAAAGCTTTATGCCAACAACATCATGAGTTTGTAATGAATTGCTTTGAGAATAGATTCCTTGATCACAATTTGTGTAAGAAACGAATGGACAAAATGATCCTAATCTATATGAAAATGCAATGTAGATAGGTATACGGTAGCGTTAAGCAGCCTATGCGTAGAAAACGTTTGAGGTGCAGAGAATTGACTGCTTCGCCAAACTCCTCACCTTCTAGGGTACATAAGAGGTATGCACCGCTTTCGTAGTCCTTCATGACTCGGTATGGGCCCAACCATTTGGGCCGAATTTCCTTCCTTCGCGGTCTTTTTATCGATCTGGCTATCCAATCTTAGAACCAGATCACCTTCGTATATGTCGGGTTCATAGACCCTTTTGTTATACTGTCGGCACATCCGGTCAGCATAGATCCTATGTCGTTGTTCGGCGTCTAGCCTAGTTTCATCTAGGCTTTCAAGTTGGGAAAGATGTGCTTCTCTGTAAGCGTCTTCGTCTAGAATCCTCAGTAGTGAAATGCGGAGAGTAGGTATTTCAACCTCAAGTGGGAGAACCGCCTCCCCAAACACTAGTGAAAAGGATTTTCTCCCGTTGGTGTTCTTATTGAGGTTTGGTGGGCCACAAGGCCGGATATAACTTTAAATGCCAATCTCGGATTTTTTTCTTTTACCGTTTTAAGGAGAATGGCTTTCAGTGTTTTGTTTGTTGCTTCAGCCTGCCCATTGGCTTGGGGATAATACAAGGAAGCCGTATGATGGCTTATTTTAAATTTATTGCATAGTTCATGAACTTCTTCATTCTTAAAAGAAGTTCCATTATCAGAGATAATGATTTGCGGGATACCGTACCTATAAATGATTTGGTTCAAAATGAACTTGGCGATTACAGAACTAGGTATAGTGGTAAGAGGCATGGCCTCTACCCATTTGGTGAAATATTCAGTGGCCGTGATTATAAAATTATGGCCGTCTGTGGATGAGGGAGAGAATTTCCCTATTAAGTCCAGGCCCCATGTAGAAAAGGGCCATGGAGTAGCGATTGGTTGCAGAACTTGTGCCGGCATGTGAATCTCATGAGAGAATTCTTGGCACTTGCGACACCTGCGTACAAACTCTATTGCGTCATGTTCTAGAGTGGGCCAGAAATAGCCCATTCGATGTATTTTTCGAGTAGTGGCGTGGCCACCGAAATGACCTCCACATATTCCGCTATGTGATTCATGGAGAATCTTCTTGGATTCTTCTCGTGTCGACACATCTTAGGAGCATTCCATCGAACGCCTTTCGATAGAGAACTTGCTCTATAATGACATATTTAGCTACGATAATGCGTAACCGCCTTCTTTGTTGCGGTGTAGCTCCTTCTGGATATGTATGGTCCATGATATAGTTAATGATATCAGCGTACCAAGGGCACTCAGAGATGGCAGGTCGGGTTTCGATGTAGTATACGCACTCATCTGGAAAATCCAAATCTACTAGATCGCCCCCATCTAATGGGTTATCAGCTAACCAATCCGTAATTATTTGTCCCTTAACTGACTTCTGATTTACAAATGTTAATTCGAATTCTCCCATTAAGGTTATAAAACGTCCAGCCTTTTTAGACAAGGACCCTTGTGTGAGGAAAGTTCGTAAGTGGTCCGTTTTCACCATGACCTTGTTTCTTGATTTAGCATATAGTGTCTTAGGCGTTTAGTAGCAAAGACTATGGCAAGGCATTCTCGTTCTGCTGTGTATAGCATGTTTCATAGTCGAGCAGTGTTCGGCTAATGAAATAAATCGCACGTTCTCTTTTGTTATCGTCTTCTTGGGCCAACATGCAAGCTAACAAAACATTGGTAGCTCGTGAGTATAAAATCAACGGGCGATCTAGCTTAGGTGGCATTAGTGTAGGTGGTGACAACAAGAAACATTTAACCGCATTGAAAGTTTCATCGCAGCTTTTGGTCTAATCAATGCTATAGTATTTCTTGAGTAAATTGTTGATTGGATGAATGGCGAAGCTTAATTCTGGGATGAATCTTCGGATTGCACCTAGCTTTCCGAGAAATGACCGACTCCAGATTCGTCCGAAGGTGGAACCATTTCGAGGACAACCCAATTTTGTTGGTTCAACATCTATTCCTCGTGACGATATGATGTAACCTAGGAGTTTTCCTCCTGTTACACCAAAGACACATTTCTCTAGATTTAGCGTGACTCCGTATTCTATTAGGCGTGAAAGAATGACGCGGAGTACTTCCGGATGGTCACAACACTTCTTGGCCTTGGCCAATAAGTCATCCATGTAAGATTCCACAATTTTATGAATTAGATCGTGAAATATGTATGTTATAGCCCTCTGGTAGGTAGCACCAGTGTTTTTGAGACCGAAAGGCATAACAGCATAGCAATAGGTTCCCCAAGGAGTTATGAACGTAGTCTTAGCTTGATCTTGCTCGGATATTCTGATTTGATTGTATCCCGAGAATCCATCCATAAGAGACAACAGTTCAAACCCAGTTGTTGCATCAACAATGACATCTATGGATGGTAACGGGAAGTCGTCTTTAGGACACGCCTTGTTGATGTCTCGGAAATCTATGCAGATGCGTATCTTTCCATTCTTCTTGAGAACGGGAACGATATTAGATACCCACTGAGAGTAATCGACCGGTTTAATGAATCCCACCTGAAGGAGTTTTATTACTTCCTCCTTTACCATGAGAGCTACTCTGGGTTTCATAGGTCTTGATTTTTTCTTCACTGGTTTTGCATTTGATTTAGTGACAAGGTTATGCACCACAATGTGGGGTGCAACTCCTTTCATTTATTTATAATTAAATACAAATTCCTTATGATGTTCTTTGAGGATCCGAGTGTGTATTTCTACTTCTTCTGGTGTTAATGAAGATCCTAGTTTTAAAATTCTCGGCTCGTCTTCCGTTCCGATGTTGACATCGATCGTTTCTTCGATCAAAGAGGCGTTACCCTCTTCGAACTCAGGCGGTGCTGGAGGTAAATCCAGATCATCCCCATTTTCTACTGCGTATATGCTAGGTTCTATTTGTGAGGGATGATCCCTCATGGGATTTCCAAAATGGGAAGACGAATGTGGATTTAAGGACAAATCTAGCATAGGATAGGAAAGATGCAATGCCGCGTAAGCGTTTAAGTATTGCAAAGTGGCCATATCATTATCAATATGGTTTGGGGTGGTAGATTCACTTCCGCTTGAAAGGGGATTTGTCATTGTTTTTATCAATGGTTCGTCACGAATGGACACTGTGAAATGAGTATCTTCTAGTTCATTGCTTGGAGTAAAACGTGATGCTGAAGTTGTTATCGAGTCGGCGAGGAGATTTTTCTCTCGGGGAATTGCTTCAATAGATATGAAGTTAAATGCCTTACTCAAATCTAATACGACATTTTTGTAAAGCTGCAAATGTTCGGCTTTAGTTTCATATACCTCAGAGACTTGGTTTGCCACTAGTTGCGAGTCTCCTAAGACTCTGATGTTGTTAATACCAATTCTCTTGGCTAAGGTGAGGCCAAGGAGGAGGGCTTCGTATTATGCACCATTATTTGTGCATTCGAAATTAAGTTTGAAGGAAAATGGCATGACTTTCCCCTCGGGCGAAGTGAGAATTATACCTGCCCCCACTCCATAATGGCACCTAGCCCCATCAAAATGGAGAGTCCAATACTTAGCTGGGAATATAGATGTTGGGGTATTTGTTGTGTTTATACACTCTACTTCCACCATGCAGAGATCCTCTGCTGGAAGAGAGCCAATTCCTAGGGAATATCCTATGCCTACTGAATCAAAAGGTAAGAACATTGGTAACTCTTGTTCTATCAACTCAACGATTTTTGCAGTAGTCCCTAATGATATCGTTCCAATCGTGTTAGCCTTATCTTTGGTGGTTGGGGTCATTCTGACTTTGTTGATAGTTTCCAAATCTGTTGTAGGTACCAAACTTCTCTTCGGTTTTGGGTCGAGGGGTTTATTACGTTGGTTTGTTGGAAGTTCAAATTCCGAGTGTACACCTAGTCTTTTCTTTAAGTCAGCTAGGTGCACATCAAATGGCTTTGGATCACCTTTGGCTACAAAACCTTTCCTAGATGTAAGAATCTTACTTCTTGAAATAATGTAGAAGTGATTGCCTTCATGCGGTGTATCCATGGTCGGCCGAGGATCATATTATAGTTAGTTTCCGATCTATAATATAAAACTCAGTTAAGATTGTTTTGGGTCCTAAGGTGACCGATAATATTATGGTTCCTATTGAAGTGGCTTTAAGGCTATCATAGCCTCTTAATGTATTTCGAGTAGTGGAACAGTTTGTTTCCCCATATCCTAATTTTTGGAGGAAAGAGAAGGGGACTATGTTAACTGCGGCCCCGTCGTCAACCATTGCCCGTTTTACCTAGTTATTATAAACCCATACTTACAGTGTGTAAGGCTGGATCACCTCGGCGTGCAATTTCAGCGTCTGTAGGCATCTTACTTATTTCGAATATGAATTCGATATCCCTATCTCGCTCGTCCCTGAGGATGAACATCAAATTCTATATGATTTACCTGTGTTTCAGGTGGGGGAGTGATGTTAATTAAATGACCTAAACCTAATGCTTCTAAAAGAGCAGCCCTGTGGGCAGGAGAGTTCTTTAGCAAGTCGAGAAACGAAATATGCGAGAAGGTTTTTGTTAGATCATTAATTAAATCATAAGCACCCACAGGTTTTGTTATGATTTGTTGGATGTTATCCGTTTCTGGCAAGTGGCTTGGACTTGGTTGAGAGAAATATTCTCGTGTCCTTGTTACAGCTCCAATGGGTAATTCTCGAGTCTAACTCTACCAATCCAACTACCTTAGGTCGTGGTTGACTTCCTAGTTGCGGCGCAACTAATGGATTTAGCGAAGTCGAGGCTTCATGGTCATTGTTTCCTATTATTGCACCCTTGTTTGTTCCAGTTGATTTCAACCTATTGCTATCATGATTTGGGAGTGGATCATTAAAGATCTTGAGAGGAGCATTCGAGGGGAAATTGCTCCTGCGAGCGTATTGGGTGGTGATGATACAGGATCTGCCAAAAACAAGTCTCATGAAGAACTTTTTGTTCTTCCAAAGAAGCGTTGCATGAATTTATTGTAGTCACGACACGTTCTAGTGTCATGGCCCCGGATTTTGTGGAAGCCACAATACGAATTAGGATTATAATTCATAGTTTGTTGGTTTGGTGAATATCGTGGCCCAGAATTTTGATCAAACCGTTGTCTATTTGGAATAAAGTTTTGCATTTGCTGGTTTTGGCCCTGGTTTTGGTAACCAACTGAGTTTTGGTTTGGACCCTTCGTGGGGTTTCGCCGTTGTTGTTGTTGTTGTTGTTGTTGTGGATGGTTAAAGTCCACTGTATTGATTGTCGGGGTAAAGTTGTTGTTTCTTTGGTTGTTTGTTTGTGATGGAGTACTGACTATATTTACCTTTTTGGGCTGGTCGGTTACTCCATCCGTTGTTACACCCCGATTTTTGTTAAGGATTTTAGGTCCTTGGTTGACATTTGTGGGGTAAGTCGTAGTATTTTGGTTAGAGGTGATCAACCTCCCATTTGCTCCATATGTCTTACGACCGCTATCTATTGCTGCCTGATCTATTCGCAGAGCGCTCTTGAGTACTTCGTCATAAGTTCTTAGTGGAAACTTCTGACTTCTTCCTTCACCTCTCTGTTGAGAGAATGAAGGAATAAATCACATAGTTCCATCTCGATCCATGTTTGGAGCACTTGTGAAGAATAAAGAAATTTGCGCCACCTTTGGATGAAATGGGCGACAGACTCGTTATGCTCTTGTTTGATATGTAAGAACTCCCTAATTCCTGTTCTTAACAATTTGTTCATGTCGAAGGCCTTGATGAACTCAGACACAAGTTGTTTGAATGAATGTATGGAAGCTTCAGGTATCCTATAATACCAATCGAGAGCAATGCCTTCCAAAGTTTTGGGGAATATTTTAGCAACAACCCCATCCCATGGGAGTAATTCTCGAATGGCTGTAGCGTAAGCTTTGATATGTGCATTCGGATCTCCCTCTCCTTTGTATTTGGGCAAATTGGGAAGAGGTCTTGGAAGCATGACGCTTCGTATGGTGAAATCTAGGGGCTCTTTCAAATATTCTGAATAAGTCCCTATCGCATATGTTTTAACCATTGATGGTGCCTGTTGAGGAAGCGGCGTTGGAATGGGTTGTTGATATGGCGTAACGTACGCGTTAGCAGGGGCATAAGGAAGTCCCTGTGCCTAAGAAAACATGCCGGGAGAGGAGAAAATATCCCCCTGTGGTGATTTGGAGTACATGTTTAAGTGCGAAGGGGTACTATCCAGGAATGGATTGTTTTGCACTAGACCGGGAGGAATGGTAGAGATGGTGGGTCTAGTTGGCATTTGTTGTGAATACTGAGGAGTCATGCCTAACGTGTCTACTCTTGTGAGGAGATCTACTTCGCTAGAATGGTATGGAGGATTGGAACTCCCCGTTTGCATGAATTGCGAGTTTCGACTTGCTTGGGAAAGTTCTAATCCTCTAACCTTTTCTATTAGAGTCGAGATGACTTCATTTGGTGAAGTCGCGATATTCTTCCTTGATGGCGTTCGTTGTATATTATGGTTTTGTATAGGCATGTGATATCTAGCTATGAACTAATCGTTGTCTTGCCAAGCTTCTCCGAGAGTATTTTCTATATGTAATGGCATGGAGATATTTTTTTGAAAAGAGATCTCGTTGTATTTGTAAACCTCCTATAGGTGGGTACATACCTCGGGAGCGTTGTTCACTCCTAGGATAACGTATTGACTGTTCATCATCTCAGACCAAGTATGGATCTGATTGCCTACTAATTTGTGGTCTAAGTAGCATCTAAGGAGACAAACTAGATTCTCCTTAAACGCCATATTATTCGAGCCTCAAGGTTCTGCTTTGGTGCGTTTGAGCAAGTTGTTCCAACCCTTCTATTTGGAAGGAGGAGCTATATCTGCTCCTTGAGATTGTGTTGACAACGATTTGTTGAATAGTTGTCACCCCATATTGAGAGCGAGGGTGATGATTGCCTATTATGTTGGGCGTAGTATGCCTCAAGACCCAAGAGGGGTCTGCCATATGCATCAAATCCCGACATATTCGGGGGGTATATAAATACCCGCAGAATAATGGGAAGGAGCGAAGGTGAATTGATAAGATGAAACTTCTCAAAGAGAAGGTGAAACGGTTGTTAGTTCACGTCGGGTTCACCAATTTTGTTGGTGAAGCTGATGTGAAGGCTAATGAGGTACAGAAGGTGAAACAATTGTTTGTTTCACGTTGGGTTCACCAATTTTGTTGGTGAAGCTGATGTGAAGGCTAATGAGGTACAAGAAGGTGAAACAGTTGTTTGTTTCACGTCGGGTTCACCAATTTTGTATGCCGGAAAAGCGACAAGCGAGCGTGGGAATCTACAGTAACTCTTCCGCGTACCCAACCTCCCGAGGTCATGCCGAGACAGCCGGTGGGGATGGAATATGTGTGGGACACAGACAAACTAGTTAGGAAATCTAATGTCTTCGACACGCACTAATGGAATTTGTGAATCTAAGGCAAAGAAGGCCCTTCTAACTTGGACTGGTGTGATAGATCGATCGGCAAGGATGACTGCTCAAAGGCTCCAATCAATATCGAGCTCTGGCATGATTCGATCTATGGGTTGTGGAATACGTGGGAAATGACCTGGGATAGTTTCGTGTATGTCCCCAGATAAGGTCATATGGTGGATGGTGAATATAGTCAACTCTATGGACGATTTTCTGGCCTAGTCCAGAATTCTCTAGCTTTGTTAGCTGTTATATCCAGTAGGGATAATTGTTCGATGATAATAGGTGGAAGTGGAGTAGACTGGAATACCAAAGGTGCGTAGGCTAGTGTCTAGTGTCATGTCTAATTCTCGATGGATTCGTTAGGTGCATGGGATTTGTGGGTCACAACCGTAGGTTCGTGTTTGTTGTGGGCCATCTATGGTCATACGTAGAATCAAGTCTTGATCCCTAGTATCCAATAATCATAGGCTTTCTCAGCTTCTATGTTTAGAACCAATAGTTGTGTGATTTTCTCATAATACCTTACGGGCGTTCTCTCAACCTGGATTCTTAAACCGGTATCTATGTCTGTGAGGGTGTCTCCTGCGTCTGGTTGTGGAATTAAAGGATCACACCCAAATATTTTTTCTCTTTCGAATCCTTCTACAGTCATGTGGATATATTTCCTAGTGCAATCTATAGTTTGGTTGACTCGACCAAAATGTATGTGCCTGATCGTCTTCTATGTTTAAACCTCTTAACTGAGATCTGACTTGTTGAAAATTTGCTATTGTTTGGAAGACTTGGATTCTAAGATTCTGGTCAATATCAGTTATTGCTGTTATGAGATTGGGCTGAGGCACGATTGGCTCGAAAATGTATTCTCTGGGCTCCCTAGGTCCCGTAATTGTCATACAAACGCAATAATATAAACAAACTGTAATAAAGTGAACTCTAAGTATATTTATAACATATATGACTTCTTTTTGTATTTTCTTGATGATTTAAATGAATTTAAGAAAGCAGCTATTTAAAATATTTAGAATTGACAACTAAACTAATAATTTAAAACAAACAAAATAGCCGAGTGTAGCTATTTGTCTGTGCAATTTGTATATCTATTCTAAACAATGAAATAACTAATCTATTTGCGAGATTCTCGATCCTACCTCAGAAGTGAGGAGTGAATCATAGTTTCTCAGAAACTATCAATCCCCACAGCTTCCCCGGAAATATCGAGAATAAAATTAACTGAAATAAAGCGATTAACTACTCTGTTTGATATGATTCTAACTAGAACTTTGAAAGCTAGAACCTGGATTTCACAGAACAGTGGCGAATCCGATGGTGTGTGTGATCTTGTCCCCTCAGTATGATCTCTTCATTCTTTGTGCTCACGTAGATCCAGAAAAGCGTGTAATGCTTGCATCAACAGGAATAGGTGTTGGAACAAGGGACAACCTTCAGAATGCAGACAGAATAGAACGTGGATAGGAGAGGGATAGCGCAAGAGTACAGAGCTTGGCTTATGCAATTCCTAGTGGGATCTATTGCGAATCATGCAACAAAAATGTGTCCGTAACTGAAACTATCCTTTATGAAGAGAAAACCTACAACTTTAATGGCTTCCTAAGCTATTCTACTCTAATGGATTAGATAAAACAACAACACTGTTTGCACAAGTTGGATATGTGGCTTACCAACAGCTAGTCAATGCAAACTAAGCATGTAATGAGCTAAACTATGGAATCAAAGCAAACTAATAGACTGAAGTGAGGAAAATGAGAGATAAATTCAGTAAGGCACTTTGTTTGAGCACAAGCCATGCATTTATAGGAATTCAATCACCCAAAATCAAAATCAAACTGAACTCCTAAATAATAAACAAAAGAAAAACACTATTCCAGGGGACCAAAAACATAAATGCATGCTCAAGTCGGCAAGAAAAGCTGGTGAAACGTTGATTTTTACGTGAGTTACGTCAAAAGAATGTTCTGGAAAACACGTAAAGGACCGCCGCCCGCCCAAGGCGGCGGTTAAAGGACCGTCTCCTGTTTGGGGCGGCGGTTAGAGACCGCCGCCGCTGCCGGGCGGCGGTTTCGTTACTAAAGAGAAAAGGGGTAGGAAAAGAGGGAAAAAGGAGAAACAAAGCATGCGGGGCTAAGCAGGGTATGCGGGATGTTAACGCATATCCGGAAAGCTTTTCTGGATCCCGAGCATCTTGCGAAGAGACCTGTATCATCATTAGGGCACTTATTACGCTGTTCCGCAAAGATGCATACCTTACAATTTTGGGTACGTACAAGAACCTTCCAAGAGTCACCAGTAAATATCATAGTAAAACCATCACTTCCCAATTGCCCTACTGATATCAAATTTATCCTTAATGTAGGCACATGTCTGACATCCTTTAATAGCCATGTATTCCCATTCTACATCTTAACCTGAACATAACCTTTTCCAACTATATTGCAACGCTCATCATCGCCAAGAAAAACATGCCCAAAATCCCCTTGAACATAATCAACAAAATAATGCCTATGTGGAGTAGCATGAAAAGAAGCCCCCTGAATCTAAAAGCCAATATTTAATAATATTATACAAAGAAAGAATCAAAGCATCATGGCATACATTGCCCGATGCCACATTTTCCTCCTTGTTTTCTTCCTGTTCTTTCTTCTTATCCCAAAGCTCCCAATAGTCCTTTGCGTGCCCAGACTTTCCACAATTCCAACATACAATCTTGCTCTTGGATTTTGACCTTGCCCGATATTTCAATTTTCCACGGTTTCCTCTATTCTTATATCTCCCTCTAGTTTCCACTATCAAAGCATTCCCTGAAGTAGAAGATTCCCCGGAGATTTTTCTTCACATTTCCTCACTTAGAATCACCCCTACAACATCCTTAAACTTCAACTTCGAGTTACCTGGAATCGAGTTGCTTACTGCCATTACTAGGCTATTCCAACTTTCAAGTAAAGAGCACGAATTAATAAATCCCTAACTTATTCATCAAATTCTATTGTAATTGAAGCTAGCATATTCACAACCATATTGAAATCATTTAAATGATCTGCTACTGAACTATTCTTAGACATCTTCATATTAAACAACTTTTTCATTAAAAATATATTATTAGAGGCAGAGGGTTTTTCATAAAACTTCCCTAATACATCCATTAGATATTTTGTAGTCTTTTCCTTTGAAACATTAAATAATACCGAAGATGCAAGACATAGCCGGATTGTCCCAAGTGCCTTCCTATCTAGCAAATCCCATTCCACATCTGTCATGCTCAAGGTTTTGTTCACCTTCTTAGACAACGGAGTATAAAGATCCTTCTGATAAAGGTAATCTTCCATCTGCATCTTCAAAAGACTAAAATTATGCCCATTGAATTTATCAACCCTAGATCTTCCATCATCTTCCATAGCTCCCACTCAAGCTAAAAACTTTCCTTGCAATTCAACACTTCAGCAAACCAAACCAGGCTCTGATACCAATTGTTAGGAATTAATAATATCTAATGTGGAATAATTCCTCAGAATTACAATAATAAGAAGTATGAATAGAATTACAGAAATGAAAAATGCACAACATGAAGACAATATTTAACGTGGTTCACCCAATGTGGACTACATCCACCAAGAACACTTGCTCAGATTTTATTACAAGCCAACAGCCTTCACAATAACATCCTACGGCAACCCAAACTACCGTTTGACCTGTCAAACCAACCAAGATCGCCTCATGCTCTTCTCGCACGGTAGCTCCCGTAGCTCCTCGACTATCTACCTATATGATGGGAATCGACATACAACCTCAAAATGATGTCCATATAAGACAACCCTTCTAATACATGCCTGTAATATGATACATCACATGTAGCCCTCGCAGCTCGACGCTCTCAACAGAAGGTACCCATCGCCCGTAGCCCACTTGAACCATGCCCACCTAGAATGCATCAGTCCGGGCATTCCCAATGGACATACACACACGATGTGCTCATATGCCCAGAATGTAGTAGGAATGTGCAACATATGCTAAATCTCTCGCACCGCACATAGGCCCATAACTCTCTCAGTATAATCGCACTCACCAAGAATGTTGTTACTCATGTAAATCAGATCTTATCCTCCATTAGGTCGTGAAGAACCCCCATAAATTCCCATGGGAATCTCCCACCCTCCACATCCGGTATCGCAAAGCAATAGACTTCCTCCATCATCAACACCACTAACCTCATCTCCTCTCGGATGGGCCCGATATATATCTCCATAAATAATGGTAAATGCTTATGAAACCTCAACTCGCCACCCCTCACCGAACACTCACAACATCAATTCCTCGATTCCTCTAAGGAAATGGAATACACCTATCTCCCTACTATCGATAGTGCAGGATCCTATAAATATCCCCACCTATCGGAAACTCGAAATGTGTTGGTACCTAAATTCCATCCGTCGATGAAAACGACCATTAAACTCGGCTCCTGGACTACGTAATGGTAACTTCTAACCCCAATAAGGCCTACCTAAGCCACATGGTTCCATTCCATAGCTATCGCACTCCCTCATACCGATAATAATAGGGGTGGTACCCTATCACGCATCTATAACTGGTCCCTCACCCGTATCAAACAAACCATAAAATCATTAAACCGTGACCATACTCCGCTCCACCCTTGAGCCCTAACCTATTCCCCAGATACCCATACTAGTTCCCTATCTCCCCACCCTAACCCTTACAACTACCTTTCCTCCCATCTCAATTTTCCACTCCCCAACTCTTTCCTATTTATACTTCTTACCCACGTTTATCTCCCCTACCCACCCTATCTCATCTTTGGGCCTCTTTTTCCCTCCTTCTCAACCATCATCGATTCTTATTAACCAAAGACCGGTCTCCCAAAATCATCATTGGTCACCTCATTCATGACCGATGCCAGCTAACTACCACCGACGTCGGCGAACCCTTAACCGACGCTTGCCACCGTCGTGGTGACAAAATCTGGAAAACCCTCCCTTTTTTTCTAAAAATTCACCATTCCTCCCTAACTCGAATCCTACCTACCGAACCCATTCCTACCCAAATCTCCCCTCCACCCATCCCCCCTTAACCTACTTCAACCTTCCTACCCTTCCTATTTCACCCATTTCTTCCAAATTTCAATTTAATTTTCCCCCCAAAAACCCATTTTACCCTAACCCGATTTCTACAAATCAATCTACCTAACCAACATAGAATGGGATCAAATCTTACCTCGTCACGATGTCATCTCCGTGGGGGCATGTCATGCCACTACACTAGTGGTCCACCCGACCCCTCTCCTACCTCTGCCATCACCGAATTCCCTCCTCACCTCCACCCAATCAAATCGATCCCCCTGAGCTCGTGGACCCGTCTCCCTAGCTCCTCTCACCAACTCGTACTCTCCACCTTAGTGGGTATAATGCCATGTCCTTCTTTCTCAGAAAGGTACAAAAGGTCAAACAACTTTTTCATTTTCTCCAACGTCATAACACAACAATGATTCTGTAAAATATGGAATTTTTGTTTTATAAACCCAACCTAACCTTGACCGACGACGCCGGTCCTACTTGTTCCCTAAACAACCCTATAAATGGCATCGGTCCACCCTTATAACTATTTGGCCTTGCTAAGATTCCTTTTTCCTGCAACCATTAGTGCCAACGCACCTTTTTATCATTTCGAACACCCATTGAACCATACCTACAAACCCAACCTACCCCTACATTACCTTTGTTGTGTCTTAGGAGTTGTTATTTTACCTATACCTTGGCCTTACCTATGTCATGACCTGTTTTCCTGAACTTGACCTACTTGGTGTGACCATTGACCTTATGTACTTGTTATACCTTGCGATGTTGTTACCTATGTTATTTTAGCCTACCAACCATACCTTGCCCATTTTTTTGTCGTTTATCCCGACCAAACCTTTTGTGTACCGAAGAATACCTAAATGTTCCAAAGACTTGACCTACATTTTGTTTCTCGACCATATCTTATACCTTGGATACCCGAATCACTTCACCCCTTTTTGGATATCGATCTTTGATGTAGATTTTGCAAGCTCTTAAACCTAGTACAATGTTGCAATCTATCTATGTGCGTGCATTTGATTTCCCTTACCCATGAACCACTTTTGACCACCACCTACTACCAATTACCCGAATTAACCGTCACCTTTTCCCTCAATACTCGAACCTTTCCCCACCTATCTTCCCCACCTACACCTTTATCAAACCACTCATTTATTTCGTTTTCCACCACATCCATGCCAATTTTGATGGAGATCACCTTCACCCACACATGTGGCATTCACTTCTTATTTTATTAGCGTTGCTTACCAATACAAGCTACGCAACAAAAAGGGGAAAAATGTAGACACCAAAATTGGGTCATACTCCCCTTTTCCCCTTTCGAACAGCTAACTTAAACACTTTTACCTAACTATGACCCTTACATCACACATTAACATTAATTTAATCACTTTAATTAAATTAATAATCATCCTCACTTTATTCATTATTTAATTATCTTAAGTAACCCAATTTCCACCTCACCTAGACACCTCATTATAAACCTATTTTTAGTATCTATCTACTCACCATAACTAACTAACACTTAGTCCAACACTAAAAATCAATGCCTATTATTCCTTTAACCACATTCCCGCTCATTAAGAGATAACATCTATTTTGATCCACGAGAAATAAACAGAATCGCCCAAATGATTATGAGATCTGTTATTTTTTGGTAAACCTAGGAGTCCCACCTTAATCGATGTTGTTCATCCCTAAATCGACACCGTCAACCAAAATCGACCAAAGCTGTCTTCGCTTACCATTTATTCACTTTGGTAACCTTGTTTGAGAGGTTGGCCACATTCTCAAATTTTTGGAGAAAAAGGAGATCTGCATGCAAGCAAGAACCAAAGATCTTTTTCACATCCAATAAACCATAGCCAACATCAAGACAAATCTAGAGGTATCGCTCTCATGGTAGCGATCCGAGAAGCACTTCCGCGGAACTCAAGACCATTCCACCGATCAACCACCATCACCACCCAACCATTGGACTGCTATATCGGTAAGTGCATTTATCACCTGTGTCATTCCATCTTTATCCTGGTTATAAGTTTTTTTATCTTTGTTATTTGTGACTTACATTCCAATTCGCCCACTATTCCTCTTTACGTAAACTCAACCATTCCTTCACCCACACCATACAACCACATATATCCGACTTCTACATATCCATGAGTGTTCCTAATATCTCCACATACCTCTTCATTCCCTCTGTCATCTCTATCTGACATCAGCTCAAACCCCACAACTATATCTTATTGATTTTTTATCATCCCACCTCTACCGATGCCGGTTACCCATAACCATCATCGGTTCTTCCTAAACCTATGATCGGTCATACCCTACCGACATCGGTCTCTGTATTTGGCCATCCTATCAATAACAAAACCTAAGAATCTTTATCCAAGTAACCTAAGTGACCCATAACCTGAAAATGACCTATTCCAACACTTTGACCCCTTACCCTACCTCCAGATCTGATCATAACCTAGTATGTTATATTATATTTTCTTGTTGTATTTGAATGAGATACCTAAATCATATCAACTACAGTAGGAATTTGTTTATTTACACTATTTCTCACATTAAGTTGTATTAAACAGTGGATTGACAACCATCTAAGAGGTATGACACTTCTCGGATCTAGCACTCGTTAGGCAATCCACTATAATATATTATTTAACTCTTCTTTTGTGGTCTTGTTTTTCTATTTCGGTAGTTCCTCCTAGCCAAAAGGAAGCACTCACAAATAACATCAAATTGAGAAGTCGAACGCTCGCACAAACTTTAAACCAACCATCATAACATGTATTCCTCCTCACCCATAACATTTTCTTCTCTTCGATAACACAAATATCCAATTTTCGTGCCATGGTGAATGCCTTGTCAAAGGTACAAAAGGTTTGCACCTACAGGGTTGGTGAAATGTGTCTAGCGCAAGCCTGAGTAAACAACTCTATGATCTTAGTTTGAGGTAATTGAAATGTGAGCTGGTTAATTAGGTTACGCCAACGAGCGACAAAGTCAGTGATAGACTCATTGTCATACTATCGAGTGGAATAGAGATCAGTCATGGTGACTTTCTTGACAATGTTGATTGAGAAGTGGTCTAAGAAGGCTTGGGCTACTTGATTAAACAAGTAGATGGAATGTCTAGGTAGCCCACTATACCAGTCTAATGCAGGTCCTATCAGGAGACATCGGGAAATTCCGTAGGAGTAAAGTGTCATCATGGGAAATTAGGTAACACCCATGTTTGAAGGACCAAAAATTTTGTTGCGGGTCTTCTTTACTATTGAAGTGGTTGAATTTTGGCATTTCCCAATGTACATGGTATGGGCGAATAGGAATAGATGGATGAATGGGCTCATTACAAATTTCATCGTAGATGACATAATTGCGTATGAGTCGAAAGTGATGCTTTTAATGTCCGCATCCTTTCCATCATTAACTTGATGAGGTCATTGGTAGGTTATGATAGAAGGGCGCCTCTGTGGTGTAAGAGGGTTGGTGCTGAACATGTGATGTGGGTGGCATTCTAGTGTATGGTGATGCTGAATAGGAAGGTTGAGAATGGGGGACCGACATGGAGGGCATATACCTAGAATGAATGACGGATGAGATAGGGGGTTGTTGATAATATGTATATGTAGGTGGGATAGTCAAGTGACTCTAGTAGCGATTCAAAGGGAAGCGAGGATCATGGGATAGAGAGGAAAAGATTCTAGAATGGGGTAGGGGTCACCGACACCATGGGTGGTTATGTTGCAATTGGTATATGTGAGATAATGGGCGTGGATGGGGTTATGTTCTAGGTGGTTGATGAAGGAACAACCGATACTACGGGTGTGAAAGATGTTGCAGATGCAATGGTCATAGTGAGTGTGGGCTCGAGCTATGAAACCATTGGGGAAAAGCAGTGAGGGTAACACCGAACTAGTAGGGGCTAGTGCGTAGTGGGGAAAGGGCATGAGAGATGGTTATGGGCATGCCATAAATCAACTGACTTGATAAATCTCAAGTGGATGATTAGTAAAGATAGAATTGTAAGGTCATTGGATTCTGATCGAGGAGTCGTATGAACTCCTCGTCGCCTGTAGCAATGGTGATAGGTAGAGTCAGATCCATGGGTAATAGAATAGAAGGTGGCAAGGGACTAGGTGGGAGTGGTTGACAGGTGGCGTGGAATATAAGAGTGTTATTTTGGTTGTGAGTCAACACCATATGAATAAGTGTTGACTTGGTAATACTATATTCTGTAAATGACATAGAAAACAATACGAAAAGAGAAAAATGAGGCTGCGAGTGTGAATTTGGTCAAGGTTTGGATTTTGAAAACCAAACACAAACACCGACGACGGTCAGGATGACCGATGACAGTTACTGGGGAACCGATGTCGGTCACAGAAATCGATGCCGGTTACTTTAGAAAAAGAAAAGTTTCGAAAGTGACACAAGACTTATGAATGTGCAAGGAAGTAGTTTTGTACGACGTAATACCAACAGGTGGAAAATATGTTGGTGCCCTGAGGGTCAAAATCAGAACAGAATGAGTGAATGAAGACTGTCCCAGGAAAACTACCCAAAAATCCAAAAGCCAACACTAGTTATGGTTAACCAAAGATAGTCAAATGAAAATCAATGACGGTCACTAGACCGACACCGGTTATTGTGAAATTTAGAGAAAATGAAGAAAACTAGGTTTTGTGAATTAAATTAGGTGAAGAATCAAACTCAGAATTTGAGAATGAGAAGATGGGGTCTTAACACACTCAGATAAAGTTAGAATACTCCAACTATGATGGTGGAGTGTGTAAGGAAAAATAAAAATGTAGAATTGTAGCCTCACACCTCAAAATGTAAGCCAAGAAGGAAGCTGAGAAAAACACGATCCTAAGAGTGATTTTTCTTTATGTTTGTTCAACTTACGCTATTTAGAAATGACCATGTGTGTTCAGAACATAATTTTTTATTGGGAAGGCGTCCTACGAAGAAGGATATCTAGAAGGTGAGGTTTCAGGTTATGTTATGGCGGGGGCGGTCCTTCCTCTGATGGGGTACTGGACAGAGATAACCAACTGGGTATTACTTGTCAATTCTCTGATCGTGTGATCATTGACAGGCGTTCCCAGGTAAGATGTCATTTAAGAAGGTGTGTATATTTAAATTTGTGCAATTTGGTGGAAGAAGAAAGAGAGTGCTTTCTACGGTTCAATTGTGTTAGCCATCAGCTAGGCATGACTTCCAGCATATAGATTTCCCTCATTTTAACGTGAGCTATAATGACAATAAATCGAATGCAATGCAAGTGTTTTAAACCCAAATTGAAATATGATATTCAATGAAGCAAAATGATGAACAGGAGAGAGGGTGTTCTTTCACTAAATGCAGAAAGCAAGAAGAATGATTCTTTTAAATGCACCAAAAGAAATGTTTCATTTAGAGCAATTAGAAAGAAAAAGAGGATTACTAGAGAAGAAGATTTAGTGAATAATGATTTAGAAAGGAAACACACAAGATGTAACCTATATGAAAAGAAAGGGAACCCACAAATGAGGGTCCCACCGGGCGTGTCAAAATATTTCACTAGTTTTATTTACATTTTGAATGTGACGAAACAGATAATGTTATGGGATGAGGAGGAATACCTGTTGCAATGGTTGGTTTGAAGGTTGTGCGCGCGTTTTTAGTTCTCAGTCTGATGCTGACTGTGAGAGCTTCCTTTTGGCTAGGAGGAACTACTTGAAATAGAAAACAAAACCAAAAAGAAGAGTTAAATAATATATGATAGTGGACTTCCTAGCGAGTGCTAGATCCGAGAAGTGTGATACTTTCTAGATGGCTATCAATCCCTTGTTTAATACAACTTAATGCGAGAAATAACATAAATAAACAAAGTCCTACTGTAGTTGATATGATTTAGGTATCTCATTCAAATACAATAAGCAAATCTAATATAACAAGCTAGGTTATGATTAGATCTAGAGGTAGGGTAAGGGGTCAAAGTGTTGGAATAGGTCAGTTTCGTGTTCCGGGTCATTTAGGTTTCTTGAATAAAGATTCTTATGTTCTCATTATCTATAGAATGGCTAAATACAAAGACTCGGCGCGTCGGGGGTATAACCGATCACGGTTTAGGAAGAACCGATAACGGTTATGGGTAACCGGTGTTGTAGAGGCGGGATGATAAAAATCAATAAGATCTGGTTGTGGGGTTTGAGTTGAGGTTAGACAGAGATGACAGAGGGAATGATGAGGTATGTGGGGATCTTAGGAACACTTAGAGATATGTAGAAGTCGGGTATAGGTGGTTTTATGGTGTGGGTGGAGGAATGGTTGAGTTTATAGAAAGAGGAATAGTGGGGAATGGGAATGCAAGTCGCAAATAACAACAGAGATGACAAAACCTTATAAAAATAAATATGGAATGACACAGGTGATAAACGCACTTACCGATATAACAGGTCTAATGGTTGGGTGGTGATGGTGGTTGATTGGTGGAATGGTGGTGCTCTCTGTCGCGCGAATGCTTCCCGGAATGCTACCGTGAGAGTGATACCTTTGGATCTATTTTGATGCTGGCTATGACTACTTGGATGTGCAAAAGAGCTCTGGTTCTTGCTTGCATGCAGATCTCCTTTTTCTCCAATAATTCAATAATCTTGCCAACCTCTCAAACAATGTTACCAAATTGAATAAATGGTAACCGATGATGGTTTTGGGTTAACCGGTTTCGGTTTAAGGATGACCGGTGTCGGTTAAGGCGGGATTCCCTAGGTTTACTAAAAAATGACAAATCTCGCAATCATTTAGAAACGGACGTTATCTTTTAATGAGCGAGAATGTGGTTAGAGGAATAATAGGCATTTATTTTTAGGTTTGGACTAAGTCTCGATTAGTTACAAAGTGAGTAGATAGATACTAAAAATAGGTTTATAATGAGGTGTATAGGTGAGGTGGAAATTGGGTTACTTAAGATAATTAAATAATGAATAAAATGAGGATGAGTATTAACTTAATTAAAGTGATTAAATTAATATTAATGTGTGATGTAAGGGTCGTGGTTAGGTAAAGTGTTTAATTTTGCTTTGTCGAAAGGGGACAAATGGGAGTGTGACCAATTTTTGATGTCTACACCGAGATTATTTATCTATAATAAATGGAAATACGTTGATAATTAAAATGACTTTAAACTAATAATATTTTTATCACCAAATTACTTTTTTTATAGTTTCGTTATAACCAATATAAAGTAGTAATTAGAATAGATATGTTTCGTATTTAAATTATAAAATTTTAGAAAATCTCTTCCAATTTTTCTTGAGTTTTAATGAACTTTCTATTCTACAACTTTCCTTATACTTTTCAACTTCTCTTTCGTATTAAAACTTTCCTTATATTTTTCAACAACTCTTTCGCTTGACTCTTCCTTTCCACAAAATGAATTTTGTCATTCGTCACATAGTCTACGTATAATTTTTAACAAAAATCTTTGTCAAGTCAATTAAACTAGCAATATCACCTTTGTTGATAGCCCTATTCATAATTAAAATTCAATAATATTTAAAAATTGATGAAAAATAATAATTAAAATTAATAAACATTAAAAGTAAGAAAATAGATATATTAAAAATAATTGTTAAAAATAAAATAATTAAATAATTAAATTAATAAAAGATAAAAAACAGGAATTTAAATTTATGATTAAAATTAAAAATAAAAAATATTAAAAATTAAACATGGTAATTAATGAAAATTACAAATTAAAAATAATAAAAAAATGAAATTAGAAAATATCAATAAAAACTAATTAAAATTAATGAAAATTAAATATTAATAAATATTAAAATATAAAAAAATTAATAAATCATTAAAAATTAAAAATTGTAAAAAAATTATACTTTTAAATCAACAAAAATTAAATCAATAAAAAACTACAAGTCATTCGTGAACTACAAGTCTACGTACAATTTTTAACAAAAATCTTTGTCAAGTCAATTAAATTAGACGCGTGTGACTTATTATGTGGTACAGGTTCAGTCAAACTCTTGCCTCCCGTTGTCATGTGGTTGATGGTTCTTTGGTGTTACTTATATTCCATTGAACGACTTGCCTTAGACATTGTTTAACGTATCTAATCAATTCATCTGTTTAACATATCTAATCACTGTAGTCAATTGCAGCGCGTCAAACGAGTTGAGTTGTACAGAATTATATATTGCCTAAGTCAATAAGTCATATATCCCTCCAGTCTAGCAAATAGTTCTCTTCACTCCAGTTTTTTTATTTAGAGTTTTTTCGGTTCTTTATTTAGGAGTGGTTCATATCCAGTGTATTTTTCAGTGTTAATGAGCTGAAGTAGCAATGCGAGGAGGACAACTGGAGGGAGGGATTTTAATGGAACTGTTGTTCTTGGCATTGGTATTAGTCGCTGCCACTGCAATCCCCAATTTCAATAAAACGAGCAACAGGTATTCATATGCGGACAATCTTTTACGTGATGAAGAAAGATTTTCTATTATCCATAATCGTATGCTACTGGAAGAAGATTCCTTTGGGACGAATCAGGAGAGGGATAAAAGAGATGTTGAAGCTCTGTTGACCTTCAAAAATGGAATCACAGCCGACCCAATGCAATCGCTCTCCACCTGGACTGCAAACAATTCACACAACTTGTGCTCCTGGAATGGTGTTTGGTGTAGAAAGCGTACCAAGAGAGTGGTGGCCATAATTCTCCCTCAATTGGAATTGGAAGGGACGATATCTCCTTCCATTGGAGGCCTTTCTCTTTTACACACATTGAATCTCTCTGAGAATTCTTTGAGGGGGACGATTCCACCTGAACTTGGGAAGCTGAAAGTATTGAGGATACTTGACCTCAATACTAATCTACTGGAAGGTTCCATTCCCATATCTCTTGCTAATTGCACACATATTCAGTGGATCAGACTTTCACAAAACAACTTGACGGGGAATATACCTGCAGAATTCGGTAATCTGAACAAGCTAGAGCATCTCCGCCTGCGCTTCAATGGTTTGAATGGAAGCATTCCAAATTCTCTGGGCAACTGCACGTCTCTCCTTTCTTTGGTGCTTGGCCTCAACAATCTGAAAGGTTCAATTTCTTCACTTATTTTCAAGGTCATTTGCTAGCTTGTAACATCTCCCAACCCTCTAATTAATTATTCTGAAATGGGCTATCTTGGGATTTACAGGAAGCATTCCGTCTGAGTTGGGGAGGCTTGGGAAATTACAGCTCCTGTCTCTGGAGTCTAACAAGTTAAAGGCCCAGATACCGGCAGCTCTGGGTAATTGTTCTTCACTTGAGGTATTGTTTATGGGGGGTAACTCACTGTTTGGCAGGATACCCCCGGAATTAGGAAATTTGAAAGAACTTGTCCAATTATCATTGTATGGCCCTGGCGAGCTGACAGGCTCGATTCCCACAGAAATAGGAAACTGTAGTAATCTTGTGTGGGTTGATGTAGGAATCAACAAACTTAACGGGTCCCTTCCTTCTAGTATCTCCCAGCTACCCCTCTCCACCCTTTCATTAAAAGACAACGGTATTAGAGGGAGATTCCCAGAATTTATCCTGAATTGCACCCAACTTACCGACTTAAGACTGGGAAGAAATCAATACACCGGAGACATTCCCAAAGGGATTGCAAAGTTGACAGAGTTAATCTATTTAACTCTGGGTACAAACAATTTCACCGGCACAATACCTGAAGTAATTACTACATTGACCAAGCTTGAATTCCTTTTCTTGGACAAAAACGAATTGACAGGTATAGTTCCCAAAGCCATAGGAAACCTCGTACACTTGAAATCCTTTGACGTGTCGAGCAACTTTTTGTCTGGCAGAATTCCGCCCACACTTAGCAACTGTACCTCTTTACAAAGGTTAAAGGTATCAAAAACTTTTTCCACGGAAATTTAGATCTGAATTTTTCTTCTTCTATGGAAGTGTTATCTGCGAGCTCCAATAACTTATCTGGGACTCTGCTCGCACCCTTGGTCAACTGTAAGGGTATTATTCTTTTGGATTTGAGGAGAAATCATTTTACAGGCGAGCTTCCTTCATACCTGGGAGATTTTCAGAAAATGAGAATATTGAGCCTGGGCTATAATGGGCTTCATGGTAACTTTCCCACATGGATGGTAAACCTTACCACTGGATTTATCAAACAACAAGTTTGATGGAAGAATACCTTCTAATCTTGAGAGTATCCAAGGGTTTGGTATCTTGGGCGATCCCCAATTGAGTGGAAAGACACTCTATGAGGAAATTCCCGTGGTAATAAAAGGACAAGAGTACATGCTAGAATATGTGCTGCAAGCAAACACAATATTCGACTTCTCAAGCAATATTCTCAGCTGGAAAATACCTGCACGCATTGGGAAATTGGGCATCCTCAGGTTACTAAATCTATCTGGGAACCAGTTGCAAGGCGAGATACCGGCGTCTCTTGCCCAGATATGGACTTTGGAGCAGTTGGACTTGTCCCAAAATAAGCTGAGGGGACAGATTCCTAATGAACTATCTATATTGTACAAACTATCCTACTTGAATGTTTCTGGTAACAAGCTTTGCGGGCCAATACCCAATGGGCCACAGTTTGATACCTTCAATGAGACCTCTTTCCAGAGAAATCTTCCGTGTTTATGCGGACGCCCTTTACAGAGTTGCAACCAAAAGAATAAGACTGCTGCATTCCCATCTCCATTACCTTCAACAGAGGAGGATGACTCAATGTGGAGTTGGGTGGAGGAACAAGTCTCGTTGATTGCTGTGGGTTTGGGGTTGGGGATTGGATTTGTTGGAACTCTGTCAATAATTATTGGATGGAAAAGGGCAAAACGTTTGGTGCTGGGATCAACTTTCCGACCTAGATACGGAGTTTACCGATTTCCATCATAGTCGGAGCTTTAAACAAATGGTCTGGCAACATTTTCCTGGGTAAAGTAACTGAAACTGATTTGCAGCTTTCTGTTCTATTGTTTTTCTGGTGTTTTCTTTTATTGTGGTGGCAATGGTCATGTTTGTAGGCTATAGGTATTGTGCTCTCACTGTTTGAGGCCCAAAATATTCACTAGTTATAAAATAAGAACCTTCTACCATATTTACTTACTGAATTGTGAATTGCTGGCAGTATTGAATGGATGTAAATTGTTCTCTACAATCTAATTGTTTTAGACATCTATAATCAGATTTATACTCTGGGAAGATCATTCCTGCAAGTTTTATTTATTTTATATTTTAGATTATATTGTTTTAAATAATCATCGTTCCTTACATTTTCTGGAGTTTCAATGCGGATAAGGGCCGTATATATGAAATGGATATAATCGACAGGCAGTCATAGTTTGTGATGTTGCGGTCGCTCTTTACCGGAAGCTCTCTAGTGCCCATTATCTATATATGGGCCACCCACTTTCCTTAGATAGATATATAGGGCTTGTGAAATTGGAAGGGACATGCAATTAGAAGTTCGAGATCTCTTCCTTCTATGATTTGAATAATTTACTAGCAAAAGTATCCATAGGTGCTTGTGGAAGGCCGATAGGCACATGCCTAATTTTTAGAAAACAAAATTAATAATAAGAGTCATTTGGTCCATTGGTAAAATTGTTTTGCTCACATATAGCCCACTAGGGATCAATTCTTATTGAGTGTAAAGCCCCTCGATGCCTTAATATGGAGAGTCAAATGGTTGAGGCTAGAATCATGCCAACATTCTATATAAATTAGTACTTAAGGTAATGATTAGAATTTAATAAATAAAACACATACACACACGATATATATATATATATATATATATATATATATATATATATATATATATATATATATATATATCGTGTGTGTATGTGTTTTATTTATTATATATATATACCATGAATAAATTTATATGTTGTTTAGTTTAAGATAAACATTTGAATGATGAAGGTACTATTATAGATGAATATATTTCACAACATTTGTTAAAAAAAAGATTGAAATCATGGTAATAATAAACAATATCTAAGATGAACTATATTTTCCAGATTAAGCTTATATTAAAAGAACAATTTTAAAAACTATTAATAGTGATTTCCCCCTAAATTATCGAATTTATTGTCTACTTTTATTGGTTTTATCATCCACTCTTAGTGCTCTTCTTCTCATATTTACAAGAATGTTTTTGAGATATCAAGAGTGAACCTATAATTGGTAGGTATATAAGTAGTATTTTCTATATATTTGGTGAATATTCATGGCATACCTCATTCATGTGCCATATTATCAACCTCTCGAGAGTAATTGACAACACCTTGGTATTAATATTGATAAAAAAAAAAAAATTAGCCTCCTCCTCCACTAGTAATCACAAGTAATTGTGAGACGTGATACATGTTTTCCCCTTCTAGAAAACACTCTAGTATATTCTGGTCCACCTGTGATTGCATAGTTAATGCATGGGAGACTAAGAGAGAGACCCAATAGTGTGGAATTAGCCTCTGGAATTCATGTCAAATTATTTCTTTGAAATATATATAGAGAATTAAACAACATACAAAGCCGAGGGAATGAATTTGAGATGATTTCATTTGGGGTAGGAAGAAGAGGATGCCCTGGTGCTTCCCTAGCAATGTGTAGGTCCATATTACCCTTCGAGGTTGTTGCGAGCTTTAAATTATTTGTTCCAAATGGTAAAGTGCTTTATACGAGGAAGGAATTGGTCTAACAATGCCAAGAGCCATGCCTTCGGAGAATGTTATCAATCCTCTTCTTGCCCCTAGTGTATTCCTGAATTCTCTTCAATGACAAAGTATTTTATTCAAGAACTAAACCACGAAATTAGTTTAACAATACAACACAATACTTGGAGTCGCTTTGTGGTAAAAATTGTTAGGCACACACAAAATCCAGAAAATGTTACATTCCATTGTAGTAAAGAAATAACTTTTTAATGTCAAATAAAATATTCAACTCCTTGAAAAATGATACCTTGGATTATATTTACTTGAGGAGATGCCCATCATTTGGTGATGTCGTGGGAAAAAAGTAAGACCATTTGATCCATCCCCACAGAAACCTTTGGACCTTGATATAATTTAAATTCACCACCACGAAGCTCTCATGTTTCGATCTGCAAGCATTTCATATGCTTCATAATTAGATAATCCTTTAGCTATGGTTTCAATACCTCGGTGAAAATTCTTCCTTTCTTAATCATACATCATTTGAGCCCCTACTCTTGATCACAAATATTTTTTGAAAGAAGAATAATTATAAAATTTAATGGAAGTTTGGTGGCACGATGTGTTGGAGCGACACTACAACCGATCTTTTCAAGAATATATTTTTGTAATCGAGTTTGTACTTCTAGAATGCGGTTGGGTTGTTGGTGAAGGAATGTGGTGTTTTGAAAGGTTATGTTTAGGAAGGAATGCTGCGTCACGTGGCTCTTGAGGCACTAAGCAAGAATGTTTTGTATGAAATTTCCTATTTGAGTGTGCCACACATGGTGAGGCTTGCGTTGGTGCAAGTCAATGAAAGCAGGTGCTATGATAGGTTCACCGTCAATGACATATAAGATGAAGAAACGTTTGTTAGATATGTGACAACAAAGTTAAAAAAAATTCAATCCCTTTGTGGTGTCGTAGGTGCTCTTATTCCAGTCACACTTTTTGAAATAGAAAGCAATAACTAAATGTAGAAAATGTAATAAAATGTGTGCATGAAATAGAATAAAATCTTTCCCCAATGAAGTGTGATGCAAATATTCTTGTTTGTGCCTTGATGATGGAGCTATGTGGATGCCAATTTAATAGATCGATGCAACTCTAGATGAGTGATAGTAATAGATGATGCTAGGTCCATCATTATGTTATGATAATTTTATATTTATAGGGTTATCTCGATCTAATTTCATAATTAACCCTGAAAAGGCCAACCATAAGAAAGATAAAGATAAAAATGGATAGAAGAGGCCCAAAAAGTGGCGGGAAAGTGCTAGAAGGATCGAGGTGCCCCCAAGTGGGACCGGGCACCCATGGGCAACCTAGTACTAAATATATGCACCTCACCGAGGCTAAAATAACGCGGAATGTCATAAAATTGTTGGGCATATGGGTACAATAGGTTGCAAGTTACGAAATAATATAAACAAGATGGCCAATGGATGGGGGTTAATTAGTACTTTCTTCACTTAATAAATTTTTAAATAGTAGTATGAGACCAAGATAAATAAATTTATAAAGTGCACGATTTTGTGACTACATTTTCCCCCACTTTATGTTGGTGAGCGAAAATCTCGGTAACATAAAGTAGATATAGATGTGTACCTAATGTCTGTGAAGAGTGTAGTCGAAACATGCTTTGAACGAATAGAAAAAAGTGTAGAATGATAAAAATATGGAGGAGCGTGGAAACTATAGATGAAAAATGTGCAAAGAAAAAGTGATGAGAGTGAACCTAGGGCGAAACATGTGTGTGTAGCTGCCACATAGTATAATATACCTACATAAAAGTGTGTTGTGTGTGTTATAGTGTGCTATCGCATAGTGTTGTTGATTCTATTTAACTGCTTGTTTCTCATACGGTCGGACCTGCAAGGAAAAAATGATCAAGTAGTCAAATATGTATGTATGTAAGTGTAAAAATGCTATGTAAAAGGCACATGTATGTGAAAGTATGTAAAATACGCAAATGTAAATGTAAAAGTAAATCGAACATGTGCACCTAATCTATGTGGAGAAAGAGTGTAGAAGGATATCTTGTACTGTGAATTTTTTTGGTGATCTCACGCCATAGGTAGAAGAATTGTAGGGAGGAAATGCTCTTCTGTCCTCTAATATCTAACTACTTCCCCGAAGTGTGTGTAGATATCTTTGTATTGTCCTGGATTTGTGGACGATCCAACACTACTAGCCAAAGTAGTGTAGAGAGGCACACCCACTATAACCTCCAATCCTGTAACTGCTTCCTAGAAATGTTAAGGACCAGGGTTCATTTTAAGAGACCTCTTGGAAATCGAGGTGGAGAATACCCGTGAATATCTTCGAACCGGTTTCATGGGAAGGCAAATTTTTTGTATGAAAAATTTCACTTGATTGTCAAGTGGTGCGATAGAACAAAGACACCCTCATTGGCGCCGCGTCAGCAGACCTCTTTGGCGCGTCAGCCAACAGACTTTTTGACGCGGCGTCGAACAACGTTGTTGACACACATCAATGAGGTGCATTGTGCTGCTGGCGTCAATGCATTTTTTTGACACGCGATAGCAAAATCTCCTGTCGCGCGTCTGCAACCTCCGACCTCTACTTTCTCATCAAAAAAATCTCCGTGTTGCGCGTCAAAAAACTCTTTGTCATGCGTCAATGCGCCAATGTCGTCGATATCTGTTGTACCTCCTTGTCGCACGTCAACTATCCGTCAGTGTCGCACGTCAACAAATATCCCTCATTGATGCACGTCAACAGATCTCTTTGACGCGTGTCAATAAGGTTGTTGACGTGCGTCAATGAGATCTGTTGACACATGTCAATGCATTTTTTTGACCCGCGTCAGTAGCCTCTGCCCTCTGCTTGCGCATCGAAAAAATCTCCATGTTGCTCGTCAGCAAACTCTTTGTCATGTGTCTACTATGCGTCAATATCTGCAGTACCTCCTTTTCACACGTCAACTATCCATTAGTGTCGCGCGTCTGCAAACCCTCCTTGTCGCACGTCAATAACTTACCCCCTTGTCGCACGTCTATAATACGGAATATATCAATTGTTGAAAAATGTGAACTAGAAGTGTTCTACCTGGCGAATAATCTAAGTTTATATAGGGGATATTTTTCAAGGGTAGGCGAAGGTTGACCCCTAAAAAAATTAAAGTGTAATTTTTAGGTGAACAGTCAGCGACCCGCGCCAAAAATTCACCTTTTCAAAAATGGAATATTCGCCATATTACGAATATTCACCACTAAAATTTTCCCTGCTAAGGACACCATGTCCTATAAAATCTACTATGTATGGCATTCATAGACCGACATGAACCCACTCGTTGTATGTAACCCACAATGCCAATGACGAAAAGTGCACTCGAACTAAATTGACGTAAATACATTGTGTTAGTATGTAGTAACATGATACCCCCTCTTTGGGGGCACATGCGGCCCAAACAAGGACCAATTGCATGTATGTTATAACCCAAAAAAAGAAGGATAACCAAAGTCAAATGTAAACAAATATGCATGCATATGGAAAACGTATGCGTAGTCTACACAAACAAAGTGTAAAATATACCAAACAATGTAGTAAACACATAAAAAGACAAAGGAATCCACATAAAGTGGGCTGCAAACATGGAACATCACTCACGATGTCGCAAGACTCGCAAAGCCATCATGGTTGCAGACAAGCAAACAAGTTTGCACACCAAACATAGGGCAAGGCACGAAAACAATAAAGAAACAAAAGTAGATAATGTAACAATCAAGTATGGAAACCAATATCCCTTCATAACAAATGTTGCACATGAAGCACCCGTTAGCATGTCATAAAGATAGCTAGTATGTCAAAAGAGTGTATAAGCAAGTAATGTAAAGTGCCAAGTAAAAAAGAAACAATAACACCGGAAGAGATGAATGTGTGGATGCCCGCGATGACTAGTGTAGGAAGGGTAGAAGGAGAGCATCCTTGCTACATGTAAGAGACTTATAGCTGTGATCACAAGTAGAAAAATATGTGAACGCAGATTGTGTAGATAGTATAGGTAATCGACATAGAAGTAATCTAACTAGCATGTGCAATAAAGTGATCATGAACAACAAAAGTGAGCAAGAGTATAAACAACCATAATATGCACCATGATGTCGATGGATGGAATGAAATGCAATATGGAGTGATAGCAGTTGTGTGCCCCACGAGTGGATGGAAGTGTATGCAAAGTGAGAATAATTTTTTTTCCCCCCTCATCAATCATTAAAGAACCGTAAGCGAGAGTGTGCCATTGCGAAATGGTCGAATAGTGTGTTATGTCTTATGCGTTGTGATGAATGTGTGAGTGTAGTGATGAAATGTAACCTAGCGATATTGTGTGTGTGAACCTTATGGCCAAAGTGTATTTCATGACTATATGAACGTATAAGGGATGATTAGCCTAAGCGTATACCACTATAAGATAAATGTATGAGTGATGATTTAACACTAAGCGTATATCACTATAAATGTAAGGAGGGTGTGGTGATGAAGCTTAAGGTGTAGAATACTAGAAGATGGTGGAATAGATGATGATTTGAAATAAATTGTATGTCACTACTGAATAGTAAGGAGTGGTGATGTAACCTAAGGTGTATACGACTACAAAATGATGGAATAGGTGACAATTTTTCCTAAAGCGTATGTCACAAGGCTAGGAATGTCACATGGTGAAAGGTCGAGGAGTAAATGTGTAACATCCATTTGATTTCTAAACCCTTGACAGTCAAGTACGGATTTGAGGAAATAAAGTGCATCATAAAGTAGTGAGTGCAACATGTATAAGATAAGCCAATGATGAGAATAAATGACTATGTGATAAGTAAAATATGTAAATATGTGGTGTGTAGAATGCAATGCAAGGTGTGTAGAAATGTGTAAAATGTAGTGTATAAGATAACATGTAATGTATATAGAATATTAATTTAAGGCTAGACTCCGATATAATGAATACTAGACACATATGTGGGATATGTGTGAAAATATGCAGTGTAGTATGTATAGGGATATTTTTAGTGGAAAATATTCATAATTTGGTGAATATTTCATTTTTGGAAAATTTGAAAAGGTGATTTTTTAGAGTAGGTCAGTGTACTTTTCACCTAAAATTTCCAGTATAAATTTTGTAGAGGGTCGGCTTCGTTTACCGTTGAAAACTACTCCTATATAAACCTAGGTAATTCACCTAGTAGTATACTAGTAACTTACTAAGGTACCATCTGAAATACTTGTAAATTACAAGTAGACAAAGTGTGGATCAGAGTCTTAGACTGGTTGTGGTAGAATTGCAATAGGAAAGTGTCACTGATGCGCGACAAGGAATATTTTCCCTTTCATTGAAAATAATATCCCTACTCCTAATGATTTTCTTCTCATCCAAACTCCACAACTAGGAATCCAAAATCATCAATGCCATATCCAATGAAAGTACATTTATTTGACTTAGCTTCTAGCTTGGTCCTATTCTCTTTATCAATGTGCACAAATGCCTCACAACCAAAAACTTTCAGAAAAGAATAGTTTACCTCCTTACCGGTCCAAGCCTCCTCGGGTACTCCACCTTCCAAAGCACTTGAAGGTCCTCATGTATCAAGTAAAAAATAGTATCTACAACATCCACCCAAAACTGTAAGGGAAATCCAACATGCAATCTCATGCTCCTTGCATGCTCCATGATAGTCTTGTTCATTCTTTCTGACACACCATTCTGTTGTGGTGTTCTAGGAACTATCTTCACCCTACGGATTCCATTCTATGAACAATAGTTATTAAATTCATTGTTGCAGTACTCTCCACCATTATCTGATCTGAGACACTTCAACTTCAAACATGTTTCATTCTCAACCAAATCTTTCCACTTCTTGAAAGTATTAAATACATTAGATTTCTTCTTTATATAGTAAACCCAAACCTTCCTAGTAGCATCATCAATAAAAGTAACATAATACCGTGAACCACCAAGAGAAGATACCTAAGTCGGTCCCCACACATCCGTATGAACAAGATCTAACTTATGCTCCTTTTTGGTTGATCCAACCTTGAGAAATATCACACGCTTTTATTTCCCATACACACAATGGTCACAAAAGTCCAGGTCTATGTTTTTCAAATCTGACAAATTTTCCTGTGAATGTAAAATCTTCATCCCCTTCTTACTCATATTTTCAAGTCTTTGATGCCATAGAGTTGTGTCTATACCTGTAGTAGCTAAAATAGAAGATGGATCAAGACTTAACAAAGGGATAAATAAAAGTACCTACTTTATTACCTCTTGCTACCACAAGATAACCCTTAGTAACTTTCTAAGAACCTACATAAATATAACCATACAACCCTCATATCCTAATTGCCCTACAGAAATTAGATTCCTCCTCAAGCTAGGAACATGCTTGACATTCTTCAACACCCAAGAGTTACCATTCTACAATTTAACATGAACACTGCCTTTTCCAACAATGTTACATGGCTCATCATCACCAAGATATACCTGCCCAAAATTCCCTTGAACATAATCTTGAAAATACTGTCTATGAGGAGTTGCATGAAATGAAGCACCGAATCTAAAACCCAAGATTTTGATTTACTATCTAAAGAAAGAATAAGAGCATCTTGTAACACATCACTTGCTATGTTTGCCTCTTTGCTCCCTTCTTGTTGATCTTTCCTTGATTTTAAAGACCAACAATCTTTCTTTGCATGTCTTGCTTTTCCACAATTCCAGCATACCATCCTGCTTCTAGATTTAGATCTGCCCTTTTAGACTTTCCACGGTGTCTAGGACCTTTTGCTTTTTCCTTCTGTCTTCCCCTGTTCTCTACACTCAAAGCATTACTAGATGACTCACCTGTGCTTTTTCTTCTCATCTCTTCACTAAGAATCACACCAATAACATCATCAAACTTTAAAGTGTTTGAACCAGAAATAGAATTACTCATAGCCATAACCAAAGTATTCCAACTTTCAGGCAATGAGCAAAAAATCAAAAGAGCCCTAACTTCATCATCAAAACTTACTCCTACAGATCTTAATTGATTAGTAACCATGTTGAATTCATTTAAATGATCATTTACTGAATCACCATCTGACATCTTCATATTAAATAAACTTTTCATGAGATATACCTTATTGGAGGCTGAGGGTTTTTCATACAATTTACCCAATTTTTCCATTAGATCTACCGTTGTCTTTTCCGTAGAAATATTGAAAGCTACCATAGCTGTCAGCACAACCGTATCATTCCCAGTGCCTTCCGATCAAGAACATCCCATTCTTCATCTTTCATAGCTGACGGCATTAAAGCTTTCCCTTTCAATGGTAGATAAAGATCCTTCTGATATAGGTAGTCCTCCACCTGCATCTTCCATAGTTGAAAGTTCTGGCCGTTAAACTTCTCAACCCTGAACTTGTTATCTTCATCATTGCTCCCACTCAAACAAGAAACCCTCCTATGAGTTTTTTTTTTCGCAAAACAAAATCCTGCTCTGATACCAGTTGTTAGGATCGAAACACAGATGAGCAATAAAACAAAAATAATATAAGCATGTAATCACAAGATAAACCCAATATTTAACGTGGTTCATCCAATGTGGGCTACATCCACTAGAAACAAGCCAGCCTTTTCCTTTATTCAGTTCAGACGAATATAATACAATTCTCTCTTTTTCATATTCTAAAGAGTAAATCCATGCACATATATATAACTTGTGCACCTCTTTGAAAAAGTTTTCTTCAACCACAAGCAACCTAAATATAACATGCTTATAAATAATATAAACATAAAAATAACAACTCCCATCTATTAATAAGACAATGCTATTTTTATAAACATAAAAATAACAACTCCCGTCTATTAATAAGACAATGCTATTTTTATCCATGGCCATGCTTTCCTCCCAAAATCAAGGAAAAAACAAACTGCCACTTCATCTTGCAGTTAGACTCCACATCTCCAACAAATAGGAATAGTTTCTAGGAAGAGCATTGTTTGCCATGGCATGTATTGGTGAGTCAAGGCACAAAGTGGAGGATAGATCGGCACGAATAGAAGTGGCTTCACTCGAGCTCTTTCGAGCTGAAAAGATATATGCAAGGAGTCACGCCAAGAGAGTGGCCACCACCGAGTTGGAAGGGGTGTATCTCGGCTCTGTTAGAGGTAGTGGGCTCGGCATATATGATCGGGCGTCGGGAGGGTGGAATGTTGAAAAGGTTGGAGGTTGACCATTACGATATGAAAGCGCGTTGTAAAGCTAGAAGTTCAATGTATGATGAAAGGAACGTGGAATGAGCCAAGTTGCGGTGATAGGTGATGTTGCGGAGAATGAAAGCTCGTCACAGAGAAGAAATTCGGACTCATTAAGTTCAACGTCACGGAGAGTTGAGCCAAGTCATGTGTCAAGATGGGGTAGTGAATCATTTCCCAATCTTGGTCGATGTTGCAGCATGGAATGGGCGAGCCGAAGCATTGGCGTAGGATCGAGCCTCGATTGAAGCTAACACGAAGGGATCTCAACATGGAGTAGCAAGCGAGTCACAAAGGATCGAATTCGTGGATCGAACTCATTATCAACGAAGCTCGGAGGATGTCTGTGTCATTTGGCGTAATAGTAAACCGAGGTACTGCACTGTGACTTGGTAGAGTTGCATTAGAGCTCATATCCCGGGAGAAGATGTTTACAAGATGACGAGTTTGTGTGGATGCGTCACGAGAGGTGCAACGAATTCAAGGCTTGAGCGTATCACATGAAACTTGACCCCGACTGTGCTAGGAGCCATGGCAGGACATCGGCAGAGTTGGGAGATGCCAAGTTCGGGTGTTGGTGGAAATGCCGAGTTCGGGTTTTCGAGATGGTGAGCCATGGTGGAATTCTGCGCTCGGGTGCATTGGATGGATCGGACATGGCGAGAGGTGCAACAGACCGAGTTGCGCGGCAAAGCGGAAGTGGACTTTCGGAGATTATTGGTTCAATGTCCGGCGAGAGGGAAAAATGATGGGTAAACCCCGAACTCCGAATACCGAAATGGGGAGATTCGTGATTCTTTGTTGTATTAGATGTCGCGGGTGATCGATGAGTTCGGGACTTCGGTATTGAAATCCATTTATCCATGTCAAACGCAAGAGTCGATGCAAAGTTGAAGGTAAGACACGTGGGTTCAAAGAACAAGTCATGGCAAGTTAAGGTGATGCGTGAAGGTTGGCGAGGTATGTGGAAATCCCAATGCAATGCAAAGTGGCGGAACACATGTCATTGGGAGGCCAAATTGAGTGCCACGTTTCTCGTCCATCGGGTGAGCGTGGAATGGCTTTCAAAGAATCCATTGAGCTTACATCGGGATCAATAGGTTTCAATGCAAAACGTGGGTGCGAGGCACTCAATTAAACAGTTGACAACTTGACACATGGATCTTGTCGAAGTGAGCCATTAATCGCGCTCCAGCGAGAGAAGTTCAAGACAGACCAAGTCACTCAGTATATTAACCACGGAGGTCAACGACTCAACCAATGGAAGACTCCCGAGAGGAAACGATGACTTGGATTCATCTACATCAAAGGTGGTTAGCTGAGTGAATGCATGTCAAGCGCTCGATGATTTCGAAGGCATTAAAATTAATGCAAAAAGCTACTTGCTGAGCTCAAAAGGACGTTAGTGTGCCATGCAGGAAATAGAAAATGCCGAACTCAATGGGGTAAGTTTGATGCCTCTCGCCTCATGTATGAGAGGGATGTGGCAAATTGTAAAGAGTTGGAGGCTTGATGATCTTAAGGAGGGTTTGTTTAAGTTATGTGGGAATTGGGAAAGCATCATTTAATGTTAAAACATGGCGTAAACATGCTCGAGTGGTGAGCAAATTTCAAGAAACCCACCCAATGTAAAACTAAAACGTGTCGTGCAAATTTCTCAATTAACAAACAATTGGCGAGGGTTCTCTAGTCGATGGCCAACCAAACAAAGCGCAAAGTGTCCAAAGGAAATAGCTCCCAGAATAATGAAATGTAAGGGCTCGCACAAACACTCAGCTCTCCGCCAAGCCAATTTCGAGTCATCACCTCAAAACTCCCTCCAAAGAAAATTTCGCTTAAGGGGTCCCACTAAAGGCACAAATGGACTCCATTAAGAATATTTAATATATTTTTAATTAAATGGAGAATAATTCAAAAATTTAATTTATGAAGGCATAGTGGGGTGAATGTTTTTCCCAAGTACAATTAATGATGTAATCAAGTATGGAGGCCATACTTTGCTATAATTTTTCCCATAATTTAGGATTTCTCCTTCTTTCTCTCACCAGCTCAGATTTTCTATAAATGTAAATGGGAAACACATTTCAAGGGGTTAGACATTTTTCAAGTTCTCCCTCTTTTCACAAGCTGAGCTATTGTGAATTTAGAGGCTTTCAAGCCTTTCTTCCAAAGATTGTAATGACAACCCTTGCCTCTTACTACTGTAATGATGCACTGTGCATGTGATTTAAGTAATAAAAATTATGTTTTGTGGCTAGATTATCTGTCCTTTCATCATTTTTTATACTTCTTTTGCCTTTCTCATGTTTGTAGGTATATTGTGCAATCTCAAGTTTCCATTGCACGGTTTTAGGAATTATTTTGCTCATCTGGGAGTGAAGTTTTGTATGCAGTTAGGCTTGTGGTGCATTTTCATCCTTCTTCATTGGAAGATAAAAAACTTGTCTAGAAAAACCCTTTCTTGGTGCATCACCATTCCTAGTGTAGGTTTTATTTCGTGCAAATTTGTCTCCCTAATCCCTTAGAAATGTTAGTATATGTCTAGTTAGCTTTTTTTCTTGCATTAAGAGTAGTGTAGTGCTTAGTTTAGGAAGAGGAAGCCGACATTCTCCTGGAGGTTCACCTCAAGCCCGCAAGTCCCACTATCCGAAAGGTGATCCCATGTTACCCAATCACACCAAATGTGCCATTCACACTTAGGCCATTCGAGGGGTGCAATGATTTGGTGATAATCGGTTTTGACATGCCCAGAGGGACATAGTTGGTATTTCTCGTCGTACTTGCATGAACCAAATTACCTAGCAGCTTCATATCTCTCGGACTTCGAGTTTTAGTGTGTTAACTTATGCGAAGAATTCGACAAGAGCTTTTTCAAGGAAAGAAAATTATTGTCATATTGAGTTATCCATGTCTCCTCTAATGAAAAGGAGAAGAGGATTTCAACATCATCGGTTGTAGCATCACCTAGAAGAGGTCATTCAACCCCATATTACCAAAGGTTTCCTCCACCCAAGAACAATAAACCTCTCGTTCCTATGGCATCCCCGAAAGGAACCAAGCTTTCCCTCCTTTCAATGAAAGCAATCCTTTCCAATTGGCTCAATGTGATCCTATACATGTTGCGGTTGTCAAATGATTTCCCTTTTACATGGGGGAAACTCATATTACTCTCATGGAATATATTCGGATGTGGCTAGTATTTACGGAGTACATAATATTACAAAAGAAAACGTTGCGGTCAGACTCCTTACTACTTCCTTTAAAGGAAAATCACTTTAGTGGTTTTGTGAATTAAACACTGGTACTATAACCACTTGGGACGATTTGGGGGAAAGGATCTGCAAACATTTCAAAGATAAGAGTCATCACCTGTCGCTCATGGAACAACTGACTACTATAAAGAGAGCCCCTCAAGAGTATATGAGTGATTTCAACTTCCGATTCCAAAAGACACGGAATAGGATTCCGACTCTTATAATTTTTCTTTCAATAATGCATTCATGTACTATTTACAAGCTTTAAACAATGATGTAGCATGACGATCCAGTCTATGGGAGAGACTACATTGCATGATGTTTACTGACGTTGTTATAAGAGCAAAAAATTCTTTGATTTAGGCTAGAAAGATATCTCTAAGACCGCCAATGTCGTTGTATCTAGAGCTCCAAAGTAACTAGTCTATTATTGCTCCTCTTCTTGCAACCTCTAAGTAATTAGCTTAGTCCACGCCCACCCCTTAAAATGATCTAGTCAAGGTTAAGTCTCTACTTCACACCTTTGGGAATGAACTAGTAGCTCTTAAGAGGAAACAATCTCAGTAAACTTGTCCTTATCAATCCCAAAATCAATAGTATCGTGGCTATCCACCAACCTTTTCAAAATAATAACCAATCACGAGAATCAAGTTACAAATGTTAAGCCTTTGAAATTTAGGAAAACTTTTACTACTTTCTCTTCTATAGCCATTGTACTGTGCAAAACAATCTAGTTCAATATTTTGAGCGTTATTATCCTTTTTCTTAGCCGCATAATGAAAATATTTGTCCCAACGGGTTCTTAGCAGAGATCTTATGGTTCAAATAATTTCTTTTCCTACTGATCCAACGGAGGATGCATCTATGCAAGGAGCATTAGACCAGCCACAAACACCTGAGGAAACCACTTTGTTAAATTGGCAAGAAAAATATTTTTGTGGATTGAATACAGATTCTTCACCGGTTTGAAAAACACTCATTTCAAAAAGAGGGCAATGAAATCCCAACCTTTCAAAGCTGCTCAAGCATCCACTTCAAATCCTTTTCCGTAAGTGGTGGTTGCCAACAAATATGAGGGAAAGTAGGCAATGGAAACACAAGCTAGTTAATCCATAAGGAAAAAGGTTTTGTTGTTGCATAATCACAACACCCACGGAATCAAAACCTAATGGGTTGAGATCCTCAGTGTGACAACATGGATCATCTCTCAAAGTGTGGGACTTTGCGAGTTGAGAGATCTCTCTCGGATGAAGGCCGACTCCTATTCCTCTGTTTAGGTGCATACGTTTAGGTTGTAGAGGGTCTATCCTAAATCCTATTCTAATTTTCCAAGGAGACAGAGTTAAGAGGAATACAAGAAATAAAACATAATCTAATAGAGGTGATGCACCAAAGGAATGATGAACACTTGCATTTATTTTAAACACAAACCATTAAAATGTAAAACAATATCCATACACAGATGACCAAGATTGCAATGAGGGATCAAGAAGAAACAATAAAGCATAAGAGGGGGCTGAAATCATCCACAAACTTATTCTATTTCTCCAAGAATTGATACAGTGCATTACAACATCCAAGAGGAAGAAATTGCGCTACAATTTAGATGGAGGGGTTCGAGACTCAATGAATTCACTGCCGCAAAACCGAGAAAATGGAGGGCGCAAAGAAAGAATGTCTAACCCCTTGAAATTGTCCCTCTTGTACAATAGATAGGAATAATGAAAGAGAGATAGGAGGAAAGTCCACCCTGTTCCAACCGCCCGAAGGGGCATTGAATTCCCCAATAAGTAATGATGGGTCTCATTCTGACACCCATGCCCCCATCGCTGTTCCGTGCTAGAATAGAAGGAAAACCCATTCTTCATCATGGTGGTAGGTAAGAGACTTGATGGCCTTAGTAATGGTGGGTCGAAATATTAATGGTGGCAGGTGGGTAGTAGGTGCCGAGAGCTCTCTGAAACGTCTGTCTTGCTCAATTTGGAGATTCGATAGAAAGATATGGCCACTGAAGGGACTTTGGATCTGAGTCTGTTCATGCATTTCCACATGACAGCCTCACACATCTTAAGGTTTTCTCCCCCCTCTATATTTTTGAATTTGTGCCAAAGAGACATGTGGTGGCTTCCTCGGGCCTGCTCTATTTCCTTTATATTCTTCCCAAGCTCTCCTGTTTGTGGAGACACTATACTTGACCCGAGACACGTGGAGAACCGACGCATGTTTAAGTATTTGATTTTGATCGTCCCTTTGAAGTTGTGTGGTCGTGACATGTGGAGGACTCCATGCAAGTCCTGTCCTCGAGCTTGAAATTTTCAATGGCGGGTGTTTCCTTTTTCAGACCTGGGACACGTGGAGGCCTGGCTCTTGTTTGGGATTGGCCTCTAGGTTGTGCCTTTTGAATATGCGTCATTGAGACACTTGGCACCCTCCGTTATCTTTGCCCCATCTTGATTTTTCAAGTGTCAACTCTGTCCCTTTTCAGACCTTCACGAGACACGTGGAAGGCTAGCACTTTTCTAGGAGACCCGCTTTTAGATTTATCTTTGAAGTTGCACCGAGTTGACACGTGGTACCTTCCATTGACTTGAAGAATTTTCAATGGCCGATGCAAATTTTGGGGGGCTTCTGACGCATGGAGGCTTGGCGCTTGTTTGGGGACTCTCCCTTGGCTTCGACCCTCGAAGGTACGCAGTCAAGACACTTGGCATATTTCGTCATCTCTTCCATACTTAGCCAATTTGGGCCCGCTCTGAATCATTTGTGAAGCCCGAAGATTTTGAGTCTCTCCCGTTTATCTCCTAAGACCCTCTGGCCTCCTTGACGCTGTTTGCCTCCTTTGAGCCTCTAGTTTCTCCATTTCTGAGTCTACCTGCAACCTGACTATTGGATTCAAAACATGAGCTCACAGGACTAGATTGACCCTTCGATTTTTCTCCTATGCAGGGGCGTGTTTGATTAATTTTTCCTAAGGGACAAAATTGGTCAACAATTTGGTGACTTACGGGATCACCTGCCTGCTAGGTGAACGGATCAGCTGCCTTGTTGTGTCCATTGGGCACAGAGTCATGGGTGGTAGCCTGATACTTTTTTGGGTCCCATTCCTATAGCTTGAATCTGACGCTTGCACTTGGCAACCTTGATCCTGCCATGTTTCTCTGAAATGGACTCCCTTGAGACCTAATTTTAGTTGCTTTGTATTTGTTCTATTTTAAAATTAGCAACTATTACGAAAACTATGGGTCTCCCTGTTGTAAATGCTGAAGGGCCTGATACTAGTCTTCACCGGAGGTGCATCGAACTATACAATGATGCAAACCTGGAGCAACAAAACCTATGCTAGAGCACTTAGGGAAATAAAACCTACGCTACAACAAGACAATGTGCACACACACTTAGAGAAATTAAAAAATCCTATGCTAATATTTACAAGGGTGGAACCTTCCTTTTCAGTAGCAATGTTTAAGATGGATCCCATTGACTGGAATCGAAAGTTCCTCTCCTTCTAACGAAGACAATTGGAAGGCATTGCTACTTTTACACTCGGTGATCATGTAGGGGCCACTCCAAATGGCATCAAATTTGGAATGCCTTCCCGGTTTTACCCGATCTACATCCCACTTTAGTACCAAGTCTCCAACTTGGAAAGTCCTAGCTCTAGCTCCCTTGTCAAAGCATCTCTTAATTGAAGCTTGATTCTTCTCCATGGTCTGTACTACATGTTCTCTTGCCTCTTCTAACTCCATCAGCTCTGCATACCTAGCCTCCATCGGCTCGAACTCAGGAAACTCCAACTGCTTCATGAGCTCTAATGTGGAAATTCTAAAGATATGGGAAACACTGCCTCTTTCCCATAGACTAATTTGTAGGGAGAATTACCTATTGACCTCTTAGGGGTGACTCTATCTGCCCAAAGAGCCAATTTGAGTTTTGTGTGCCAGGTTCTTTGATTCTCATCAAGAGTCCTCCTGATGATTCTCAACAAGTTCTTGTTCATGGACTCTGCTTGGCCATTACCTTGAGGGTAATAGTTGAAGAGGTGCTAAGATATACCCCATTCTTGACAGCCCATTCAGTAATTTTTACACCAAGGAATTCCAATGCATTTTCGATATGATAGTATCAGGGGAATCAAACCTTGTTATTATCCCTTTGTATAAATCCAAGATGTTGGATTCATTTGCCTCCTTAAGTGCTACTGCTTTAGTCCACTTGGTGAAATAGTCAGTCACTGTGAGTATCCACTTGTGGCCCTAGCTTGAATTTTGGTTGATCACTCCAATGAAGTCTAATCCCCATTGCATGAATGGATGATTTACCAAAATTGGGCAAAGAGGCATGGCTGCTAACCTTTCCTTCCCTGTGAAGAATACACACTTCTTATATTTCTTGATCCATGAGTATCAATCCCTAAACACCGTAGGCCAATAATAACTAGATTTCATGATTTTGAGAGTTGTTACTCGAGGAGCAAAGTGGCCTCCTACTTCTCCATCATGGAACTCATGTAACACCCTCTCAATTTTTCCTATCCCAATGCACCTCAATAGAACACTATTGATGTCCTTCTTGAACAAGACACCACCAATAAGCACATATGGGATGGCTTGTAACCTAAAGTATCTCCTCTTTGCTTTGTTCCATTTTGGAGGGCACAAAATTGTTTGGAGATAATGCATTAAGGATTGAGTCCAACATGGAATAGGTGCATCATTAGCTAGCTACTCTTTATCATTCTACAATAGCAGGACAACCTCTTCTTCATCTATTGACTCGGCTTGTTGCTTGAAGCGAGCTGTTCACACAGAGACCCTTGCCATGAACCATCTCGGTCACTTTGATTTCAATATCATACTCCATTAAATGAGTGATCCATATTTTTCTCTTCTCATTCAAGTCCTTGTTTACGAGAAAGTCCTTGACACCAACATGAGACACTAGCGGTTGAATCTTGTTGTTCGAGACTAAGTGTATGAACTTCTTCAAACTCCCGACAACAAAAAGGACATGCTTTTCAATGAAAGAATATTTTACCTTGTAATATTCCAAGACTTGATTGAAAAAGGCTGTGGGCTTTTCTGAACTTTCCTTGTTAGGCTGAACCAAGATAACTGAGATTATGTTTGACCCTCCAAACGCATACAACATGAAGTCCTTTGAAAATTCTGGGTTAATGAGAGTTGGGGCCTATGATATTGCAAGTTTGATTTCCTCAAAACTCTCTTTGCCTTCTGCTATCCATTTGAATGCAAGACCCTTCTTTAGCATCATTGTTAAAGGCTTTACAAGAGTTGAAAAATCAAGCACAAACCTGCGGACAAAGTTTATCCTCCCTAAGAAGATTTGGAGGGATTTCTTATGATGTGGCAGTGGAAGTGTTCTAATGGCTTCAACTCTTTCAGGGTCAATTGTCAACCCTTATTTTGAGACAATGTGGCCCAAAAACTTTCCCTCATGTGCCAAAATACACACTTCTTTGGATTCAGTGACACTTCGAACCTTCTACACCTTTGAAATACTTTCCTAAGGTGAAAGAGGTGGTCTGTTGCATTCTTTAAGAAGACATCGATATCATCTAGATACACCAGCACCATCTTGTTCATCAAGCCTTTGACTGGCATATCCATAACTCGCTAAAATTTTTCTCTGGCATTAAACAATCCAAATGGCATCTTATTGTAAGCATATGTGCCCCATTTTGTGGTGAAGGTTGTCTTGTATAGATCTTCCTCTCTCACCATTATATGATTATAGCTTGAGTATCCATCTAGCAATGAAAACCTTTCGGAGCTAGCTATGACCTACAAGATTTGTTCCATTGATGGAAGTGGATAATGATCCTTGAGTGATGCTCTGTTCAGATCATGAAATTCCACACATAGTCTGATTTCTCCATTTCATTTCCTCACAAACACCAAGTTTGCAACCCAACTTGAATACTTAATGGGGAAGATGATGTTGGCATTAATTAGCTTGTTCAATTCTTTCCTCATGAGAGGTTCAATGTGAGGGTTTACTAGCCTTTGCTTTTGTCTGAAAGGCTTAGATCCCGATCCAGTTCGATAGTGTGCTATGCCAAACTTGGGTTGAAACCTCTTAAATCCTTGTAATTCCAAGAAAATACATCTGGGAATTCTTGACAAATTTGAATGAATTCAGATTTTTCTTGTTGAGTACTCACCTTTCCAATTTGCAACGTTTTTCCTTCTTCTATGGAAATGGGCTCTGAATCTTCACCCTTTACCTAAATATTTTCCTTCTCCTTCTAGAATTGATCATTTGGGTTGAAGATTGACTCCAAAGTTACAAGACCCTTTGGTAATTTGTTGGTTCTCAGCTGCACCACTTGGTCACCATACCGCTATTCTAACTTGTCTTGGTTTACGCAAAAACTCAACTTCTTCTTGTAAAAATTGACAATTTTTTGATCATTCTCAAAGACTTGCCAACTTGTATTGTTATCTAGAACAGCTGGTCTCACAACCACTTTAATATGGGGCTAAGATTTCTCACTCTTGATACTCTCTACTACATCAAATGCCACCCTGATTGATGCCAATCATCCATTGCTTCATTCTTCTTCCTTGAGATGGAATTGATGCTAAAAGCCTCAAAATATTCAATGAGATCCCATACCCAATTCTTGTAGTTTTTTAACAGATCATTCTTAGTATAATTTTTTCCTTGGACTTGATTCATAACAAGCTCACTATCGCCAAATACTTGGAAGTTCTTAATCCCTCTTTTTCTTACCCAATGCAGTCCATGGATTAAGGCCTTATACTCTGCTATGTTGTTTAAGCAAGAAAATTTGAAACAGAAGGCTGAGTAATATTTTGTACCTTGAGGTGAAACAAGAATAACTCCTCCTCCGACTCCTTGTCCACTTCTTGAGCCATCAAAGAATAACTACCATACCTCATTATCATCTTTGTGGCCTGGCTTAGCGATGCTAGGAAGGCGATTATTCTCCTCATGCAAACATTAGACTCCTAGCTTAGATTCCTCCATTTCCTTGTAAGGGTCAAAAGCATGCCTCTTGCTTTCCCATTTGTCAAGAGTCAAGTTTGGAATACACCCAACCTTGGTATCTACCTCATAAGTGCTTAGGAGGTCTTCCTAATCAAAGGCTGAATAGTTCACATTGATTAGGATGGGTACATGAGGCTCAATATGGAAATACACAATGGGCTTAGATCTGATCGTAGCCTTAGCTCCATACCTTGTTCTAAAAAGCATGTGCAACCAATCAACAGAAAAATAGCCTCCAATTTTAGCCGTGAAGTCTCTTGATAAACACAATGCAAAGTGTGGTGGCAAGTCTATGACTGATATGTTTTGCAATACGGTCACATTGGGGCATACGTGTAATGTGAAGCTAAAATCCTTGATGATTCCAAGCGTTGTTATTGTTGTCCCATCCAACTGCACTACGACCCTAGAGATGACTTCGTATTACAAACCTAGCTTATCGGCTATCTGCTTCGGCATGACCAATCTACTCGCTCTCGAATCAATCGTGAAATTATGTACCAATTTGTCCCCAACGATCAATGAAACATAGAATGAAGGGGGTTTCAGATTCTTACCTTATTTTCCTCCATGATTTCCCCTGGGCTAAGTTGTATTGGTAAGCACTTTCTCTTGTTGATTGGGGGGCTGATTTGAGGATGACCAATTGGTCATAGTAGCACCTGACATATCTCTTTGTCCTGGGATAGCCAACGACTCCCACATTGAGATGTTTACCTTTTTTCTTCATTTGTTCAATGATATTAAATGGGGATGAGCTATCTTTTTGTTTCCCCTTTCCTTGTGTTGGTACCCAAATTTGTTCTCCTTTTCGGCTAAGCAACAACATTGATTCAACATGGAGCTTAGAGGCTACCATGTCACAAGTATATGTCATTTTGTAGCCGGGAGGAGATCTGAATGTCCCTTTGTTACTTGGATTTGTGGAGAGATGGGTAGCACCTTTAAAGAATATGATCTTATCCTAACTATTTTAGGTTGTGCCTTTCAACCAAGGTAAGAGAACCTATTTTGTAACCTCTGTTATTTGAAGAGAGATACAAGTGCCCTTCTTTTGCATAATTTTTATAGAGAAGACCTTGGGGAAAATATGATCAACACACCAGATCTGAATCTCACGAGTTGTCACTTCCAGATCATAGAGATACTTTCACAACAAGGCAAAGGTTACTGAAGAAATTTGAGACCATCTATCCCGCATACTTTGGAAAATGGATTTTGGTCTTATGTGGGTATACAGAGCAAAAAATGGGTAGTATGGATGGGATTGGATTTTTTTAAATAGATTTTGGTGGGAGGGGAGAGATGAAAAACTTGACTCACCAGATCCTTGAGAGCCTATACAAAATGGAAGGATTTCAAATGCCAACAAAATACCACAAAAGTTAGAAATGTTTCTTCAACTAGAATATGTACTTCAATGGAGGCCCGGATCAACAATATTTCACACAACCTATGGGATTCTCACACAAAGGCTTGAGTCAAAGGACCTAATAAAGCACCAAGATTTAAACTAATTCACGCATGAGGTACACACAGAGGCTTATACATAATCTCTATCAACAAAATGAAAGAAAAGTGATTTTAAAATGTTTATCCCATTCCCAGATGAAGGCTCTTATGAGAAATGAAATTGCAGATGCCACTAAACTATCACAAGGAATGAGACATGTGTGATTGGACTATATTTTGGTACAAGATTGCAATAGAAACAAGAATAACTACCCATATGCATTCAGAGATGAAATAGATACACTTTACTCAAGATATACTTAGAATAACTCAAGTTTGATCAAATTTATCAGCAAGGGAGAGTTTCCAGAACAATCTCAAAGCTTGTCAATGGTTGTACACTTGCAACCACCTTGACATGATTGAATTTGATACAAAGAGAGATATACAGGCTTCTTAGATGGCTTCTTAGGAAGGGATGGGCTATGTCAAAAATTTTCTGCTAGAAAAGCAGTCTATGAATTTTACAAAAACTCCCAACCATTTGCATGAAAAATTCGTGCCATTTATAACATTTACAACAGAGCCCCTTCTCCCCAAAAGAAAAAAAACATTTAATGCACTAGTGTTTGCCATGATTCTTTTGTGAATCTCATAATCAGATCTCGCAAAAAGTCTCCAGTGTGCTCAAGGGTGTAGATTTCGTCGAATGCCTCCGACATTCAACTCCTTGCTCTGGTAAATCACTCTTCCTTCAAATTTCCAACCACTTCCGCCCTAATCTATCAAATCTGGCTCCTTGCGTGCTTGGGAGAAGAAAAATGGAAAATCTGATCGGGCATGAAAGTCAGACCATTTTAATGACGAAAGACACCTTCCAGATCTTCCCACCATACTTCAGATATCAACATTAACTTCCTCCTCTACTTGGTGTGTAGAAAAACCAAGAAATCATGAAAACTTGCACTTCCAGACATGTTGCAGAGAAATGGAGGGAAAATTAGATTTCGAATCTTAGCTACCATTGATCTTTACTTTGAATTTGGGCTATCCACGTGGAAGATTCAAACTTAAAAACAAACCCGAGGACTTCCTCTGACTTTTTACAACTTTTTGGAAGAAATGAGAAAATTCACATTTATCTCCGCATCTCTGTCCTCAGGATACAAGCCTGACACGTGTCCAAATGTGATTGGAGTGGTGCCGTGCTTCCTTTTTTAATTTTGACTCATTTTTCTCAAAAGGAATTTTTTTCAAATTTCCTTCAAAAGCCGACACCTCCACCATTGACTGGAGCAAGCTTTTGACTTTTCTTTTATCGGGCTTGCGGGCCATTTTGAGACTTTAACCCTTTTGATGTCAAGAGGCAAAAAATCCAATTTACCTCTGATGGTCCACTTCCCCACGTCTTTGACTTTTCAAAATTCCACATGTCACCATGGCGCTCCTTGAGATGGTCCTTAAAATTTTGATACTTTGAACAAACATGGGCTCACCACGTGTCTTGCTTCGGTTAAGTTTGTATGAATCCTTGAAGCTTAGCGAAGGTGCCACATGTCATGCTCGAGGCGCCTCCTTTGGCCTTTGAAAATTCTAAGTAAAATGTAAAGTGAGTGGAGGCCTCCACGTGTCATCCCGGTGTGCTTCTTTAAAATGAAACTCAAGTGGTGACCCCCGAACATGCACGATTCCTCCACGTGTCCCAAATGTTTTGAAAAAGACTAAGTATGGGAAGACCCGTGCAGAAGCCTCCATGTGTCTCAATGGTGCCATTTCAAGATGGTCCCTAAAGCGAAACCGTGAACGAGCGCTAGCTTGCCACGTGTGTTGTTCCACCAAACTGCTCTAACCGCATGAAAATTTGTCTAATTCCAAACCAAGTAGCGGAAGCTTCCATGTGTCCTCCCATTGCTACTCCAAGTAAAAACCCAAAAACAAATCTTCAAATGAGCGTCATGCCTCCACATGGATAAATTTTGAGTTGAGGATTTTCATGAATTTTTCTAAGTACCTAGGTGAGCCACGTCCAACCAAAAATGTCATGTCCCCTACCGATGCTAGAATGAAAATTTGACAGGAAGAAATGCCCGTCAAACCGTAAAAAATAGAAAAATGATTATTTGAGCCTGGAAATGAAATTTTCTTTAAGGACATAAAATTTAGAAATGTTATAGGGCTCAAATACATTCTTCAAGGATACATCCATTCATTTTCTTCAAGTATCTAGGGCAGAAACAGTAAGTAAGACAAATCCCAACTTTGGAGAACTGAGAGAACGAGAAAACATGAGTTTTGAAGGAAAAGAGCGTGGGGACTCAAAATATAGACTCTTAAGTGATTTACAACCCAGGAGTAGATTAAAATGGCCATAAATATTAACCAAGCACAACATGGGGAAGGGGGAAATGACAGAGGCTATAAATCAATAAATTTTCAGAGGTAAACTGGGGCGAGACAATTTTGAGCACCAAAGATTAGCTCGACTCAGGGATAGGCACTCCTGCGAGTGCCACAAGAATAAAAGTAGACCAAGTGCCAAAAATATCCATTGGGTAATTAATTCATCATGCGAGTAGGGAAACAAAGCCACCATCAAAAACAGATAGAGAAACCAATAAAAATAGGTAATCGAGGACTAGAACGAACAAAAACACAAAAGACAGGAAAAACAAAAACTATTTATTGACATAAGATTTTTCCTTGATTCATCGAGAATCAATCCAAGAAATGCTTTAAATTCCTACCATTAATAGGAAACTCAAGCAATTCACCATCTAAGTCCTTAAGGAAGAAGGTATGCTCCCCAATTCTGATATCAATAGAGTAAGGGCCCATCCATAATGAGTCAAATTTGCCATGTTTGCCCTTATCCTCATGTTTGTTGTCCCATAGCAGCACAAGATCACCAACACCGAAAACTCGTGAGTGAACTTCTTGTCAAATAACTTCTTCACTTCTCTCTCGAACTTCACATGCCTCTCGGTGGGATGCCATCCTCTCTTCATCAAGCTCAACAATTTGATTAATGTGAGCATCATAATGACCTACCTCTTGATCTTCTAGTTGTTGCATAAATAGATATGAAACCAGATTGCATATGAAGGGGTAACAGGGCCCGAGTCCCATATACCAATTCAATTGTACTCTTTCTAATGACCCTCTTGACAGTGATCCTATCTACCCAAATAACAAACTTTAACTGTTCACCCCACATTCTCTTGTTCTGCTCCAATGTTCTTCTGATGATCTTCAACAAATTTTAATTATTGGACTTAGCTTGTCTATTCCTTGGGAATTGTAATTAGAGGCATATGTCAAGTTGATCCCATACTCCTTGCATATTGCTACCAAAGGTTTAGCTCTAAAGCTCATGGCATTGTTAGCAATAATCTTGACTAGCACCCCAAACCTGTAGATGATGTTGTTTAGCACAAAATCCATGACAACTTGGTGTGTTTCATTCTTATTAGGGATTGATTCCACCCACTTAGTAAAATAATCAGTTGCCACAAGGATCCACTTATGGCTAGCACTTGAAATGTCTGAAATCTCACCAGTGAAATCCATTCCCCTTTGCTTGAATGGAGCTTCAATTGATACAGGCTGCAAAGGAAGGGAGCCCGAAGCTTTCGAGTATTCTAGAGAAGTGCTTTGGCAACTTTCAAATATTCTAACCAACAAGGTTGTATCCTTGAAGAGAGTTGGCCACCAAAACTAGCCCTCGGGATCTTGTGTGTTACGACTCTTGTAGAAAAGTGCCCCCAAAAAAATCCTCCATGGAGGTCAAGCAATTATCTTGGGGGCTTCTTCTTTAATGCGCACCTTAAGAGGACTCCCTTTGGGTTCTTCCAAGCTAACCCATAATCGGTGATGACATTTTTTTGGGAATCCAAATTAAGGGCTCTCTTAAGGTTCTTACTCAAATGCTTAGGGGAGTTCAAGTATTTGAGGTAAAAATTACATCTTTGTCTTTGCTTAGAATTCAACACTTGAAAAACATCTACCCTTTCTTTTTCTACCTCATTCACATCAATAGTTTGCAAGTTTCTCTCAGCCATAAGATTATCCAAGCCCAAACCTCTCACGAACTTCGTGGTTTAGATATCCATGTCATATTATTGCAACTTGCTCACCCACCCGCATCTTTGCTTGAAACTTCCATCTTTGATAAGATGTCCTTCACCATTGTGTGGGGAACATAAGCAACCACTCTAGAACATAGAATGTAAGGTATAAAAACCTTTGTTTCTTTTACTAAGGAAAATGCCTCGCTTTTCCATGATAGTGTACTTCAGTTCTTCTCCTTGTAAAGCCTTACTGAGAAAGGCAATGGGCCTCTCAGCCCCTTCATCATCTTTCTGTAATAAGATAGAAGCAATAGTGTTCTCTCAAGGAAAAGAGAACATCTGAAAGGGCTTCTTATAATCTACAGTGCATGCTTCATCGTCCTTAATCCCATTGAAAGCTTGGATGGTAGTCTCCTCCCATTTGATGACCTGGTATTTCTTCACATGGAAATGATTGGAATGGTCACTCAACAAAGTTTGATATGAATCTTCTAATGAAGTCTATCTCGCCCAAAGAAGGACTGGGATTCCTTTCTTGGTTCTTGGAATTGAGACTTTGTTGATGGCCTCTACTCTTTCAGATCAATCATCACTCCTTGTGACAATATGTGACCAAGCAACTTTGCCTTCGCACTCCAAAATGTCACTTCTTCGGATTATGTGAGATGCCATATTCTCTACATCTTATCAACATTTTCTCTAATTGCAACAGTGGTCACTTCTCTTCTTAGAAAACATTGTTACATCATCTTGATAGACTACAATAAACTCATTGATGTAACCAAAAAGGCAACATCCATTGCCCTTTGAAAGGTATCTCCAACATTCATCGACTAAAGGGAATTCTAACATATACATACATTCCCGGGGAGTAGTGAAGGCTATCTTGATCCTTTCTGATTCCTTCACCATGATTTGATTATAACCAGAGAAGCCATCTAAAGTAGAAAGCAACTTAGAACCAGTCACCAACTACAACATGTGCTCCATGTTAGGTAGAGGAAAGTTGTCCTTTAATGAGGCCTTGTTTAGGTTCCTGAAGTCCACACACAACCTGACGTCACCATTCTTCTTTCTTACTAACACTAGGTTGGAAACCCAAGACGAATACCTTGTGGGATGGATAATTCCTCCATCCCTTAGCTTCTTCAGCTCCTCTTGCATTTTGAGAGATAAAAAAGGATTAATTGGCCTCTGCTTCTTCGTGAAGGGTCTTACACTGGGATCCAAGGGAATCTCATACTGGAACAAGTCTTCTCTATATGCTTTTAGTTCGATTAGGTCCAAGCCATGCGATCTTGGTATTTTTCAACAATTGGATGTAGGATTGTTTCTCATCTTTGCTCGGACTCTTTGCCCAACCAAATCTTCCTTGGTTTCTCCTTCATGCGAAAGTCATGCTCCTCAACATCCCTCAAGGATGCCATATTCCTATTAATAATGCAGTTAGCATTATCAAAATTTGATTCAAGAGAAACCAACCCTCTAGGAATGGTGTTGGTCTTTAAGCTGGATGATGCCTTTGACAAATAAGGTTTCCTTCCCCTCTGTTGTATAGACCATTGGATCCCAATCAATGTTTTGATAAGAAAAGTCTCCATCGTTTTGCAGGAACCTTCTGACCTAAGCCTCATCATCAAAAACTTGCCAATGTTTTATATTGTCAGGGACAAAGGGTCTTGTCACTACCTCCACCTCATATTCACAATAAGGGGTTGTTGCAACACTGTCAAACCGAGACCCCAACACTACAAGCTTGTTTTCCAAGTCGTTGAACCTCTTATCATGATGCACAATGTTGAAGGAGTCAAACATCTCAATGAATTCTGAAACTACATGCTTATCTTTATTTGATCCCGATTCTTTGTGGCATGTAGTTTTCGACTTGCTTGACAACTAGCTTTGAGTATCCTTTGAATATTATGTCCCTGACACCATACTTCCAAGAAATTATTAAACCTAACAACAATGCCTCATACTCAACAATATTGTTGGTACACTCAAAGTTAAGCTTAAAGAAAAAAACAAACCTTTCCTGGCTTGGAGAAATTAGGACAACACCGACACCATTTCAAAATTTGGAGCAAGCTCCATCAAACAATGAAGTCCAAAGAGAGCTTGCCTGCTCAAGACACTTAGAATCCTCAATATTTTTCTCTTTTCCATTAGCATATCCCACAAATTTGTCAACATCAACATTTGTATACAATACTTCATAGGATACATTGTTGAGATCTTCAATAAGGTGCAACATTTTCTTCTCCCCATATAACCTGACAAGGCTTCCCTCAATCGGAATAGTAGCATAGGAAATGTCCATTTGGACACTCCCACCAACACTAGCAGCCCATTTTCTAGATAATAGCATACCCAACTTGGCTGGGCAATCAACTATGACAACATCAAGCTTTAAATTTTTACCTAGGTAGGCTGCAAGCTGCACCACCAAGCCCTTCACACATGTCTGCACCGACACCTATTTGGAGTCCATGGCGGTGCACTTCCCATATGCTGTTGTTACCTTAATATTCAACTCATTCATGACCTCCAAAGGCATGACATTGCATGATGCCCCTGAGTTAAACATGTAGTTATGGAGCAGCCTATCCTTGATGATCAAAGTAGTGAAGAATGGATCCACATTCAGGTGAGAGTCTACCAAATATGTCACCAAATAAACCTCGGTGGTTCTGCTAGCTCTTCGATGATGATGGTGTCTCATACTCTTGAATGGCTACGGGATTCTCCACAATGTTCACATTTCTCCCAAGGCGCCCTCTCTTCATTCGATCCCAAGTATTCAAATGGTCTCTTTTTGTGCTCGGGAATTCTAAGAAACTCAAAAATTGGGACATATACTTTGATTTGACTTAAAACACAGGCAATGTCATATGGGGAATTCTTGGGCAAGGCGGTGTTGGAAGGAAAGCGATACATTCATTGGGTGGCACAAGATTCTTGATAGCTTGAGCATAAGGAGGGCTATGATCTTTTCTTGGAGCTACGGGGCTTTTGGGAAATGGATCTTTCCTAGAGCCTCTTTAGGAATGTTAGAAAGCAAGGAGCTTTTGGCTTGGCCTAAGGCCCTACCCCTTTGACAGCCTTACTTCTTGTGTTATATTCCTTCTCTTGAGCGACAACAAAATTCATTAACAATTTCTGTCCTCCTCAGATGGGATTCCTCCATCATACTTTTTTATCATTAAAGCCCTTAAATATTCAAATTCATTATTGGGAAATTCAAAAGCTTGTACATTATCTACTTCTAAAGTATGAGAGGGAGGGAGAATATGTACTCTATGAATGCAGTCCCAAAAAGTGGCAGCAATTCTGGCACTTATCATCTTAGTTGAGGTTTCCCTTTTTTGTGAGCTCATGGAGCATCCCATCATGCAAACATCATCATCACTCTTATCATCAGCTACATTTTATTCTTGCTGATCTTCTTCACAAGGAGCATGGGGCATGAAACATCTGTCACACCAATCAATGACTTATGTCTCTTCCACCATAGCAACTCTGGCAGCCAAAGGATCAGGTACCATTCTACTTTCTCTACCTTGGGGCTGCCTATTCCCAAATCCAATAGCTCCTTTGCCTCTGTCATCAATTATTTGATGATTTGTAAATCTTTCTTGGCCCTGTTTCTTGTGTTGTCCTTGTGAACTCTACCCAACTCCTTTCTTAGCTTGGGCTAGTTTGTAAGAGATCTCCTTGATAGCCCCTGCCAAATTTTTCACCACTTCTTCCAAATCAACTATCTTGCTTTTCTGAGGTTTTTTTGGGATAATCAGCTTCACACCATCCCTCTTTGGAGGTTTTCCAATTTCCTTGATATTATTCTCTATTTGCAAAGCCATTGTGAAGGCCTACCTCAAATTTGTGGGTTTTTGTCTCTTAAATAATATGCAGCCTTTTTATCAAATGCATCAGTACATTTGATCAAACATGACTCATCACAAGGCCTTATCCTCATAGGAAATATCCTCAAGGTCTTATTAAACCTTGTATTGAAATAATGTACTGAATCATTAGGGTTCTTTTTGATGTTTTCAAATTCTATCAAAAGAAACGTAGGGTCAGTCCTATCACTATATTGTAGTCTAAATGCATTGCTCATCTCTTGCCAAAGATTCAATATAGTTATCTCGGAAATGCTTTATACCAAGATTTAGCATCCTCCTCTAGAGTGTGAACAAACAATTTGATGTACACATCTTCATGCTCAATCTCAAAATCTTCCATCATATTGAGGAAGAGCTTTAGGTGCTAATCTCAAGTAATAACATTATTTCCTTGGAACTTTGGCATTTTATTCCTTACATCTTGACGCACTGCATTTTGGTAACCACCATTCCTACAAAATTTATAGGTCCAAAGGTGTTTACAACAAATGGAGGTTTGGGTTGAGCCATATTGATTTGAGGAGGTGATCCTGGAGGGGTGACAAATTGATGGGGGCAAAAGGTTCTTGGAACACAAGAGTATAATTTTCAAAATGGATACCCCCAAAGGCCTTATTTCTTGGAAATCTCTATCAACCCCAGAAACAAAAGGTGTAGAGTGAAAAGAAAACATTTCAAAATCAAATGAAGGTCCCTCTCTAGCTGGAGAGTTCAACTCCACAAAGAGGCTACCTGATTCAAATGCATTTGAGTTACAATCTTCAATGATAGGCCATTCACTTTCATCAATAGATATCCCTCTTCTTGTTTGGTGGTCTCCAACAACTCTCTAGGATTTTCTTCCTTCGATTTTGCTTTTCCTAGCTCGGAAACAATGTCCTAGTAGGATCCCTAACGAAGAAAGATGTTCTTCCCTCTAGCTTTTCAAATATTAGAAACATATCTGATTTTGATAGAGTTTTAATAAACTAGTACTTTTTAATAATTAGATCAACAGGGAGTCACCACTAAGGAATTTCACCTTAGGTGTGCAGGTGCACTAAATATGATATTTCAACTGTTTTTTAACACTAGAGACTGGAAATGGAAAGACACTGACCTTTCTTTACCCAAATTTATCAAATGAAAGCTAGTGCACTAGGTGTATGAACGGAAATAATTACACACAACGTTTGGAGCATACAAGAAGTGTTTTACCAGGTTCTTGATTTTGAACTGAGAATCCCCGGCAACGGCGCCACTAATGTTGGTACCCAAATTTGTTCTCCTTTTCAGGCAAAGCAGCAACACTGATTCAACATGGAGCTTAGAGGAAACCAGGTCACAAGTATATGTCGTTTTGTAGCCGAGGAGGAGATCTAACTGTCCCTTTGTTACTTGGATTTGTGGAGAGATGGGTAGCACCTTAAAAGGTTATGATCTTATACTAACTATTTTAGATTGTGCCTTTCAACCAAGGTAAGAGAACCTATTTTGTAACCTTTTTTATTTGAAGGGAGATACAGGTACCCTTCTTTTGCATAAGTTTTATAGAAGACCTTGGGGAAATTATGATCAACACACCGGATCTGAATCTCATGCATTGTCATTTCCGGATCATTGAGATACTTTCACAACAAGGCAAAGGTTCTTGAAGAAATTTGAGACCACTGATCTATCCTACATACTTTGGCAAATGGATTTTGGTCCTATGTGGGAATACAGAAGCGAACGTGGGTAGTATGGATGGGATTTGATGTTTTTTAAATATATTTTGGTGGGAGGGAGATAGGATAAAATTGACTCACTAGATCCTTGAGATCCTATGTGAAATGGAAGGATTTCAGCCAACAAAATACCACAAAAGTTAGAAATGTTTCTTTAACTAGAATATGTGATTCAATGGAGGCCTAAATCAACACTCTTTAAAACAACCTATGGGATTACGTCATGAAGGCTCGAGTCAAAGGACCCAATAAAGCACCAATATTTAAACCAAGTCATGCATGAGGTACACCCGAGAGGCCTACAAATAATCTCTATCGAGAAAAATGAAAGAAAAGTGATTTTAAACTGTTCATCCCATTCCTAGATGAAGGTCATTACGAGAAATGAAATTGCAGATGACTAAACTATCACAAGGACTAAGACTGTGTGATTGGACTATATTTTGGTACAAGATTGTAATATAAATAAGAAAAACTACCCGTATGCATTCGGAGATGAAATAAATACACTTTACTCAAGATTAATATAGAATAACTCAAGTTTGATCAAATTTATCAGCAAGGGAGAGTTTCAAGAACAATTTCAAATATTTTCAATGGTTGTACACTTGCAACCACCTTGACACAATTGAATATGATACCAAGAGATAGATATATGCTTCTTAGACGGCTTGTCAGGAAGGGATGGGCTCTGTCAAGCTTTTTCTGCTAGAAAAATCAGTCTATGACTTTTCCAAAAACTCCCAACCATTTACACAAAAAATTTGTGCCATTTATAACATTTACAACAAATCCCCTTCTCCCCAAGATACAAAAAAATGTTTGATGCACCAATGTTCACCATGATTCTTTCGTGATTCTCGAATTAGATTTGTAAAAAGTCTCCGGTGCTCGAGGGGGTAGATTTCATCGAATGCCTCCCACATTTAACTCCTTGCTTCGGTAAATCACTCTTCCTTCAATTTTCCAACCACTTCCACCCCTAATCTATCAAATCCAACTCCTTACATTCTTGGGAGAATATAAAATGAAAAAAGGTTGCGCACGAAAGTCAAAGCATTTTAATGGCCAAAGACACCTTCCGGATCTTTCCACCAAACTTAAGATATCAACATTAACTTCCTTCTCTACTTGGCATGTAGAGAAAACCAAGAAATCATGAAAACGTGCACTTCTAGACGTGTTGCGAGAGAAATGGAGGGAAAGTCATATTTCGGACTCTCAATTGCCGTTGATCTTTACTTTGAATTTGCACCATCCACATGGAAGATTTAAACTTAAAAACAGACCTAGGGGCTTCCTATGATTTTTACAAATTTTTGGAAGAAAGGAGAAAATTCACATTTTCTCTGTATCTCTATCCTCGAGGATACGATCCGACACATGTCCAAATGTGATTGGAGTGGTGCTGCACTTCCTTTTTTACTTTTGAATCCTTTTTCGAAAAGGAATTTTTTTCGAATTTCCTCCGAGAGCCCGTACCTCTGCCGTTGGAGGAAATCTTTTGAATTTTCCTTTATCGGGCTTATGGGCCATTTTGAGACTTTAACCCTTTTGATGTCAAGGGGAAAAAAATCCAATTTTCCTTGGATGGTCTCGCTTCCCTGTCTCTTTGAATTTTCAAAATTCCACGTGTCACCACGGCGCTCCTTGAGATGGTCTCGAAATTTTGATACTTTGAATGAGCGCGAGCTCGCCACATGTCCTACTCCAACTAAGTTTGTCTAAATGCTTGAAGCTCACCGAAAGGTGCCATGTGTCAAGCTCCGAGGAGTCTCCTTTGGCCTTTGAAAATTCTACATAAAATGCAAAGTGAGTGGAGGCCTCCCCGTGTCATCTTGGCGCTTCATTAAAATGAAACTCAAGGGGCCGCCCCCAAACATGCGTGGCTCCTCCACGTGTCCCAAACCTTTTGAAAAATACTAAGTATGGGAAGACCCAGTGAAATCCTCCACGTGTCTCCATGGCACCATTTCAAGATGATCCCCAAAGCGGAGAACCTCGAATGAGTGCTAGCTCACCACGTGCCTGTTCCGCCAAATTTCTCCAACCGCATGAAAAATTGTCTAATTCTGGGGCCAACTAGTGGAATCTTCCGGTTGTCTTCTCAAAGACTACTCCAAGGAAAAACCCAAAAGCAGATCTTGAAATGAGTGTCGTGCCTCCACATGGACAAATTTTGAGTTGAGGATTTTCATGAATTTTCTAAGTACCCAACCGAGCCGCATCCAACCCAAAGGTGCCACATCCCTGCTTGATGCTAGAATGCAAATTTGACCGAGAGAAATGCCCTATAAAAATGAATATTTGAGCCTAGAAATGAAATTTTCTTTAAGGACATAAAGCTTAGAGATGTTATAGGGCTCAAATATGTTCTTCAAGGATACATCCATTCATTTTCTTCAAGTATTTAGGGAAGAAATAGTAAGGAAGAAAAATCCCGACCGTGAAGAACAGAGAGAATGGGAAAACGTGTGTTTTAAGGAAAAGAGCATGGGGACTCAAAATATAGACTCTTAAGTGATTTACAACCTAGGAGCAGATTAAAATGTCCATAAAGATTAACCAAGCACAACACGGGAAGGGGGAAATGATATAGGCCGTATATCAATAACTTTTTAGAGGCAAACTGTGGCGAGACTATTTTGATCACCAACACCTTGCACATTATTTTCTTGCACATGGGTCGTTACAACCGGTGCACTGAGCGGGTATAGAAGGTGTCTTGGGCTGAATCTACACATTGGGAGTTGCGGTTTATAGGGAAACAGAGGGCTATGGACCATTCGAATCGAGAAATTTCCCCTCTCCAAAGTATTCCTCTTCTTAGACCATGTATTTTCTACCACACTATGAGGAGATACTTGATTCATACCACATAAATCTTCATCCTGTCAATTAAAAAACATGGTCTCACTTGGAGGTGCCTCTTTATGGGTTTCTTGTCACTTGATTTTCCTCCGATCCGGGCTCTTGGGAGACACCAATGGTCCGTACCATCAAAGCCTAGTTTAGTGTGCCATTAAAACACATCGATTGGTGATGGTGTTGATTACATGGAAACACTAATCATATTCTTGAGCCGTGTTGTTTTGTTTTGGAACTAAGTCTCTTGATGCCGAAGCTGCATTTGGATCATATGGTTGGAAAGGCCTAACAACCTAAGGTTGCCCTTGGTTTTGGTTTGCAACCTGAGCTGGTGGTCTATTTTGCTGAAATGGGGTCTAGCTTGATATTGGGTTTGAGGTTGATACAACCTAGAACTCTGAGCTTGTTGTCTCTTGATAGTCACTAGCTCATTCCCTAAGTTTTGGAGTTGTTTCATAACCACTTATAGCTATTTTGAAGTGCCAGAAGATGAGGTGGAGGCTTCAACTAAAATCTAGTTCCACTGGAACGAGTGTGTGGGAGTTTGATTAGTGCTTGGAACTCCTAGTTTTGGATATAGAGGCATAGGTGGTCTAGGTGCAAGTTTACCAACATGAATTAAGAAATTTTCAGTTCTGTTAACAATGTTATATGAGGAGGTAAAATTTCTAGCTCCCATTTAGTGAATCATCATGGCAATATCAAAATTTAAAGCATTAAGGAAGTACAGAAAAGCACCTTCATTTGTTGATCTCACGGCCACTTTGGAACCCTATCCCACGTCTGCTGTAATCTAAATTTGAAATTAGTCAACTACCTCTTGATGGCTGTCGATGTTCCAACAAGGATAGATTGTCTCCCTTCTCTCTAAATTTATTATGAAGAGCCGTGCACAAATGGTCCCAGTTATGGACGGATCCTGCCGCTAGACTCTTGAACCACTCTAAAGCTTTACCCTTAAAATATGAAGCCAAAAACTTGACTGTAACATTCATTTCAATGATCTCATGAATTGCACAGACATTTGCAATATCCTAGATGTTGTCAATTTGAGTTTTCTAGTTCTCTCCAATAAAATATGGAATGCTATTTAGTGCTATAACTTTGGAACTAGATTTTGTGCATTAAGAGCTAGCGGGATGCTGCCAGTGAAATTGACATAGGGGTTAGGTTGTGCCATCTTGATTGGTTGAAGGACTCTATTCGATTGAATGAAAGGCCTACCAAGTGGAGGTGTTGACAATGTCCTATTTGGCGGAGATGGAGACCTTTGGGCTCTTCTTCCTCTCCTTACTCTCTCTGGGGATAAATGTAGATAGACAAATAGTCCCTCCTCTCTAGTCCTTGACCTTGTTTGTATTCTTCTCATGAACTTGGCAAAGCATGGAATAATGAAACTAGTTGGCTTTATGTCTTTGGAGTTGCCATATGTGTAGTTTCGAGCTTCATACAAGTTGGGAACTTACAACAAGAACACATCAATCTTGATGTGGTAAAATGAAGACTTCTTGTCCCACTCGGGCATGCCAAAACTATTTTTTCAAAATCACAAAGCACCCACGGAATCATGTCATGGCTTGAGATCCTCAGGTGTGACTGCACAACATTGAACATCTATCAAATTGTGGGACTTTGCGAGTCGAGAGAGCTCTCAGGATGAAGGTCGTCTCCTATTCCTCTGTTCGAGTGCATATATTCAGGTTGCAGAGGATCTATCATAAATCATTTTCTAATTTTCCAAGGAGACAAAGCTAAGAGGAATAAAAGAAATAAAACCTAATCTAATAGAGGTGATACACCAAAGGAATGATGGAAACTTGCATTGCTTTTAAACACAAACCATTAAAATGTAAAACAATATCTATACACAGATGACCAAGATCAGTAATGAGGGATCGGGAAGAAACAATAAATCATAAGAGGGGGTTGAAATTATCCAAAAACTTATTCTATTTCTCCAAGACATTATACAATGCATACAACATCCAAGAGGTAGAAATTACATTAAAATTTAGATGGAGGGGTTCGAGACTCCATGAATTCTCCCGTGAGTAATGTGAAAAGGGAGGGCGCAAAGCAAGAATGTCCAAACCCTTGAAATTTTCCCTCTTGTACAATATATAAGAAGAATGAGAGAGAGAAAGGAGGGAAAATCCAACCCTATTCCAACTGCCCTTGAAGGGGCATTGAATTCCCCTGTCACAATGATGGGTCTCACTGCAACACCCATGCCCCCATCACTATTCCTTGCTAGAAAGAAGGGAAACCCATTCTTCATCATGGTGGAAGGTTAGAGAATTGACACCTCGGAATGGCGGGTTGAAATAATAATTATGGGAGGTAGGTAATAGGTGCCGAGAGCTCTCTGAAACATCCTATCTCACTCAATTTAGAGCTTCTGATCGAAAGATATGGCCACTTGAAGGGACTTGGTTTGGAGTCTATTCATGCATGTCCACATTGTGGCCTCGTGTATCTCAAGGTTTTGCTCCCCCCTCTACACTTTTTAAGTCACGCCAAAGAGACACGTGGTGGCTTACGTGGGCCTGCTCTATTTATTTTATATTTTTCCCAAGTTCTCCTATCGGCGGAGACACTATACCAGACTCGAGCCACGTGGAGAACCAACACATGTTTGAGTCTTCTCTTTTGATCATCCCTTTGAAGTTGTGTGGTCGTGACACGTGTAGGCCTCCGCAAGTCCATGCAGAGCTTAGAATTTTCAACAAAGTGGGTGTTTCCTTTTCGGACATAGGACACATGGAGGCTCGGCGCTTGTTTGGTATTTTCAATAATTGTGTTTGAGAAACATACCATTCATATGAATTGGAACTTCCTCTCAATTCAGATTCGAAAGCTAAAAAACATTGTGTTCCTTGCAAGCTGAAATCATGTAAGGACCACTCCAGAGTGTATCAAACTTTGAGTGTCTTCCTGGATTTACACGATTAGCATCCCACTTTAACACAATATCTCCTTCATTGAAGACTATAAATTTGGATTTATCGTCAAAAGTATTCTTGATTTGTTTTTTATTCTTTTCCATATTTAAATGAGCTTGATCTCTAAGATCTTGTAATTCCATTAACTCTGCATAACGAACCTGCAATGGTTCATTCTCAAGTATCTCCATTTGGTGCAGCAAATCTAATGCAGGTAACTCAACTGAAATAGGAATTCTTACTTCTTTTCCTTACACAAGTTTGTATGGCGAATTACCAACCGATCTTGTAAGAGTCACTCATTAGCCAAAGTCTTGAATTCAACATCGGATGTCGGGCTCTTTAATTATCCTTGAGTGTTCTTTTGATGATTCTTAAAATATTATTGTTAGTAATCTCAGCTAAACCATTACCTTGTGGGTAATAATTAGATGAAGAAATAAGATATATTCCATGGTTGTGACCCAATCATTATCTTTGCACTAAGGAATGCTAAAGCATTATCTAATATAATAGTTCTTTGGAACACCAAATCAGTAAAGTATTCCTTCATAAAAGGATAGTATCAAAGCTTCATTAGCATCTTTCAAAGCTATAGCTTCAGTCCATTGTGTAAAATAATCATGTAGCAATTCAGATCCACTTATGTCCTTGTGAATAAGGCATGTTTATCATGCCAATAAAGTCAAGACCCCACTTTGCATGAAAGGTTGATCAGTGAGATAGGTTGCAAAGGCAACGAAGCAAGACACTCTTTTCCAACAAAGAAAGCACATTTCTTACACTTTCTAATCCATTCAAAACAGTTCTTGAATATTCTTGGACAATAGTAACCTACTTTCATAATTTTTAAAGCTGTAGTATGTCCTGAGAAGTGAGCCCCTGTAGGTCCTTCATGGAATTATAATAATATTTTATGAATTTTATCATAATCAACACATCGCAACAAGATCCCATTTATATCTCTTTTGAACAACACACCATCAATAAAGATATAATGTACAACCTGTAACCTAAATTACCTTCGTTTATTCTTTTCCATACCTTCCGGATAGGTGTCATGTTGTAAGTAGTTCACAAAATCAGTCATCCACCTTGATACTTGGATCTCTTGAGCAAGTTTAGGTTACTGATTTTCTTGTTGACCATGATATTTGGTTGCGATACGTAATTTCAGCATGTTGTTCTTAATCTTTAGGTTCTGCAACTTGGTGTTTTTCCATATCAGCAATTATATGTTCACATAAACCTTTACCTCGAACCATCTTAGCAACTTTGGATATCAAAATCATATTCCATAACCTTCGTTATCCACCTGCTTTATTTTCTCATTCACTTCTTTGTTTAAAAGGAAAGCTTTCACACTTAGATGAGAAACAAGAACATGAATTTTATTGTTTGAAATATTGTACTTAAGATTCTTTAGTCCTCTAACTACTAAAAGTACTTGTTTTTCAAGAAATGTGTACCTTGTTTCGTAATCATGCAAACTATGTTCAAAGAAACCAATTGGTTGCTCAATATTTTCATCATTAACCTGAGTCAAAATAGCTGAAATTATTTCAGTTCCTACAAGTGCATACATTGTAAAATCTTTATCGAAATTTAGGTTTGCAAGAGTAGGATCCTAAGAGATAGCTGATTTTATTGCTTCAAAACCTTCCCTTTCTACGCTGGTCCAAGAGAAATTTTTCTCTTTCTTTAACATAGTTTTTAACTGTTTAACCAATGCTTCGAAATATGGAACAAATCTTCTAACAAAGTTGATTTTTTCAAGAAAACTTTGCAACACCTTCTTATGATGAGGTAATGATAGCTATGATATAGCTTCGATTATAAAAGGATTAATTTCTAAACCTTGCTTAGAAATAATATGGCCAAGTAATTTACCTTGATGTACTGAAAAGATCGACTTCTTGGGATTCAAAGATATTCCAAATTGCCTGCATAGTTGAAAAGTCTTCCTTAAATGCATTAGATCTTCTTCATAATCTTTAGAAAATACAGTCACATCATCTAAATAGACAAGGATGCATTTATTTATTAAGCTATGAAAATAAATGTTCATTGCGTATGTTAAAACGTTGACCGACATTTGAAAGAACAAAAGGCATTCTTTTGTAAGCATAGGTACCCCACTTGGTGGTAAAAGCTGATTTGTATCTATCTTCTTCTCAGACAAAAATTTGATTATAGCCACTTGTAACCATCTAGAAGAGATAGTCTATCTGAACTCCGATACTATTCTCAAAATCTGATCCATATTTGGAAGTGGGTAATGATCTTTTAATAAATCTTTATTAAGATCTCTAAAATCTACACATAGTCTGATTTCACCATTCTTCTTCCTAATAGGAACAAGATTGGCTACCCAACTTGAATGTTTAACTGGAAAGATAATACATGATTCAATCAACTTGGATAACTCTTTCCTCATCAAAGGTTCTATTTTTGGATTTACAGGCCTCTTTTTCTATCTTATAGGCTTAGCATTTGGATGTAACTCGATAGTATGTTGTGCTAAACTGGGATCAAACCCTTTCAGGTCTTCATATTTCCAAGAAAGTACATCCTTAAACTCTTTGAAAAGATTAATAAATGACTACTTTTAGTTAAGGAACATACCTTTTCAAGAAGTAATTTTTCCCTTCATCAATTGAAATCTCTTCATAGTTAGCAACATGTGTTGATAGCTTAATTTTCTTAATTGATCATCAGTATCAAGATGTCTTCCAAAGTGACAAGACCTCGAGGCAATTTATTTATCTTTATTTGAACAATCGATCACCATATAAATGCTATAACTTATCCCGATTTACTACGAAAATTTAGCTTCCTCCCGTAAAAACCTATAGATTTGATCATCACTTTCAAAACTTGCCAATTTGATTCGTTATCAGGTATAGAAGGCCTAACAATTAGCTTAATACGAGGCTGAAATTTGTTGTTTTCCATCTGTTCCAAAGACTTCAAACTAGCACCAAATCTTGTGAAGTCTATCTACATGCTTTTTTCATCTCTAGGAATAGAATGATTATTAATAACTTCAAAATATTCCATTAAGTCTGAAACTCTATGTCTGTAAGACGTCATTATTGGATTCTTACAAACATTGAATTTTTTTACTTGATTGATAACTAACTCAAAATCACCAAAGATTTGTAATGTGTTGATACTGTCTTTTCGGCCCAAAGTAATCCATGAATTAATGTTTCATATTCAACTACATTACAGTGCATCTAAATTGGAGACTCAAAGCTAAGAAATACCTTTCGTTTTTTAGGTAAGTGAGCATCAAACCTACTCCCTATCATTTCTTGTTCTTAGCTCCATCAAAATGAAGCTTCTAAATCCCTTCTGCTGAATTTTTGTTTTAAACAAAGAAGGAAGTGGTGTATTTTTTTCATGCATACAATGCACACCAAAAAGATGTTCTTAAACTTCCTTAAAAGGATCATGAGCATGTTATTAAACTGTATTTTCATCCAGAACATGTTAGAAACACCATCTAATGTTGAAACTTGAGCTACATCATCAAAATCAGATTGCTCTAACGCTGAGTAATTAGCTACTGCATTTGGAGAATGAGGCTCAATATGGAATCTAGCCAATGGTTCTGAATTGATAGTAACCTTAGTTCCATAACATGTAGTAAAAATAAGGACCAATCTGAAGAGAGATAACCTCCTATTTTCACTGTGAAATCTCTAGATAAGCATAAGGCAAAGTATGGAGGTAGATCCACAATAGTAACATCTTGCAGAATAGAAACATTTGGGAAAGCATGTAACGTTACCTCCAAATTTTTGATTATACCAACCATATTAGTTACAGTTCCATCAAGTTGTAAGACACTCCTTTTTGTAGGCTCATACTGCAAGCCTAATTTTTCTGCAATCACTTTTGGCATAATTGTGCTACTTGTGCCACTGTCCACCATGCAATTATGAACTAAATGTTCTCCAATAAGCAATGATAAATAAAATGGTGATGGTTTCTTGATGTCATGAGAATTCATAACTTTCTGAACCATCCACTTAACTTCCTTAATACGGTCTTGCTCAAACGCTCTAAGGACCATGTTTGTCTTCTGAACTTCCTTTTCTGTTGTATTTGAAGAAATCTACAACTTAGCTAGCTCATCAGAGAGTAAATCTTGTTGTCCAGGAATACTTAGAGCATCCCACATTGAGATGTTAACATTATGCTTTTTCATTACATCAACAATGTTAAAAGAAGTAATTGTCTTAGAGACAGAATCAACTGTCTTAGAGTAGGCCTTAGTGAAAACTGATTCTACTTCATTGTGTTGGATATCCGAGGTATGAATAATCTTCTTGGATGAAGATGTAGCTATTTTTGATGGCGTCTATCAACTGGAACACTTACTATTTTTGAGGAACAACAGGGGTCATTGGTAGACTTTTGAATTGTAGAAGGTGTTTTGTTAGTGACAATAGCGGGATAGGCCTATTTTGTTGCTTTTGAATTTCAAAGAGACTTTTGTTGAGCCCTAGTAGTGATTGCGGTAAAATCATCCTCATTAAAACTAACTAAATTCTATTCAGTGCTTTCAACATGATTTATTTATTGCCCACCATCCATTTGAGGCATGAACAATGTTTTAGATTGAGGTTGTGCAACAAGATTCAGATTCAGAAAAGCATTTGGGCAAGTGGCGTTGAATGAGGTTGATTACAAGGTTAACACCACTCTTATGTAGCCATATTAACTTGAACTAGAGCATTAGAGGAACTAGGAGCCTTTGGGTCAAACTGCCTTTGTGGGTAAGGCTGCCTATAATTTTTATTCTATTGATAGGGCTTCTGTTTTGTTGATTTTGTTGATTTTGCTAATAAGGAACCTGATAGGGTCTGCTATGTAATGCAATCCAGATTTTCAATAGAAGTCAATTTATTACCCATAGTTTGCAAGGCTTTAAATACATCATCCGATGGAGCTAAAACAGAGGTTCTATTATTGTAATAAGGTGAGGAATAGGCACTAGGTCTACCAAAAATGGCATTGAAGTCCTTGGAACCAATTTTTCAGCTTGAATAAGACTATTTTTAGATTGGATAGCAATATCATAAGTCATTGGGAGTGCCTCTCCACCCATTGATGAATCATAGTTGAGAGATCATTGTTTAATGCTCTAAGATAATAAAGGAAAGCGTGATCAGCTTGAGGCTTGACACTTGCTGAAATTCTCTCCCAAGTTATGGCAAAATGGATATTGAAACTGGACATGAATTCATTTGGAGCTCTTTTAATAGTAGACAACTGTTCAATGAGAAACAAATGATCCGAATTGTCTGGAATTGTTTCAATGATTTTTCACCTAAAATATCCCAAGTTCCTATGCTTCCAATATCTAGGTTTCTATACCATTGCAAGGATTTCCATTTAAAATATTTGCCGAAAATTCTTAGAGCTACGTCTTCATGACTGATACTATGGACTGCACATAGGGCTTAAAAATATTTAATATGTTCAATGGTGTAACCCGAGTTTCACCTATGAATGAAGGAAAACTTTTCATGGCAGCATTGGGAATATCATGAAAAACTAGAATTATTAATGGGCTGCCATTAGTAAAGGGCACAAAATACCCGGGTGGTTGAAGGGCCATTGGAAAAACTAGGATATTGATAAAAAAATTGACACGTGGTGAAGGAATATTAGGTGGAGGGTTCCCAAAACCGGGGCTATTATAAGGTAAAGATGGTTGTAGGTTTTCTAGGCTTACAAAATTGATCTCTCTATTTCATAAATACAATGGAAACACCTCATCTCTGTGGGTATACCTATTTTTAGGTGAGTCTCTCGATATCAAGGACAACTCTTTATTGGTGTATCCTAAACTGATTTCAGGGAGTTTGAGAGTAAAAGATGATCAGAAATAATTAAAACTAAGGTGATACACAAAATTTGTATGAGGGCTTAGACTCGAGTATATGCAAAAATAATTTGGGAAGGATTCTTAATGCACGAACCAATAGTTCTCTCTGAATATATATAAGGTAAAAACACTTGATTGTGCGAGGAAAATCACAACAAGATCTTAATAAGTTAACATGCACATTAAAAATTAAGCGGAAAGGACTGAAATTTGCAGCGAGGGTAAGGTGGTTGATCGGGAATTTGCATTCACAAGATTAATATAACATACAAAAGACTGAAAAATAACTTCAAAAGGTGGAGAACACTTCACACTCAGAGGGAAAAACTGGCAAAATTTGCTTCAGTACTCATATATCCAAAAGTCCTCTAGTTTGAATTATTTTTGCTTTGCAAAGGCACACAATATATAGAAAAATAAATTTCACCCCCTTCCTAAAAATAGCCTAAGGCTTGTACTTGCCCATGCATCCTAATTCTATCCTTTATTTAATAATAAAGAAAGGAATAAAATAATACAAACTAGAGCATGCAGTTAAAAATAGTCATTAATAGCCTTGTTTACAATGCAGTCAAACTGACGTTGACTATTCTAGTTTTAATAACGCTGGGTGAATAATTTTGCAAAATAAAAATGCTTGCTAGGCAAGTATCTCTCCATGGCATGCAACTTGTCTCCTCTCTATTCTATCTTCGTGTGAAGCATGCAAAAATCAATTGTCACTTTTATGAGCAAAATAATTACATTAATTGTAATACTTTGCAAAATAATTCATCCAAGTATCAATCAATTGGACCACCTTTGTCTCTGATGTTGACACTCATTCTATTTTATAGTGATCACGTGGATAACACTTGCAACTCCACTTCAACTCCTTGGTGTGGGGACCACCTTCACATTACCAGGTTTGGCCACCTTGTGGACTTAGCATATTATTATGTTGAAATGTGCATGGGGGCACTTGGTAAAAAAAGTGTCACTATGATTTACTCGGCCACATGCTATAGTATATAATTTATGTCCCATAGTTGTTGGCCTTGGCATTATTTGAAGGAAAAAGGTTGGAAATACCTTTTATTTGATCATTTATATAATGATTTGGTTGGATTTTGTTTGTTTTGAATCAACTATAGTTTTGAAAGTCATGGCAATGATTATTTGTTTGGTGACGTGGGCTGGCCCCCTCCCCATGGTGACTCACCCCTCCATGCATTTTGTCGGTGCATATTTAACTCAGGTTGAGTTTTCTTTGATATTGATGATGAAAACTAGGCCGGTGATCTTTGTACTTCGATTTGATGTCATCGATTCTTAAACCCGCGGTTAGGGTTTCGACCGAACTTTAAATGTAGAAAAAATTATTTAGCTGCCATGGTTGATCACTTTGAGCTCAGCTCCATTTGGCTTATGGTCTTTGAAATCTCAGTGTGATATCTTACTATCTATCTTGCATAGATGAGCTTGAATTTCGATGAAAAAGGTTTCCGCTTTTGTGGGATTCTTTGAGATTTCTTGGCCGAGCATTCAAGGTGAAGCTTTTTGGTCATGGCCGCATCTTTCTTATGAACTTTGAGCTCAGTTTTTGAGGTTTGTCTAGTTTCTGTATCTTCACGCATCTTATATATTCAGTTTTTGCTCTATTAGAACTTTACGAGCGGATTTGAATGATTCTCATCATTTTAAGGTAAAGCTCAAGCTCGGTTCCCACCGTGAATGTGTAATCTGAGTTTTGGAGCTCAATGAGGTTTGTGGACACCATTTCTGTCCCTTTTGATCTCTATTAATTTGGCTTTATTAAAAATGGCCACCATGTCGACCTTTACTAAGCTCGGTTTTGCATAACTGGCATCACTATTTGACAAGGATCGTAAGCTTCTTGATTTCTTGAGTTTTCACCGTTAATGGTATTTATCATTTCGACTTCCAAAACTAATACTCATTTTCCTTTGCATTTTTGGGATTTCATGGTTCCTTCTGGGATTCCAAGTTGAAAACTCATTCTGGCTCTTTTGCTTGACTCCCGAGTTCAAAATTCTCATGGGCATATATATTTCTAGTCTCATCATTCAGTTGCTTGAAAGTTTTGACTGTTCGATTATAAATGGTGAGTTCTTTGTCTATTACTTTGATTTCTTGATACCCATTAATGGGTATTGGGATTAAAACTATAAATTGTACTCTTCCCCTTTCAATTATTTTGCACTTAGATTCATTATATTTTTGGTTGATGTCAAAAAATTGGAGCAAAACTTGATCGTGAGTTCAAAACTTGCATGTTCTTCTATCTCTATTTCTAGGTTGCTCGTGCTTTTGGGTTTTCTTTGAAATTCTACCCATTATTAGGAATACCAAGTTTTTATTGACTAAGAGTTGCTTCTTGAAATTGTTGAGTTTTGTTTACTTCAAAGTAGATGGGATTGTATTTTTAAAACTCATAAGTCTTCTTTATTCTATGAAGCAACCTTTTGATCTTTTGTGTTTTAGACCTTGATTCTAGAAAACTAGTTGGCTCACCTTGTCATTTTGAGCTATGGTTTCGATTCCTCATGATCTTTACTTGAATCCTTGATACTTATAGCTTCAAAAGTTATATACAATTCCTATTTCTGTTGGAACAATGTGGTGCCGGAATTTGTTTGTTACATCCGGCTTGTAAAAGGAAATTACATTTTTTTGATTACTCTCTGGGACTATGATGAGCTTCATAATTTTTCCTTGGCCTCTGAAGCTCTAATATTGTCACTGTTATATTTCACATATGTTCCTATGTCGGCCATAAAGTAGTTTTCTTCTTCTGTAACGCATTTTGAACACTTCCTTTCTGTATTAGTTTCTTTTTCCTTAAGACAAATGTCGTCCCCTTTGCAGTTGTTGAGAATATTGTGGAAATATTAGCTATGCTCTCCATATTTAACTAAAAATCCCTTCTTTATCATTGGTGGGTTTGCAGAATTTTGAGACCTTGATAAACGCTTCCATTGATCTCTGAGTAATAAGTTTTGTAACTCATTCCTATAGAGTTAGTATTGACTTCAAAATATGATACTGTGTTTGATGAATTATGAGTTTGTCATTCTCTGTAAGTTTCTATTGATTGTTTGACTGAGTGAAAAAACTCAAATCCATTTGAACACTAGAACCTAGATTCACTGTTTATATTTTTAGAGATCTTCATCCTTTACTCTGTTCTTAAGATAGTTATATCTTAAATCACGGGTTATTATCTCTTTCTGAAGCCCTTTACAATCAGTAGATTTTACCCGAATCACTTCTCACTTCTAATGTCATCATGAGATAGCTCCTTTGTTTATCTGTAATGGCTTCCGATAATTTCATAGATGAGTGCTAATTTCTTGAATGAATATACTTCAATGACATTATAGTATCTCTATGTTCTCATATTTGCTTTATTTTGAAAAATGCAACTTAAAATAGCTGAAATTTGTAAGATTATTTTGGAATTTCAATTCTCTTCAAATTTTTGAGTTATAAAGAATTATTTTCTACATTATATACTGTATTTCCTTACATTATAGCTCTGATATGTATGCTTTGAAAAATCTGAAATGTTGATTTTATAAGGTGAAGCGCTAGCTAATTTTTTTCTTAATCTTTTCTTTAATGAATTTTAAGAAATAGTAGTTATATGTTCTGATCTAGAATGTAGAAAATAACACTTTTCATGTTGAACTGATATAGCAATTGAGAATTGAAAACATGACAACTGTTTCTCTTGATCATGTAATGCTTTTCTACTTTGTGTATCACTTATTTGATTTGCATAGTTCTTTTAAAGCATGTAGTAATTGAAACAACATGATGAAAAGTTGTAAATGTCCATTTTACATGACAAAGCCTGTCAAAAATTTTCCTGCATCTTATCTCTCATCCTATTTTAGCTATAATCCATTTTACTTTTAGCTTCAGCTTCTTGAAATCTGATTCTCCCTCTTCTTTACAAACTGAAAAATGTACTTCTATCTTCCATTCTCTCTTCTGAGCTCTAACCTCTTCCATTTGCAGAATGTTTGCTGAAATTTGAGTTGCACTCTTCCTTCTTCTTAGCATATAATTATGAATTATTTATTTCGACTTGGGTTTGCAGTAACTTGTACTGCACACTTAGGAAAACAATTAGGAAATATTTAGGATTTTTGGCCTCTCTTATGTCCATGTTTTCTTCTTTCTTTTACTTTCTTCTTTCTGAGTGAAAAAGCATGCATGCAGTTTGTCCTTCAAGTAGAATACATCTCCTACTTAGGGGAAGATTCATATGCACAAAGTAGGATAGTGTAGGAATATGGATTAACCTTGAGCTCTTTATTGATGATTTCCTTGTTTTTTCTATTCAGGTACCATGCCTTAAGGATGAAAGGAGCCGAAAAGGAAATTCTCTACACAATGAATAATATAAAAGGAAATGATAGGTTCACTCATACTCCTTTGATTTCTCTTTCACGCATGTGTATCTTTCTTTTCAAGATGTATTTTACTTTTCGCTACATCCCACGGCTTGTGTGGGAAACATTTGACTCTCCTTGTGAATAAATAAATGAATTTTGTAAATGAGTTGTATATCTCTTTCTGCATTTCTACTTTCTGTATGGATTGTATAATGAACTAAACAACTCAGTAACATAATTGAATGTATTAATCATGAAGGAAATAAAATTGAATAGAAATTGTAACATTCAATAATGAACTCGATTTTCCCGTGATTTGCACTTATGTTTTATATTCCAAAACTTTACACTTCACCTAGTCTCGCAATTGGATGTCCTCACCGAGACAACATAACTATCCTTCGGGGCTTGTGTTCTTTTTTACTGAGGATGGTCATGAAATTTTAGACTATGTGATCTATTATGTTTTGTAATAGCACACATAGTTATAGATTTCATGTAATCTTTTAAATAAATCAATAGTAATGACATAAGCTAATATAATCTCCCATAGCTTAGGTATACTTCACTAATGCTATCCATTGTAATGAAGTTTCGAGTTACCCATTTTTGCACAAGTGCAAACATTGTCAACATTTATGGTGATTCCGTGGGGAAAGATGCCTACTAGCTTATATACCAGTGCCTTGCTCTTGTCCGTTGGGCATGGAGTATAAGCATGTAACCAAAATTCTCCTTTTTCAAAAGTCAAACCTTTTTAAAATGAAACTAAAAGCGGGAAAGGATCTGTAAATCGATCATGTGCACAAATGCACTTATTGAATTGAAAAATGATGCAATGTGCGGAAACTACACTTATTAAAGGGAAATCCTATTCTAACAATCACCGTAAGATTTTCAATAACAATTTTTGAAACATACCATTCACATGAATGAGAAGTTCCTCTCCATTCAGCTTTGAAGATGAAAAGCATTGTGTTCTTTGCAAGATGAAATCATGTAGGGATCACTCCAGTGTATCAAACTTTTAGTGTCTTCCTGGATTTACATGATGAGCATCCCACTTTAACACAATATCTACTTCATTGAAGACTCTAAATTTGGATTTCTTGTCAAAACTTTTCTTGATTTGTTTCGATTCTTTTCCATATTTAAATGAACTTGATCTCCTAGCTCTTGTAATTTAATTAACTCTGCATAATGAACCTCTGAATGGTTCATTCTCTCAAGTAGTTCCATTTGATGCAGCAAATCTAATGCGGGTAACTCAATTGAAATAGGCTTTCTGCTTCTTTTCCATACACAATTTTGTACGGTTAATTACTAACTAATATTTTAGTAGTTACTCTGTCAGCCCAAAGTGGTGAATTCAACATCGATGCCGTGCTCTTTGATTATCCTTGAGTTTTCTTCTGATGATTCTTAACAGATTCTTGTTAGTACTCTCACTAAACCATTACCTTGTGCATAATAATTAGATCAAGAACTAAGATATATTCCATGGTTGACATCCCAATCATTATCTTTACACCAATGAATGCTAAACCATTATCCGATATGATAGTTGCTGGATCACCAAATATGTAAACTATTCCTTCATAAAATGAGAGTATCGAAGCTTCATTAGCATCTTTAAAGGCTATAGCTTCAGTCCATTGTGTAAAATAATCTGTAGCAATTAAGATCCACTTATGTCCTTGTGAAGAAGGTAGGTTTATCATGCCAATAAATTCAAGACCCCACCGTATTAAAGGTTGATCAACTGAGATAGGCTGAAAAGGAAACGAAGTAAGATGCTCTTTTCCAACAAAGAAATCACATTTCTTACACTTTCTAATCCATTCAAAATAGTCCTTGAATATGCTAGGATAATAGTAACTCGCTTTCATAATTTTTAAAGCAGTAGTACATGCTTTGAGAAGTCACCTCCCCAGTCCTTCATGGAATTCTCGATAATATTTTTTAAATTTTATCATAATCAACACATCGCAAAAGATCCCATTTATATCTCTTTTGAACAAGACACCATCAGTAAATATATAATGTATAGCCTTGTAACCTAAAATACCTTTGTTTATTCTTTTCCATACCTTCGGATAGGTGTCATGTTGTAATTAGTTCACCAAATCAGTCATCCACCTTGATTCTTAGATCTCTTGAGAAAGTTCATGTTGTTGATTTTCTAGTTGGACCATGATATTTGGTTGCTGATACACAATTTTAGGATGCTATTCTGAATCTTTAGGTTCCACAGCTTGTTGTTTTTCCATATCAGTAATTATATGTTCACATAAACCTTTGCCTCGAACCGTCTTAGCAACATAGATATCAACATCATATTCCATAAACTTCGTTATCCAAATTTACTCTTTTCTCATTCAATTCTTTATTTAAAAGGAAAGCTTTCACACATGAATGAGAAACAAGAACGTGAATTTTATTGTTTGAAAACATGTACTTAAAATTATTTAGTCCTCTCGACTACTAAAAGTACTTGTTTTTCAAGAAATGTGTACCTTGTTTCGTAATCATGCAAACTATGTCCAAAGAAACAATTGGTCGCTCAATATTTTCATCATTAACCTGAGTCAAAATAGCTGAAATTATTTTAGCTCCTACAAGTGCATACATTGTAAAATCTTTATCGAAATTTGGGTTTGCAAGAGTAGGAGCCTGAGAGATAGCTGATTTTATTGCTTCAAAACCTTCCCTTCCTTCGCTGGTCCAAGAGAAATTTTCTCTTTCTTTAACATAGTTGTTAACGGTTTAACCAATGCTGCAAAATCTGGAACAAATCTTCTAACAAAGTTGATTTTTTCAAGAAAACTTTGCAATGCCTTCTTATGATGAGGCAATGATAGCTGTGATATAGCTTTGATTCTGAAAGGATCAATTGTTAAACCTTTCTTAGAAACAATATGGCCAAGTAATTTACCTTGATGTACTAAAAAGATCGACTTCTTGGGATTCAAATATATTCCAAACTTCCTACATAGTTGAAATTTTTTCCTTTAATGCATTAGATGTTCTTCATAATCTTTTGAAAATACAGTCACATCATCTAAATAGAAAAGGATGCATTTATTTAATAAGCTGCGAAAATCCATGTCCATTGCACGTTGAAATGTTGCACCGACATTTGAAAGACCAAAAGGCATTCTTTTGTAAGCATAGGTATCCAACTTGGTGGTAAAAGCTGTTTTGTATCTATCTTCTTCTCAGACTAAAATTTGATTATAACTACTTTAACCATCTAGAAGAGATAGTCTATCTAAACCTGAGACTATTCTCAAAATATGATCCATATTTGGAAGTGGGTAATGATCTTTTAATGAAGCTTTATTACGATCTCTGAAATCTACACATAGTCTGATTTCACCGTTCTTCTTCCTAACAGGAACAAGATTGGCTACCCAACTTGAATGTTTAACTGGAAAGATAATACCTGATTCAATCAACTTGGATAACTCTTTCCTCCTCAGAGGTTCTATTTTTGGATTTACGGTCTCTGTTTCGTCTTACTGAGGCTTAGCATTTGGATATAACTCAAAAGTATGTTGTGCTAAAATGGGATCAAACCCTTTCAGGTCTTGGTATTTCTAAGAAAAGACATCCTTAAACTCTTTGCAAAGATTAATAAATGATTACTTTTTGGTTAAGGAACATACCTTTCCAAGAAGTAAATTTTTCCCTTCATCAATTGAAATCTCTTCATAGTTATCAGCATGCATTGACAACTTAGTTTTATCTTTTCTTAACTGATCATCAGTACTGAAGATGTCTTCCAAAGTGACAAGACCTCGAGGTAATTTATTTGTCTTTAGTTGGACAATCTGATCACCGTATAAATGTTGTAACTTATCTTGATTTACTACAGAAAATTCAGCTTCCTGCTGCAAAAACCTGTAGATTTGATCATCACTTTCAAAAACTTGCCAATTTGATTCGTTATCAGGTATAGAAGGTCTGACAATTAGCTTAATATGAGGCTAAAATTTGTTGTTTTCCATCTGTTCCAACACTTCTAAACTAGTACCAACTACTGCAAGTCTATCCGCATGCTTGTTTTTAGCTCTGGGAATAGACTGAATATTAATAACTTCAAAATCTTCCATTAAGTCTGAAAATCTATGTCTGTAAGACATCATTAGTGGATTCTTATGAACATTGAAGTTTTTACTTGATTGATAACTAAGTTAAAATCACCAAATATTTTTAATGTGCTTTGATACCTCTCTTTCAGTCCAAAGTAAGCCATTAATTAATGCTTTGTATTCAGCTACATTACAAGTGCATGTAAATTAGAGACTCAAAGTTGAGAAATACCTTTCATTTTTAGGGAAGTGAGCGTCAAACCTAGTCCCTATCCTTTCTTGTTCTTAGCTCCATCAAAATGAAGCTTCTAAATCTGCTTTACTGAATTTTCTTTTTAGACAAAAGGGAAGTGGTGTATTTTTTCATGCATACAATACACACCAAAAGATGTTCTTCAACTTCCTTAAAAGGATCATGAGAATGTTATTCAACTATATTTTCATCCATGAACATGTTAGAAACACCATCTAATGCTGAAACCTGAGCTACATCATCAAAATCATATTGCTCTAAAGTTTACTAATTAGCTACTGCATTTGGAGAATGAGGTTCAATATGGAATCTGGCCAATGGTTCTAAATTGATAGTAACCTTAGTTCCATAACATGTAGTAAAAATAAGGACCAATCAAAAAGAGGTAACCTCCTATTTTCACTTTGAAATCTCTAGATAAGCACAACGCAAAGTATGGTCAGTATGTAACATCCTCATTTTAGTACATTAGAACAATTAATTTTTTTTTGATAAATGCTTCCTGGTTATAAATACATAATTTAGAACTCACAAATCAAAACAACCATTCTTATAACAGATAACCATATGCAGGTTGTAATGACTCTGAGTACCTCCGATCTATTCATTCCATGACTCGGTAATCTACCAATCTATTCATGAGTATCAAGAGTTGGCGTTTTTATTGTAACACATCACTCTTGTGGTTCTCTTCCCTAATCTAGTATTTAGAATGCTCTGTCTAAGGAACCTAGCTGAATAATTGTTACCATTATTCATCGGCATCTCATCCCTTAGACTAGATGACATAGGACAACGTAATCAGCAGCTTGCCATACTTTGGCCAAAGATTTAGAACATACTGCTTATGTTTCGTATTCCTTGACGGCATACTCGTCAATCTGGAATATGTCCCTCACCCCATTCCTATGTTATGTAGAATGTCTTACACTGACTTCGTTAGCCTCCCCTGCGCACCAAGTTAATCACTCAGGAATGGATTAATAATATGACAACGTTATAGGGATACTCTCGAGGACTAGGGATACGCTGACATACTGGGTAAACCCTAGTTAACCCAGTGTGTCAAGATACCCCGAGTCTCTAGGGGCAGCCTTATAACAAGGCCACGTTCCTAACCAGTCCCCCGAGTAAAACTTGTTCAATTTTAAGGTATAAATATTAACGATCAATGCAAAGGGTGTCGCCATAAGTCACTGCATTGTTGTATCTTCGAGAAGATCCTAATCTTCTCGAAGGTACAACCCTACTGATTGACTTGTGCCATCAACCTTCAAATCCACCTCAAAAAGATCTACTTAACTTTAAGGTGTTACTTACGTTAAGTTAAAGTTATGCTTTAAGATGCTCCTTTAGGGGTAGTCTTTTCCCAACCCCGGGTTCCTCACCTTAGAATTGCCTTTGTTATTAAGACCCATTTCACAAAGACAAGTTAATAAGATTTGAGGTTTCCTTAAGGAGTTATTTGTTACACAATGATCTAAATCAACGAAATTGGGAGGTAGCCCTAAGTCTTCTCATAAGGGTGCTAGCCATACCCTTATTAGGTTTATATCGATTCTCAAAACTGAAATATATCTTACTTATTAGTATTAAGATATAGTGTTTCAAAATCAAATAAAACGCTTGTCTTGGCTTAGATCATGATTAGGGAGAAGTAATTTATTCAGCCCGTTCAGATTCCCGTTGAGGTTTATTTTAACCTTATCTTCGTAAAAGACGGTGATCTAAATTCCATTTTAGCTTTAGATAGAACATAACAGAACTACCAAACATTCACAAGCATTCAAATCACATAATCTTTGCAAAGCTTACTTAGAGAATCCCAAATGTCTCCAAGGTATACAATAATAACAATGCTCTTAAAATCATTTGAACCTAAGAAGTTCAATCCATCAAGGTATGAATGCAAACACATAAGAAACAATTACCTCATTTCATTCATTACTAAGCTAATCGGATACATTTTATGCATTCAAGATATTTGATACAATACTCAACAAAGAAAAGAACATCTTTCTTCAAGTAGTACATTTAGAGAATCAAGTTGGAATTCATCATAAAACCAAATTAAATAATCAAACATCATATCGATCTGTGTGCCTTTACCACTTACGGCAACCATCTGCGCAAAAATTGTCAACACGGTCAGGTTATTCGGTGAACCGAGCATTATAAGCACTAATTCTTAAAACAATTACAATCCACCAAATGTTCTCATTAAACAACTTTGTTTAAATGAAATCATTTATTCAAATTCCAAACATAAATCAAGCTATTCATCTTATATGTTAGAGACTAAGAACAAATGAATACAACCAATCTAAAGACAACAAAACTTCTACAAGATTGTTTCTAACAATTTCTCAATGCGCTTAAAACATTCAACAAGCTCACTGTCTTAATTATTTTATCATCATAACACATTTCAATGGTATTGACAAGTACACCTATTTATACAAAGAAGACAGATTTTTATACCAGTCTCTCCATACAATACCTCGGTTTATTCTTGTTATGCCCTTACTGTAGAGATCGCAAAAGGATGCGAGAAGAAAGCACACAATGTTTCCTAACTAGGAGAGAGAAAATTTTCCTATTCAACTTATTATACATCAACATATAAATTACAGGTCTAGAAGAAATAAACAGATTCAATTAGATTCCTAAATCAACAATGTTCGACCGTACTCGACTCCTTGAATAATGCTAATACATTTACGCATGCAACTAAATAGTTGGGATTACAAGAAGAACTACGGTTCCATCTAAATCCTATTATAAAAATCACCTGTAGCTATTAATCCTTACAAGAGCTCCCACGACAAGCAATAGTAAGTAATCCACCATAACAGACTCAACAATTCTTTTTCACAACATTCATCAACATGAATATACCCATCACCATTGTTTAACAGAGCACACTTGGAGCTTGTTATCACAAATAACCCCAAGACTAGATAATACTTAAAACAAATGATGTTCCATATGCAAATACAATGATATTCACACTAAGTCTAAACAAAAACATGCACAGCTTCATTCAACTGAATCTAATCTCTATGAATGTACAACAAGGACTTTACAGAATTCACCTCCATTTCATAAGCTCATCCAAGTTTTAACCTAAGTAGAGCCATCCCGCAAACACATCAGGGATTCAACAGGAGTCGAGTTTACATGGAAATACTGCAAGGACTCCAACGGAGTCGTATCCCACAAGAACTCACAGCCTGGGTTAAGATTAAAGATGAATGCATATGAAAACATTCAAGGACTCCAAATCAATCAAACCAACAAATCTACACAACTAAACTTCTACAGCACTGTATACAAGATACATATTAAGGACTCCAACTGAATCAAACCAACGGTCTACACAACTAACTTCCACAAGTCATAATTCAAGATACATATCAAGGATTCCAACTAAATCAATATCATTAAGTATTCACAACTAAGCTTATATATGAGTCGAAACACTAGTTTCATTACAAGGATTCCAACCGAGTCAATACCAACCGTAATCACAACTAAGCAACATGTATTCACAATCGAGCCACGATTCATAACTAAGCTTAGACAAAATTTGAAATATAAGATACATTTCAAGACTCTCACCGATTCGATACCAACAAAAGATTCTCAACTAAACAACAACATTCAAAACTAAGCTTAAGTAGAAGACAAAACATACGAAACATTAAAAGGACTCCTAATCTAATCAAACCAACAAAGTATTCACTACTAAGCAACATGTGTCAAAATACCAGCTTATTTTTTCAAGGACTCCAACTGAGTCTATACTAATAAGTATTCACAACATGGCTTCTACAGAAGTCTAAAACATACGAAACATTACAAGGACTCCCACTGAGTCATTTTCGTAGATAATCCTTGCAAACTTCCAATGGAGTTTATCCCAAAATTGCAAACACAGTGAGGACTTCTACTAAAGTCGCATTCAAGTAGTATAATCACAGCAAGCATTCCAAACAAAAGAAACTTCAAGTATTCACAGCAAGAATCAACAGGATTCAACAACCATAAAAGTACAAAATTCGGTCTCAAATGAAATGAAACCACAAGGAAGAATAAATACAAGAACCATTCCTACAAGGTCTTCTAAAAATTCAAGATTCCTAATTCCACAGAAAAGAAGAACCAAAACAATGCTTCAAACCAACTCGAACTGAAATCACTCGAATGAGTTGTTTTAATGAAAGCATTTGGAGTAAAGCAAGATTTTTAAAAGTCAGGGCCTATCATGCCTGGTAATGTCGCTTAAAAATCTGAAGAAGACCTCTCAATGTGCTCGATCCTTCTTCTCCTCTTCCACGATAGATTCAACAACAATAATTTGTTACTTCCATGCCTTATAAACTTTCCCGATAGAGAAAAGAGCTAGATAATCTCATAGTTTTCATGCAACACCAAGTAGAATGGTTCAAGAACCAAGATCAAACAGAGAAAAATGAGTGTATGGAAAACCAAACAACCAACTAGTTTTCCATTTGCATGCCTTCCCGAGAAATCCGAGCTCAGGAACCGAAGTTCATCAATGAAATTAACTCCAAGATTCCCGCCTAATCTCCATTGCCACCGACCGCCAAAGTTGGCGATTGACAATTGAACACGAACAACCATTCCTAGATTTGGCGACTCGCCACATTAGGTCTCAATGGCCGTTTGAAATCTCTCGCCAAATCCCTTGTCCTTCATGTTTATCCACTTCATTTAATTCCATAGAAACTACCACCCATAGCTCGCATCCCTTCATAGGTCCCACTTCATCCATGATCATTAGTTAGGTTAGAAACATAGGTTAGATCTTAAGGTGATACTTTAGTCTTACTTCCATAGTGCTAGGTCACTAACCTTAGGAACATTTAGCTTGTAGTTTAGGGCTAGGTTAGATTACTAATAATTTAACCAATAGGTTATAGTTTAGGTTTAGGTTATTAACCTTATAAATCCAAATCCTCTAGGTCCCACAAGTAGGTTCGATCGGATTAGAACCAACAGATATAACATTCTCGAAATGGATTCTATCCAAAGATCGATAATAAGCTTTGCAGTATACACCAGAATTTATTACCTGGCTCAAGGTCTAGGCCTTCCTGATATTACGATATCGGGAACCAATTCATTTAACACGATCAACCTGAGTTAGACTCCGGAATTGCTTATTCAACACATTCAGACCTTGCAACTTTCGTAAGGTCTATAATTTTTGTTCATCCGTAATAAACTTAAAACATCTCTTGGATCAATGCCACCGATCCAAGGTGAGTCATAAAGATGGATAAATCCACAATTCCTTTCAAATCAAATTGAACTCAAAGTGCTAAAAATGAAAGAAATAAAAGAGTCCAAGCATACCCTAGCTCACCAAAGATCTTCAAGAGAAAAGAAGAGACAATCCATATCAAGTATGACTTCACAATCAAAGGAACACATCCTTATACAGAAGAAATCATATTTCAACACTTGAACGCTCAGGAGGAAGTAACAATAGTTTAGGGTGTTACATGCTTCCCTCCTAAAAGATTCATCATCCCAATGATTACATATTTTTGATTTACCTTCAAGTCAACCAATTTATTAGTTCACAATACAATAAGACTATTTCCAACTTGAATAGTTCTAGAAATCAATGTCACGATACATTTTATTCTAGCCAATAATGTTTTCCTCAATCTAGCTTTCATATAGACATGAAAAAGATAAGTTCATAAAAAAAAATTTTGTCAATGATTTCATTCTTTGAAAAGAAAAGGAAAAGCAATTTTCATCTCTTCCGATTTTTCCAAGTTGCTTTTTCTTCGTTAAACTGGTCCCATTGGACCTTACATCATTGTTGTATTTCACGATTTCTCAAATGCAATTGTGAGTTTCCAAGACTCGTGTAGGTTTAACCATGATTATTCCCGGTCTTGTACTGCATTAAAACATGTGACAAATCTGAAACGTATTTCTTAAGCAAAGAAATATGGAAAACATCATGCATGCGAGATAAAGCAGGTGGTAATGCTAATCGGTAAGCTATAGGATTGATTATTTCGACAATTTTGAAAGGTCCCACGTAACTAGGTGATAACTTGGCAGCCTTGCCAAAAGTTATAGAACTCTTTCGGGTTTAACATGAAGAAAACCTTCTCACCAAGCTCAAACCTTCGATCAACCCGCTTAAGCTCAACATAGCTCTTCTACCTATCTCTGCGCTTTCCTTTAATCATTCACGAATCAAATTTACTTGTTGTTCCATTTCGGTGAGGATTTCTCGGTCCAATTACCACTCTATCCTCAATACTATCCCAACTAACAGGGGTTCTCGCACTTCCTTCCATAAAGTGCTTCAAAAGGTGCCATTTTAGAGATGAGTGATAAGTTGGAAGATACTCTTCCCATTTATACTGTTGATCCATGCAATACATTCGCAACATGTCTTCCAACACTTGATTTACTCTCTCGGTTTTCCATCCGTTTCCGGATGATATGCATAACTGAAGTTTAATTTCATTCCAAGAGATGTATTAAGCGTTTGCCAAAATCTTGACGTCATTCTAGGATCCCTTTCAGATATAATCAATTCTGGTACACCATGTAACTTGAAAATTTCGTGTACGAATCTTTTGGCCAAAGACTCGGTGAATCATCCTTTAGATTTCCAAATGATGAAATGAGCTACCTTAGTTTATCTACAAACTACCAGGATAACATCATGTTTATTCCTGCACATAGGTAACCCTTGTACAAAGTCCATGCTTATTACTTGTCATTTGTATCTGCGGTATGCTATGGGGATATAACATCCAAAGGGTGCATGTGTTTTGCCTTAACTCGCCGACATTCCGCATAATGAGTCACAAAATCAATAACATCATTTTTCATACCTTTCCAAAAGTATTGTTGTTTCGTAGATCGAGAAAGCATTTTTGTGATACCCGGGTGTCCAGAGAAAGGTGAATTATGAAATTCAACTAACAACTTTTTCTCAAATCATTCAAAGATAGTACGTATACCCTATTTTCATAACGTAAGATTCCTTCATTATCAAAATGAAAGCCCTTATACCTTTCATCATTAGGTTCTGCAGCAAGCACTGCTTTTACTTGCTGAAAGTATATATCAAATTCTGAGGCACTTTTTACCTCATCCTTAAACTAAGTTCTTAATGTTATAAGAGCAGACATGTGCTTCCTACGACTTAGAGCATCTGCTACCCTATTCTCTTTCCCTTTGATGTAGCTAATATCAAAATCATATTGAGATAAAAACTCTAACCACATTCTCTGTCTGGCATTTAGATTAGGCTGAGTGAAAATATATTTCAGTCCCAAGTGATCGGGCCAACTCAAAAGGTTTCCCAAGTAAATAATGTCTCCGACTTGAAGCGCATGAACAATGGCAACAAGCTCCAAATCATGAGGAGCATAATTCAGCTCATATAACTTAAGTTTTCTACTTTCATATGCTATGACTTGATCATTTTGTAACAAAACACCTCCCGAGGCCTTCCCCATAAGCATCCGTTACAACAAAGAAAGCTCCCATTAGGTCTCAAAGTACAGTAAAATAGGTGCGAAGTCAACCGACTTTTCAGACTTTTGAAATCAGTTTCGCACTTATCATTCCAAATAAATTTTGTATCCTTCTTCTCGCAATGAATTTATCGGTGTAGCCACTTTAGAAAAATCCTTAAAAAAATTTCTATAATAACCAAAGACCCATGAAGCTTCTTACTTCGTGCACATTCTTTTCAGTGCAGCCACTCGATTATTTCCACTATTTTTGAAGGATCCATAGAAATTCCTTCTTTACTAACGACATGACCCAAATAGTGAACTTTTGTATCAAAGAAAGAACATTTGGATAACTTACCATACAACTTTCTTTTTCTCAAAATTCCCAAAACTATCTTCAAATGCTCTTTGTGCTCTTTAACACTTTTAGAATAAATGAGAATATCGTCCAAGAATACAAGTACAAACTTGTCCAAATATTATTGAAAGATATTATTCATTAAATTCATAAAAGCTGTGGGTGCATTAGTTAATCCAAAGGGTAGAACCGTGAATTCATAATGTCCGTACTTGTTCGGAAAGTTGTTTTATGAATATCTTCTTCTCTAATCCTTAATTGATGATAACCAGATCAAGATCTATCTTAGAATAAACCGCTGCCCCACGCATCTTGATCAAATAGATTGTCAATCCTTGGAAGTGGGTATCTGTTCTTGATTGTTTCTTTGTTCAACATCCGATAATCAATACACAGCCTAAGTGTTCCATCCTTCTTTTTCACAAATATTACAGGCGCTCCCCAAGGTGAAACACTTGGTCTAATAAAACCTTTAGACAAAAGTTCTTGCAATTGTGCCTTAAGCTCTACTAACTCTGTAGTATTCATCTGATAGGGTGCTTTGGAAATAGGTTCCATTCTGGTTTGATTTCGATGGTGAAGTCAAATTCCCTCTTGGGTGGTAAACTTGGTAATTCCTCAAGAAAAACGTCTTTGAAACTTTGCAACAGAGGAAATCATTTCATAGAATCACCATCTTCTTCTAAAAATTCAAATATCTTTACTTTGCATAAAGGGTACATCCTTTATGTTTAGAATTTTAAGCTTGCATAGTGACAATTTTCTAACTGAAATTTCCCATTTCACCCCTTGAATCTCTGTTGTTTCTAGCCGATCATCTAAACATTCTATATTCTTTTCATAACAGTCTACTTTTGCTTTATGGTCACTAACCAATTGACACCGATGACAATGTCATACGATACCAAAGGTGTAACATAGAGGTCAACTTTAGTGGAAAAGTTAGGTAAGTCAAGAACGCCCCAAAAAGACACATACACACCGTATGAACAGAATTATTACCATACTTTGTATGCCTAAGATTTATCCATTTTTCCATCTTTTCTCTTAAGTTTAGAAGCAAGTTTACTAGAAATAAAACATTCAGTAGCTCTTGTATCAAAAAGAATAGTGACAGTATGCCAAATAACTTACCCGAACTTCTATAGGTGTCACTTGCTTTTTAGCTTGCTTGTGCAAGCTCTTTGCGGCATGTATCTTATCTTATGTCCGTTGATTATGATCATCCTTTTTAAAGAGAACTGATTTGTGTAGTGGTCTTTGCCACAATTGTAGTAGCCTCCTATAGGTCCCTTTTTAGGCTCAAAATTACCTCCAGCCTTGTAATTATCACGTTGTCCTCCATAGGGCTTCTGCCCATTGTTATAATTTTTGGAAAAATTATCCCTTACATTTCCAGCAGAGCTTATTTGCTACTGTTTTCTTACTATTATCCCCTGGAAACTTACTTTTGTTTCCAAACTTTTTCCATGGTCCCTTTTTGGGTGCAAGTGAAGTTGAAGAAGGGTTTGCAATCTTCTTCCTCACTTCCTCTTTATGAGCAGAAATAGCCTTTAATTTCTGTTCTTGTCTTATGGCCTTTTCAACAACTCCTTCCATAGTGGTTGGACTATGAACATCGACCTCTCCCCCTATCACGGGATTCAGTCCCATGATGAATTTTCATATTCTGAACTTCTCATCAGTTTGATACTGTGGTACATACTTGAGGAGTTTAGTAAACCTCTCCCGGTATTCAGTTACCGTTAGCTTCCTTGAGCTAAGTTCGAATTCTGTCATTTTCTGATCATAGAAAAGTTGTGGCAGCCAACGTTGCCTAAAATAGCCCTTAAATTGATCCCAAGTAATATTGGTCTCATCAATATTTAGCTCAGCTTTACGGCTATCCCACCATGAAGATGCTTCGTGGGAAAGCTGATAGGCTCCCCAAATAGCTTTGGTTTCCTATGAGAAGTTTCTTATTGCAAAGTACTTCTCCATTTTGCTAAGCCAATTCTCAGCTCCATCCCCTAATGTGGTGCCATCATATTTAGGTGGGATTATCCTTTTTATATCATTAGTGAGTTCTGCTGCTAACCCGGCCTTTTTGTTTTCTCGTTGGACAGTGCATTTCAGTGTTATTACCAACACCCATATCGGGGTTGTCCTCAGGAGGTTGCTGATTTTTGTTATCAGCTTCATCTTCCTCCTCATTTCCCATTACTTGCTATTCAAGTATAGCCAAATGATCTCTTGTGTCCAATAGGGCAGCAAGGATCTCATCAAGTTTTTGGGTTGTTGCCACCCCTCCTTCAGGTGGAGCATTATTCGCAACATTCCCCCTTGTTCTAACCATTTTCTGTTACAAGAAAATTCAATTTTTTATCAGATTATGGACACAATAGGTCCAAGACCTGCAACCTTCAGCTCTGATACCAAGATGTAACGTCCTCATTTTAGTACATTAGAACAATTAATTTTTTTTTTTTTTTTGATAAATGCTTCCTGGTTCTAAATACATAATTTAGAACTCACAAATCAAAACAACCATTCTTATAACAGATAACCATATGCAGCTATAATGACTTGGAGTACCTCCGATCTATTCATTCCATGACTCGGTAATCTACCGATCTATTCATGAGTATCAAGAGTTGGCATTTTTATTTTAACACATCACTCTTGCGGTTCTCTTCCCTAATCTGGGATTTAAAATGCTCTATCCAAGGAACCTATCTGAATAATTGTTACCATTATTCATCGGCATCTCGTCCCTTAGACTAGGTGACATAGGACAACGCAATCAGCAACTTGCGATACTTTGGCCAAAGATTTAGAACATACTACTTATGTCTCGTATTCCTTGACGGCATACTCGTCAATCTAGAATACGTCCCTCACCCCATTCCTATGTTATGTAGAATGTCTTACACTTAATTTTGTCAGCCTCCCCTGCCCCAAGTTAATCACTCAGGAATGGATTAATAATATGACAATGTTATAGGGATACTCTCGAGGACTAGGGATACGCTAACATACTGGGTCAACCCTAGTTAACCCAGTGTGTCAAGATACCCCGAGTCTCCAGGGGAAGCCTTATAACATGGCCACGTTCCTAACCAGTCCCAGAGTAAAACTTGTTCAAGTTTAAGGTGTAAATCTTAACGATCAATGCAAAGGGTGTCGCCATAAGTCACCTGCATTTTTGTATCTTCGAGAAGATCCTAATCTTCTCGAAGGTACAACCCTCAGCTTGAATTGTGTCATCAACCTTCAAATCGCCTCAAAAATATCTACTTGACTTTAAGGTGTTACTTACGTTAAGTTAAAGTTATGCTTTAAGACGCTCCTTTAGGGGTAGTCTTTTCCCAACCCCTGGGTTCCTCACCTTAGAATTGCCTTTGTTATTAAGACCCATTTCACAAAGACAAGTTAATAAGATTTGAGGTTTCCTTAAGGATTTATTTGTTACACAATGATCTAAATCAACGAAATTGGGCGGTATCCCTAAGTCTTCTCATAAGGGTGCTAACCATACCCTTATTAGGTTTATATCAGTTCTCAAAACTGAAATATATCTTACTTATTAGTATTAAGATATAGTGTTTCAAAATCAAATAAAAAGTTGTCTTGACTTAGATCATGATTAGGGAGTAGTAATTTATTCAGCCCGTTCAGATTCCTGTTGAGGTTTATTTTAACCTTATCTTCGTAAAAGACGGTGATCTAAATTCCATTTTAGCTTTAGATAGAACATAACAGAACTACCAAACATTCACAAGCATTCAGTCACATAATCATTACAAAGCTTACTTAGAGAATCCCAAATGTCTCCAAGGTATACAATAATAACAATGCTCTTCAAATCATTCGAACCAAAGAATTTCAATCCATCAAGATACGAATGCAAACACATAAGAAACAATTACCTCATTTCATTCATTACTAAGCTAATCGGATACATTTTATGCATTTAGCATATTTGATACAATACTCAACAGAAAAGAACATCTTTCTTCAAGTAGTACATTTAGAGAATCAAGTTGTAATTCATCATAAAACCAAATTAATTAATCTGAACATCATATCGATCTACGTGCCTTTACCACTTACGAAACCATCTGCAAAAATTGTCAACATGGGTCGCTTCGGTGAACCAACATGATAAGCACTAATTCTTAAAACAATTGCAATCCACCAATTGTTCTCATTAAACAACTGTTTAAATGAAATCATTTATTCAAATTCCAAACATAAATCAAGCTATTCATCTTATATGTTAGAGACTAAGAACAAATGAATACAACCAATCTAAAGACAAAGAAAACTCCTACAAGATTGTTTCTAATAATTTCTCAAGGCAGTTAAAACATTCAAAAGCTCACTTTCTTAATTCTTTTATCATCATAACACATTTCAATGGTATTGACAAGTATACCTATTTATACGGCAAGACACATTTTATACCACTCTCTCCATACAATACCTCGCTTTATTCTTGTCATGCCCTTACCGTAGAGATCGCAAAAGGATGCAAGAAGAAAGCACACAATGTTTCCGACTAGGAGAGAGAAAATTTTCATGTTCAACTAATTATACATCAACATATAAATTACAATCTAGAAGAAAGAAACAGAGTCAATTAGATTCCTAAATCAACAATGTTTTAGACAGACTGCTCCTTGAATAATGCTAATACATTTACGCATGTGACTAAACAATGGGATTACAAGAAGAACTATAGTTCCATCTAAATCCTATTATAAAAATCACCGTAGCTATTAAGCATTACAAGAGCTCCCGCGACAAGCAATAGTAAGTAATCCAACCATAACAGACTCAACAATTCTTTTTCACAACATTCATCAACATGAATATACCCATTGCCATTGTTTAACAGAGCACAACTTGGATCTTTTTATCACAATCAACCCCAAGACTAGATAATACTTAAAACAAATGACGTTCCATATGCAAATACAACGATATTCACACTAAGTCTAAACACAAACATGCACAGCTTCATTCAACCCAATCTAATCTCTATGAATGTACAACAAGGACTTTACAGAAGTCACCTCCATTTCATAAGCTCATCCAAGTTTTAACCTCGGTAGAGAGCCATCCCGCAAAACACATCGGGGCTTGAACAGAGTCGAGTTCACATGGAAATACTGCAAGGACTCCAACGGAGCCGTATCCCACAAGAACTCACAGCCCGGGTTAAGATTAAAGACGAATGCATACGAAAACATTCAAGGACTCCAACTGAATCAAACCAACAGTCTACACAACTAAACTTATACAGAAGTCGTATACAAGATACATATTAAGGACTCCAACTGAATCAAACCAACAGTCTACACAACTAAACTTCTATAGAAGTCGTAATTCAAGATACATATCAAGGACTCCAACTAAATCAATATCATTAAGTATTCACAACTAAGCTTATATAGGAGTCGAAACACTAGTTTCATTACAAGGATTCCAACTGAGTCAATACCAACCGTAATCACAACTAAGCAACAAAATATTCACAATGAGCCACAATATTCATAACTAAGCTTAGAAAAAATTTGAAATACAAGATACATTTCAAGACTCTCACTTTAGTCGATACCAATACCAACAAAAAGATTCTCAACTAAACAACATTATTCAAAACTAAGCTTAAGTAGAAGACGAAACATACGAAACATTAAAAGGACTCCTAATCAATCAAACCAACGGTATTCACTACTAAGCAACAAAAGTCGAAATACCAGTTATTTTTTTCAAGCACTCCAACCGAGTCTATACTAATACGTATTCACAACATGGATTCTACAGAAGTCCAAAATGTACGAAACATTCCAAGGACTGCATTGAGTCATTTTCGTAGGTATTCCTTACAAACTTTCAACGGATTTTATCCCAAAAATTGCAAACACAGTGAGGACTTCTACTAAAGTCGCATTCAAGTAGTATAATCACATAAAGTATTCCAACCGTAAAACTTAAAGTATTATAGCAAGATTCAACAAGATTCAACAACCATAAAAGTATAGCCGGTCTCAAACGAAATGAAACCACAAGGAAGAATAAATACAAAGAACCATTCCTACAAGGTCTTCTAAAAATTCGAGATTCCTAATTCCACAGGAAAAGAAGAACCAAAACAATGCTTCAAACCAACTGAACTGAAATCACCTGAACAGAGTTGTTTTAATGAAAGCATTTGGAGTAAAGCAAGATTTTTAAAAGTCAGGGCCTATCATGCCCGGTAATATCATTTAAAAATCTGAAGAAGACCTCTGAATGTTCTCGAGCCTTCTTCTCCTCTTCCACGATAGATTCAACAAAAATAATTTGTTACTTCCATGCCTTATAAACTTTCCCCGATAGAGAAAAGAGCTAGATAATCTCATAGTTTCCATGCAACACCAAGTAGACTGGTTCGAAGAACCAGTGATCAAACAGAGAGAAAAACGAGCGTATGGAAAACCAAACAACCAACTAGTTTTCCATTTGCATGCCTTCCCGAGCAATCCGCGCTCGGGAACCGAAGTTCATCAATGACATTAACTCCAAGATTCCCGCCTAATCTCCATTTCCACCGACCGCCAAAGTTGGCGATTGACAATTGAAAACAAACAACCATTCCCAGATTTGGCGACTCTGCCACGTCAGGTCTCAATGGCCATTTGAAATCTCCACCAAATCCCTTGTCCTTCATGCTTATCCACTTCATTTAATGCCATAGAAACTACTGCCCATGGCTCGCATCCCTTCATAGGTCCCCCTTCATCCATGATCATTAGTTAGGTTACAAACATAGGTTAGATCTTAAGGTGATACTTTAGTCTTACTTCCATAGTGCTAGGTCGCTAACCATAGGAACATTTAGCTTGTAGTTTAGGGCTAGGTTAGATTACTAATAATTTAACCAATAGGTTATAGTTTAGGTTTAGGTTATTAACCTTATAAATCCAGTCTAGGTCCCACAAGTAGGTTCGATCAGTATTAGAACCAACAGATATAACATTCCTGAAATGGATTCTATCCAACATCGATAATAAGCTTGCAGTATACACCAGAATTTATTACCTGGCTCAAGGTCTAGGCCTTCCTGAAATTACGATATCGGGAACCAATTCATTTAACACGATCAACCTGAGTTAAACTCCGGAATTGCCTATTCAACACATTCAGACCTTGCAACTTTCGTAAGGTCTATAATTTTTATTCATCTAGAATAAACTTAAAACATCTCTTGGATCAATGCCACTGATCCAAGGCTGAGTCATAAAGACGGATAAATCCACAATTCCTTTCGAAATCAAATTGAACTCAGGTGGTAAAAATGAAAGAAATAAAAGAGTCTAAGCATACCCTGGCTTAGTCAAATATCTTCAAGATCAAAGAAGATACAATCCATATCAAGTATGACTTCACAATCAAAGGAACACATCCTTATACGTAAGAAATCATATTTCAACACTTGAATGCTCGGGAGGAAGTAACAATAGTTCGGGGTGTTACACCAGATCCACAACATTAACATCTTGCGCAGAATAGAAACATTTGGGCAAGCATGTAACGTTACCTCCAAATTTTTTATTATACTAACTATATTATTTGCAATTCCATCAAGATGTAAGACACTCCTTTATGTAGGCTCATACTGAAATCCTAATTTTTCTCGCAATCACTTTTGGCATAACTATGCTTTACTTGCACCACTATTCACCATACAATTATGAACTAAATGTTCTCCAATAATCAAGTGATAAATAAAATGGTGGTGGTTTCTTGATGTCATGAGCATAATTTCTTAACCATCCACTTAACTTCCTTAATACATTCTTTCTCAAATGTTCCAAGGACCATGTCTATCTTCTGAACTTCCTTATCTGTTGTATTTGAAGAAATATGCAGCTTAGCTAGCTCATGAGAGAGTAAATCTTGTTGTGCAAGAATACTTAAAGCATCCCACATTGAGATGTTAACATTATGCTTTTTCATTACATAAAAATGATAAAAGAAGCAATTGTCTTAGAGATAGAATCAATTGTCTTATAGTAGGCCTTAGCAAAAATGATTCTACTTCCGCTTGCCTTGGATATCTGAGGTATGAACAATCTTCTTGGATTAGGTTGTAGTTGTTTTTGATGGCCTCTATCAACTGGAACACTTGTTTTTAGGAACAACAGGGTCGTTGGTTGACTTTCGAATTGTAGAAGTTGTTTTGTCGGTGACAGAGGCGGGATAGGCCTATTTTTTTGTTTTTGAACTTCAACAGCTTTCCCTTGAGCCCTAGTAGTGACTACGATAAAATCCTGCTCATTAAAACTGACTAAATTCTATTCAGTGCTTTACAACTGAGTTCCTTATTTCCCACCCTCCATTTGAGGTATGAACAATGTTTTAGATTGAGGTTGTGAAACAAGATTCAGATTCGAAAAAGCATTGGGAAAGTTACAACCGAATGAGGTTGATTGACGGGTTTGACACCGGTCTTCGTAGCCATATTAGCTAGAACTAGAGTGTTAGAGGAACTAGGAGCCTTTGGGTCAAACCGCATTAGTGGATAAGGCTACCTATAATTTTGATTCTATTGATAGGGCTGCTTGTTTTGTTTATTTTGTTGCTTTTACTTGATAAGGAGCTCGATAGGGTCTACTATGTAATGCAATCATGTTTTCAATAGAAGTCAATTTAATGCCCATAGTTTGCAAGGCTTTAAATACATCATCTAATGGAGCTACAACAAAGTAGGTTCTATGATTATAATAAGCTAAGGAATAGGTGCTAGGTCTACCAAAATGGCATTGAAGGCCTTGGCACAAATTTTTCAGCTTGAATAAAACTTTTTCAGCTCGAGATAGCAATATCATAAGTCATTAGGAGTGTCTCTCCACCCATTGATCAATCATAGTTGAGATATCATTGTTTTATGCTCTAAGATAATAAAGGAAAGTGTGATCAGCTTAAGGCTTGACACATGATGGAATTCTCTCCCATGTTCTCGTAAAAGGGATATTGAACTGGACATGAATTCATTTGGAGCTCTTTTTATAGTAGACAACTTTTCAATGAGAGACAAATGATCCAATTGTCCTGAACTGCTTTGAACAATTTTTCACCTAAAATATCCCGAGTTCATATGCTTCCAATTTCTAGGTTTCTATACCATTGCAAGGCTTGCCCTTTAAAATATGCAACTAAAATTTTTGAGCTACGTCTTCATGAGTGATATTATGGACTGCACATAGGGTCAGTAACCTAGTGTAACTGTTTTTCACCCGTGAATGATGGAAAATTTTTCATGGCAGCATTAGGAATATCATGATAAACTAGAATTACTAATGGGCTGCCATTAGTAAAGGTCATAAAATTCTTGGGTGGTTGAAGAGCAATTGAAAAAATTGGGATATTGATAGAAAAAAATTACACATGGTGAAGGAATATTAGGAGGGTTCCCAAAACCAGGTTTATTATAAGGAAAAGTATTACCAACTCTTCTCCTTCTAACAAAATTCAAAGGTAAAGAAAAAAATTCAAGAGGAATTCCTCTTACCGATGATATTTTGGTCACTTTAGGCATGGAACATGTTGCAATACTAGTCTGAAATCAGCTCTGTGGAGTCACCAAAATATCTTCAAATCTTTAAAATAAATTTCTACAATGTGCTCCCGAAAGTGACTTTGTAACTGATATTAATCTGCTGTAGATTTGTAACTTGCATACAGATCTGATTCATTGTCCCACCGGGCGTGCCAAAAAAATTTATCTCTTGAAAGTGCACCACAGAGAGAGATGGTCAGTAGGTTTTCTAGGCTTGAAAAATTGATCTCTTTGTTTTGTAGATACAATGGAAACACCTTAGCTCTATGGGTATATGTTTTGAGGTGAGTCTCGGTATCAAGGCCAGTTCCTTATTGGTGTATCCTAAATTGATTTCTGGGAGTTTGAGAGTAAAATATGATTGTAAAATAATTAAAACTAAGGCGATACACCAAATTTGCATGAGGGATTTGACTAAGTATATGAACAACTGATTTGGGAAGGATTCTTGATGCACGAAACAACAGCTTTTCTATAGAATATATAAGGGAAAAACACTTTATTAGATCGAGGGAAAATCACAATAAGATTAATAAGTTAACATGCACATTAAAAATTATGCAGAAAGGACTGAAATTTGCAGTAGGGTAAGGTGGTTGATCAAGGAATTTGCATTTAGAAGATTAATATAACATACACAAGACTGTAAAATAACTTGGAAAGGCAGAAAACACTTCACACTCAGAGGGAAAAATTGGCAAAATTTGCTTCAGTACTCATATATCCAAAAGTCCTCCAAAGATTCAAATTCTTTGTGCTTTGCAAGAAACATGATATATAGCAAAATAAATTTCACCCCCTTCCTAAAAATAGCCTAAGGCTTGTACTCTTTACATGCATTCTAATTGTATCCTTTATTTAATAATAAATAAAGGAATAAAATAATGCAAACTAGAGCATGCAGTTAAAAATAGGCATTAATAGCCTTGTTTACAATGAAGTCAAATTGAAGTTGATTGTTCTATTTTTAATAAGGCTAGGTGAATAATTTAGCTAAAAATAAAATTACTTGCTATTCGAGATACTACAACTTGTCTCCTCTATGTTATGTCTTCTTGTGAAGCATGCAAAAATTCAATTCTCTACCTGTGAGCAAAATAATTACATTAATTGCAATACTTTGCAAAATAATTCATCCAAGTATCAATCTGACTTGGACCACCTTTGTCTCTGATGTTGACACTCATTCTGTTTTCTAGTGATCACATGGATAACACTTGCAACTCCACTTCAACTCCTTGGTGTGGGGACCACCTTCACATTACCAGGTTTGGCCACCTTGTGGACTTAGCATATTATTATGTCTAGATGTGCATGGGGGCACTTGGTAAAAAAAGTGTCACCATGATTTACTCGGCCACATGCTATAATATATAATTTCTATCCCATAGTTTTCGGCCTTGGCATTATTTTAAGGAGAAAGGTTGGACGTAGCTTTTATTTGATCATGTATATAATGTTTTGGTCGGCTTTTGTTTGTTTTGAATCGACTATAGTTTTGAAAGTCATGGTAATGATTATTTTTTTGGTGACGTGGGCTGGCCCCCTCCCCACGGTGACTCACCCTTCCATTCATTTTGTCGGTGGAGATTTAACTCAGGTTGAGTTTGCTTTGATATTGATGATGAAAATCGGGACGTTGATCTCTTTACCTCTGTTTTGATGTTGTCGATTCTTAAACCCTTGTTTAGGGTTTCTACCTCGGCTTTGAAGGCGGTTGGTAGGGAACTAACTATGGTTATTATTTTATCTCTCGAGCATGATCTTTGGCCATTTGATCATTATACTTGGCAAATTTGAGCCATCAATTTTTTCGGATGTGGTTAGGGTTTATTGACTCCTCTTTTCAAACTCTGTGGTTAAGTTGATTCGAGCCATTTGTGACCATTACATTTGATCCTTTAGCTCTCAGGCGAAGCCCTGGCAAAATTTTTGTGGCCACCATGGTTGATAACATCGAGCTCGGATCCATTTGGCTTATGGTCTTCGAAATCTCAGTGTGATATCTCGCTATCTGTCTTGCATCGATGAGCTTAGATTTCCTGATGAAAAAGGTTTCCTACCTTTTGTGGGATTCTTTGAGATTTCTTGGTCCCGAGCTTTCAAGGTGAAGCATTGTGGTCATGGTGGATCTTTCTTATGAACTTTGAGCTTAGTTTTTGAGGTTTGTTTGGTTTTTGTATCTTCGTGCATCTTATATATTTAGTCTTTTTCTCTATTAGAACTTTAAGCAGATTTGGATGATGCCCGTCATTTTTTAGGGTAACCCTCGAGCTCGGTTCCTGACTCTGAATGTGTTTTCTGAGTTTTGGAACTCAGTGAGGTTTGTGGAAACTATTTCTATCCCTTTCAAGCTCTGGTTATTTGGCTTTATGAAAAAATGGCTGCCATGTCGACCTTTACTAAGCTCGGTTCTGTGTAATTGGCATCACTATTTGACGAGGATGGTAAGATTCTTGATTTCCTGAGTTTTCACATTAATTGGTCTTTATCATTTCGAATTCCAAAACTGATACTCATTTTCCTTTGCATTTTTGGGATTTCGTGGTTCCTTTGGGGATTTCAAGTTGAAAACTTAGTCTCGGGCTCTTTTGCTTGACTCTCGAGTTCAAAACTTCTCATGGGCATATAGATTTCTTGTCTCATCATTCATTGCTTGAAAGTTTCGACTATTCAATTATAAATGGCTAGTTCTTTGTTTGTTACTTTGATTTCTTGATATCCATTAATGGGTTTTGCGCTTAAAACCAAAAACTATACTCTTCCCTGATTTCTAATTGTTTTGCACTTATATTCATTATATTTTTGGTTGATGTCAAAAATTGGAGCAAAAATTGACCGTGAGTTTGAAACCCGCATGTTCTTCTATCTCTATTTATGTATTGCTCGTGCTTTTGGGTTTTCTTTGAAATTCCATACATTATTAGAAATACCACTTTTTTATTGAGTGAGAGTTGCTTCTTGTAATTGTTGATTTTTGTTTACTTCAAAGCAGATGGGATTGTATTTTCAAAACTCATAAGTCTTCCTTATTATGTGAAGCAACCTTTTGATCTTCTCGTGTTTTAGACCTTGATTCTGAGAAAAATGGTAGGCTCGACCTTGTCATTTTGAGCTATGGTTTCGATTCCTCATGATTTTTACTTGAATATTTGATACTTATAGCTTTAAAACATTAAATACAATTCCCATTTCTGTTGGAACATTATGGTCTAGAATTTCTTTGTTACATCTGGCTTGTAAAAGGAAATTGCATTTATTTGAATACTCTAGTGACTGTGATGAGCTTCATAAATTTTCCTTTACCTCTTAAGCCCTAATATTGTCACTGGTATATTTCACATATGTTCCTGTGTTTTCCATAAAGTAGTTTTCTTCTTCGTAACACATGTTAAACACTACCTTTCTGTATTAGTTTCTTTTTCCTTAAGAAAAATGTCATCCCCTTTGTAGTTGTTGAGAATATTATGGAAATATTAGCTATGCTCTCTGTATTTAAGTGAAAATCCCTTCTTTATCATTGGTGGGTTTGCAAAATTCTGAGACCTTGATAAACGCTCCCATTGATCTCTGAGTAATAAGTTTTGTAAGTCATTCCTGTAGAGTTAGTATTGACTTCAAAATCGATCTCCGTGCTTGATGAATTATGAGTTTGTCATTCTCTGTAAGTTTCTATTGACTGTTTGACTGAGTGAAAAATCTCAAATCCATTTGAACACTAGAACCTAGATTCATTTTTTATCTTTTTAGAGATCTTCATCCTTTACTCTGTTATGAAGATAGTTATATCTTAAATCTGGGTTATTATCTCTTTCTAAAGCCCTTTACAACTATAGATTTTACCTGAATCACTTCTCACTTCTAATGTCATCATGAGATAGCTCCTTTGTTTATCTGTAATGGCTTCTGATCATGTCATAGATGAGTACTACTTGCTTGAATGAATATACTTCAATGACATTATAGTATCTCTGTGTTCTCATATTTGCTTTATTTTGAAAACTGCAACTTAAAATAGCTGAAATTTGTAAGATTATCTTGGAATTTCAATTCTCTTCAGATTGTTTAAGTTATAAAGAATTATTTTCTACATTATATATTGTATTTCCTTTCATTACAGCTCTGATATGTATGCTGAAAAATCTGAAATGTTGATTTTATAAGGCGAAGCCCTGGAAAATTTTTTTCAGAATCTTTTCTTTAATGCATTTTCAGTAATAGTAGTTATATGTTCGATCCAAGATGTAGAAAATAACACTTTTAATGCTGAACTAATATAGCAATTGAGAACTGAAAACATGACAGCTTGTTTCTCTTGATCATGTAATGCTTTTTTGCTTTCTGTATCACTTATTTGATTTGCATAGTTCTTTTAAAGCATGTAGTAATTGAAACAACATGATGAAAAGTTGTAAATGTCCATTTTACATGGCGAAGCCTTATCAAAATTTTCCTAGAATCTTCTCTCTCATCCTATTTCAGCTGTAATCCCTTTTACTTTTAGCTTCAGCTTCTTGAAATCTGATTCTCCCTCTTCTTTGCAAACTAAAAATGTACTTCTATCTTCCATTCTCTTCTTGAGCTCTAACCTCTTCCATTTGCAGAATGTTTTTTAAACTTTGAGTTGCACTCTTCCTTCTTCTTAGCATGTACTTATGACTTATTTATTTCTCTCTTTGGCTACAACATGTACCTGCACACTTAGGAAAACAGTTAGGAAATATTTAGGCTTTTTGGCCTCTCTTATGTCCATATTTTCTTCTTTCTTTTACGCTCTTCTTTTTGAGTGAAAAAGCATGCATGCAGTTTTTCCTTCAAGTAGAATACATCTCCTTCTTAGGGGAAGATTCGTATGCATGAATTAGGATAGTTTAGGAATATGGATTAACCCTAAGCTCTTTATTAATGATTTCCTTGTTTTTGCTTTTTAGGTACTATGCCTTGAGGATGAAAGGAGTCGGCAAGGAGATGCTTTGCAAAATGAATAATATACAAGGAAATGATGGGTTCACTCATAATCCTTTGCTTTCTCTTTCATGCATGTGTATCTTTCTTTTCAAGTAGCTGTATTTTATTTTTAGTTACATCCATGGCTTGTGTGGAAAACTTTTGAATCTCCTTGTGAATAAAGCATTGAATTCTGTAAATGAGTTGTATATCTCTTTTTGCATTTCTACTTTCTGTATGTATTGTATAATGAACTAAACAACTCAGTAACATAATTGAATGTCTTAATCATGAAGGAAAGAACATTGAATAGAACTTGTAACATTCAATAATGAACTCGATTTTCCCGTGATCTGCACTAATGTTTGTTGTTCCAAAACTTTACACTTCACCTACTATGCAATTGGATGTCCTCATCAAGACAACATATCTGTCCTTCGGGGCTTGTGTTCTTTTGCTGATGATGGTCATGAAATTACACACTATGTGATTTGTTACGTTTTGTAACAACACACATAGTTCCATATTTCTTGTAATCTTTTAAATAAATCAGCAGTAATGACATAATCTAATATAATCTCCCATAGCTTAGGTATACTTCAGCAATGCTATCCATCGTAACAAAGTTTCAAGTTTCCCATTTTTGCACGAGTGCAAAAATTTTCAGCAAAAGTACTCTCAATTTCTTCTCAAGGATACCTTTTTCAAGAGGATCTAAATTTTTTTGTATAACTGATCAATCATTGGGTCATGGGGCAACAACTACTACAAGTTTGTGACAACCGAAAGGGAAAAATATTCCTAAGGTGAATAACACACCACCATTTTATATTTCTCTAATAATTGGTTATCATTTAGTACATAATTTCATGATCGATTCTAGTTTCAGTAGTTCAATCATGCCCAAGAAAATTACAGACATGCTAGGAATCCAATATACACCAATTTCTAGAGGATTTGTTTAGCTGGATGTTACATCGGTTCAAATGGCTGGAATCATAAAAGTGATCCAGATTACTATTCATGCATGTCTCAACTTTTCATTCACATAATACATATCAGTTATCGATCTTCCCCTCTCTTCACCATATGCCTATCATGAGACTTATAATGCCGAAATGAGCGGTTAGCTATCTACCTGATTGGTCACATATGATTCTCATGAATCAAACAAAAATAAAGTGAATATAATTGCAGAGCCAATTTTTCATTATCATGTGGATCCCTATACCACTGGTCCTATAAATGGAAATTATACCATTCGTGATCTATAGGAAGAATTTGTTGATCGTGAACCAACCACTCTTATAAAAGAGGTCTATGATACTTGTGGTGGATAAGGTAAGTGTAGAACATCAGTTTGATCCTTATGATGATGCATTAGCAGAAGAAAAATTTGGTTTATAAATTTTGGAGGAGACAAGATTAGGTACGTATTGTATTCATGAAGAAGGCACACCATACATCAGTAACTTATTAAAACCAAAAATGACTCAGGAGGAGTTTGGCAACTATTTTTTGATGGCTCAAGGAGTAAAAATAGAGCAGTGATAGTGTCGTGTCACCAAACAATTACTTGCACAAATAATGTATCTTTTCAACTACAATTTAGTTACACAAACAATGTCACCAAATATGAAGCTCTTGTGCAAGGAATTCAGTTGGCTCAAAAGAAAGGGATCAAAGCCTTGATTGTTTTTGGTGACAATGAACTAGTTGTTTATCAAGTAAGAGATCGTAGTGCATCAAAAATGATTTTCTAAGATCTTACAAGAACCAAGTTTGGAATTTAATTTAATATTTTGAAGCTTTTGAGATCCACGTGGTTCCTAGAAATAAAAATCAAGATGTTGATAGGCTTGCTATGGTTGGCTCACAATATGACATACCTATTGATATCATGAAGGATGATCGATAACTTGTCGAAATGTTCATTCGACATGCGCTTCGATAATGAAGGTAGTTGGAAAGTTTTCGATAGTGACAAACAAATCATTCTCTTTTTATAAGAAGAAGTGTAATATACTACGAAAAATCAAGCTAAGCTTCACATGCGAAGGAGATGGCGATCAGGTTATACAATTGAAAATAAAAAAGCTACCAAAAGGATTGGTTACTCTTGAGTCCATTTTTAATTTAGATGATCAGGCCAGAAGAGTGCTAACATGGTAGTCAAAGAGGATGATTTTGAAGAGGTTGAGGTAGCAAATGAAAATTTCCTAAAGATTGGAAAAGTGTGTACCCCAGAGGAGAAAAGGTATTTTTATAAATTTTTCAAGAGTATAATGATGTTTTTGCATGGATTTATAAATACTTGTGTGGATTTGATCCAGTTTAGGACAACATACCATTGAACTTGATCCTAATGCTAAGTTGGTCAATCGAAAGAAAGAGATCGGTGAATCCTAAGATTGAGCCACTGATGAGGAAGGAGATTACCAAGCTTATTAAGGCTAGCATTATTTTTCTAATCAAACATTCCTCTTAGGTATCTAGCCTAGTTCCCATGAGGAAGAATAATGGAGAAATTTGGTTATGTGTAGACTTCAGGGATTTAAATTGGGATTCCTTAAATCATCATTATCCACTTCTGTTTGTGGAGGAAATCCTTCAAACGGTGGAAGGAGCTTAGATATTTTCTTCTCTTGATGGATATTTAGGTTATAATCAAATTATTGTCAAAGAATATGATTAGTTCAAAATGGATTTCCCTACTAAGTGGGGTACATATGCCTATGAAAAAATGAATTTTGGGTTTTCTAATGATGGAGACACTTTCAAAAATCTATGGACATGAAATTTAAGGGGTTGATCAATGACATTATCTTGGTATATCTTGATGATATAACTATTTATTCCAAGCATGTAGAGGATCACATTGCACATCTAAGGAATGTTTTTAGGAGGTGTAGGGAGTTTGGGGTTTCATTGAATCCTAAGAAGTGTATTTTTTTGTGCATGAAGGAAAGATGTTGAGACATGTGGCTTCAGGTGCAAGGACTTTCTGATCGACCAAAAGTAGGATTCATTCAATTTTGTCCCTATCTCTCCTAAGTCATGAGAAGGGTATTCGAGTTTTCGGGAACCATAAATGTTTTGTGGAGATTCATCCCTTAGTTCGCAGACCTTTGTTAAAGCATTAACCGCCATATAGAAGAAAATTCTTTTCTTTTCTTGGACAAAAAAGGAATAATTTTTTAAAAATCTATTAAGATAGCTATCTCTCAAGATCATTTACTAGTGAATCCAAGGTTTGATAAGGATTTTATTCTTTATGCTTTTGCAAGTCAGGAGAGTATTTTTGGGATCCTCACTCAACAAAATGATGATCTAATGGAACAACCAATTGCTTTCTTCATCTAATCTCTAAAAGACTATGAGCTCAAATATTCATTTGTTGAAAAGCAAGTTTTTTTTGTTATTCGAGATTTGAAAAATTCAGAACATGTTGTCTAATAATATAATTCATTTGATAGTGTCTCATCTAGGTGTCAAATATTTTTTGCTGAATAAAGATATGAATGAGAAACGTGTTGGATGGATTACCAAGGTGATGGAGTATGACATACACATCAAGGTTACCAAGCTAGTCAAAGGTAAAGGTTTGTGTCAACAACTTGCTGCAGATTTGGAATCAAAAAGTGATGAGGACGTGATGCTTCTAAATAATGATATAGGAGATGATCAGGTTGACTGGTTATCAAATATGAAGGCCTTCCTTCTCTCAGGAACATATCTTGTTGACATGGATAGGACCCAAAGATGAAAATTTTGTCTTCATTGTATTCCTTATGTTTTGGTAGATAATGTTCTCTTTCAAAGGGATTTGAATGGTGTTCTCCTTCGGTGCATAGGGCCATAAAAAGTAAGTAAGATAATGGAATAATTTCACAATGGTCTATCGGGAGGGAATTACTTTACACGAATGACTACTACAAAAATCATGAGGGTTGGCTACTATTAGTCGATTTATTCAAGGATGCCCATCTCTGGGTAAAGAAATGCAAGGAATGTGCCTTTTTCACCAGAAAGTAGAAGTTGGCGGCCCTTCCCCTCCATCTAATTCAAGTTGATCAACCCTTTGTTCAATGGGGATTAGATTTCATTGGAATGATCAATCCTCCATCCAATGATGGACATAAATGGGTCCTCACTACAAAATATTATTTTACTCGATGGAAAAAGGTAGTAGCATTGAAGGAGGGTAATGAGAAGGTTGTTCTTTATTTCCTAGAAGGCATAATGACAAGGTTCGGTGTCCCATTTACAGTTATTTCAGATAACGTGATGGATTTTCTTGGTTTGAAGTTGAGTGAGTGGGCTGTTAAGAATGGGGTTTATCTCAAAACTTCATCCAATTACTATCTACAAGGGAATGGATTAGATGAGTCTAGCAATAAGAATCTCATATGTATTATCAAATGTACAATGGAAACCAATAGGAGGAATTGGCACACATAGCTTAAAAATCGCTTTATGGGCAAATTGGATCATGCCTAAAAGGGCCATAGAAAATTATCCTTTCATGTTGGTATATGGAAGAGAAGAAATTTTTCCACTATCCTTGGAATTACCTTCTCTGGAGTTAGGACATCAGCTTGAGGTCATGGAGAGTGGTCCTATGACAATCAATTTTTTTGAGCTCATGGAGTTAGAAGAAGTGTGAAACAAAACAATGAAGACTTTGGAGAAACATTAGGTTCAGGTTAAGAAATATTTTGACAAGAAGGCATCCAACATACATTTTCAAGAGGGAAATTTAGTTCCTAAATGGGATGTTGACATAGACAAACTAGACTTACACTCTAAGTTTGATGCTCTCTGGAGTGGACCATATATTATTACAAGTTGTAAAGAGGTGAATTTTTTTACCTATCTAGGCTCAATGTTCCACTTCATGTGAATGGGATACATCTCAAAGCTTTATTTTGAGAGTTTTCCACCCATATATAGTTTAGTTAGGTGTTTTCCTCTAAGTGCTTTGCACATTGTTTTTATTTTATGAATGTCCTTTTTGTTTTGCTTTCCTCGTTGTTGTGTGTGTTGTGTTTTTTCATTTCTCTTGCACAGTGTGTCGAAGGTGAGGTTTTTAGAAGAAGGAAAAGTTTCAAGTTTTAATTCAGTTCCATTATGTCCCAAACTTATCAGATGCTTCATTCAAAACTCCGCAATGTGTTATGGATGCCAAGTGATCATTCCTACTTAGCATTACCGACAGGTCCAAGATCAACAGCTTCTTGAAGGTATTTTGGGATCCATACCAAAACATCGAACAATTTTGGGATGCCAAGAGTAGTGACTCCATGCCCAATGGATGTTGAAGGCTACTAGACTAATGCTTAGCAGGAAAGCATCCTCAAGAGGTCGCCAAAAATGTTATCCAATTTTTCCCCTTGGGGTAAAATTGAACAATGTGGGCAAATAGGACCATGGCACTAAAAATGATTCACGGGAGAACTTGGGGCCTACAAGAAAAATTTTATGCTTTGAGAACGTTTACGATGTCTCTTATGGGAGGGTTCAAGATCATCTTGAACTATTTTTTCTCTTCTCGGGTTTCAAGGATCAAGGTTTACTCGGAGTGATAAAATTAGCACTTACGGGCACATCATCAACGAATGAGGGAAAAAAATGGTCAAAATTAATTAATCATGTTTAAAGGTTCCTATTTTCATTTCATGATCTTCATGGTTCAAGAAAATCCAGGAAATTCAAAATTTTCAGAAGTCCAGTGTGAAAATACCTAAATGTGGCTTTGAGCTCAAATGGCTCGCCGAGTAACTTGGAAAGATGCTCAAAGCTTGCATGACATAGAGGAGAATGACCTTCACCATATTTTAGTAGAGATAAATGGACATGGAAAGTGAGTTGTTCTACTAACTCAAGGTCCATGGATGCAGCGCATGAGTCGTTTGATTTCATATCATTGTGATAATGTGACATGAGACTAAACATAGGATCTAGCTTAGTCACAACAAGGGCGAGCTGCTTATCAAATAGAAGGACCAAGCTACCGATTTCCTTGTAGCCCAAGAAGGGTTGTGGTAATGATGTAGTGGGAAACTTAGAAAGAGCTTGAGATTAAAATAGGCCATTGAAATGAACGTGCCCCGGGGAGCACGTCAACATTGGATTAAATCGGACATGGAACCCCGAGGATGCATAAAAGATAGAAGTTCGGTGAGCACACAGATGAGCCAATGTGCAGAAGACCTTGTGCATAGGCGGATTGAGCTCCCCAAGCTTCTAAAGGTGTTGTGGAGCTCTTCAATCATGGAGGATATGAACATTGGATGAAATTGGATCTCAAGTTGAAAGATCAATCAATGGAAAGAAGAGTTTGGCCTAGGGCTGAGTTAAGCTGTGAAATGAGCCAAGGTTAGCTTGGAAGGGGTTGTGTTGCCAAGAGATATGGTAGAGGTGAGACCTAAGTTTCTTAGGGATTTAAAGTTCATATGGAGGCTTGAACTTTAGCTCGGGTAGAAGTGCATCACCGACAAAGGCATCAAGTTGAAGCTTGGAGGTCTTCGGACATAGCTTAGTCCTGAGAGAGAATTTTTTTCGGCGCTCACCATTCCACCAGAAATGGAGCCAAGCTATGTTCAGGTGAGAGGTGATTTCAAATGGAGCCATGATGGAATATCAGCAATCCGGGCATGATCAACAGGACATAATGGTGAGTGGTTAGACTCAACAAGTCATGAAATCACATAACTTTGGGATTATTTAGGTTATCGAGTTGTAGGTGAGACTAGGAAATGAGTTTTAGATTTAAGGATTGATCATTGTACGAGGTTGAATGTTGTTGTCAAGGTGAAAGATATTGGTAGAACTTCAATCCAGGTGAGTTGATGAAAACGGGAATAGTTTCGAGGAAGATTAGTGTTTGCCACGAAACTTATCGGTGAGTTAGGGCACATTGGAGGATATCTCGGTACAAAGAGAAGTGGAATGAGCTCGAGATATTTCAAGACAAAAATATATATGCAAGGAGCCGGGCTAGTAGAGTGGCCACTTTCGAGTTAGAAGGGGTGCAACTCGGTCTCAAGAGCCGAATTAAAGGTTTGGAGCGCCCTAGGCAATAGTTTGAGTGGAAGCCCTCCTCAAAAGTTTATTTAATATTTTCCATCAAGTAAATAAATAAAATATGCCTATATTATTATTAAATTATCATAGAAGGATGTAAAATACTCCATGGATGGAAAACAAATTGTGGGAGATGCTCAAAATGCAAAAAAATACTATATTTTATACAAGGCTTGTTACAAGTCTAATTTAGCTATATCAAGTAGGTGATGGGAACTCCATCCTGACATAAAGAACCATTTTTTGCAAAGAAACAAAATTGTTTGTGTAGATCCCATGGATTTTTGAAGAGATGTATTTGGATTGGGCCTACCAATTTCTCCATAAAAAAAAATAGAAATTTCCCCCAAAAAATTAAGAATAGAGAATCACATACTTTTTCCATCAATTATAATCACCTCTACTAGATACACTCGTGACATCATAAAAAATACATTAACCTTTTTCTAGAACAAATTACACACTTACATAATCTGGATCTACATCAGAGAATGGGTAACGATACTAACAAAATCAGATGTGGTTATAAATATGTGATATTTTTTTACTTGCAAAAATATTACAAATTTTTTTTATGTGTATGCGTGAAATTTATGTTACTATATAATAATATCTATAAATGGGTTGATCATATTAAATCATCAGATAGATTATTTTAAAGCCATGTTCTAAAATTAACCGACAAAAATGTAATTTTTAGATTCAGGCACCCCGTGACTTGTGGTTCCCTAGGCAACTGCCTAGTTCGCCTAGGGCTTAATCCCCCTCCAAGTTACTCAGCTCACTTGGAGGTCATGGGCTCAACATATATGTCTGGGTGTTAGGAGGGTGGAATGTTGAAAAGGTTAGAGATCAATTGGTGCAGTATGAAAGCGAGCTGTAAAGCTAGAAGCGTGGTGTATGATGAGAGGAATGTGGAATAAGCAAAGCCGTAGAGATGGGTGATGCTGCGAATAATGGAAGCTCATCACAGAGTAGTAAATCGGGCTCATTGAGTTCATCGTTGTAGTGAGGCTGAGTGAAGTCATGTGTCAAGACGAGGCAGTGAATCAATGCTTGAGCTCGGTCAGATGTTGCAGCATGGAATGGGTGAGCCGAAGCATTGGTGTAGGATTAAGCCATAGTGGAAGATAAAATGAAGGGAGCTCAGTACGGAGTAGCGAGTGAGTCACAATGGCTCAGATTTGAGCACGAACTCATTATAATTTTTTTTTTTTTGGCGGATGTCTATGTCACTTGGAAAAATAGCAAACCAGGGGTATCACACCATCTCTGAAAAGTTGCATTAGAGCTCAGAGACTAAGATAAGATGTTTACAAGATGATGAGTTTGCGTGGATGTGTCACAGAGGTACAAAAATTCAAGGCTTGAGTGTATCACAGGAAAATCGATCGGCCAGGTTAGGAGCCATGGCGACACTTCGGTGCAGAGTTGGGAGATATCAAGTTTGGGTGTTTAGGGAAATGTTGAGTTTGGGTTTTTAGAGATGGCGAGTCATGGCTGAATTCTATGTTCAGGTGCATTGGATAGTTTGGACATGGAGAGAGGTTCAATGGATTTCGAGTTACGTCGGTGAGGCCGAAGCGGGCTTTGAGAGATTATTGGTTTATTGTTCGGGAATTAGGAAAAATGATGGGTAAAACCCGTAATCTAAATACCGAAATGGGGAGCTTCGGGATTCTGTGCTGCATTGGATGTCTTAGGTGCTCGATGAGTTCAGGATTTCCGGGGACTTCATGTCCTGAAATCTATTTTTCTAGGTCAAACACAAGAGTCAATATAAAGCTGAAGGTAAGACACATGGGTTAGAAGAATGGGGAGTTAAGGTGATGCCAAGTCAGCCCAACAACGTGAAGGTTGGAGAGGTATGTGGAAATCCTATTGTAATGTGAAGTTGGTAGAATACATGTCATCGGGAGACTGAATTGAGTGCCGAGTTTCTCGGCCATTGATTACACCCGAGTTGGCCTAATTGTGAAGAACATGTGCTCTTGAAATAGAGGTCACAAATTCAAATATTTAGGGGGTAGGGTATGTACGCCTCGTTTTAGTAAATTTAGTTCCCTCCCGCATGTGAGTACGAGGTAGTCCCATGTGCTATAAGCCGCTTGTAGACCAAAAATAGGACACCCCATGGCATCGCGGATCTGTAAAAACCTATTATTATTATTTTTATTCTTTGAGCATGGAACGGATTTCAAAGAATCCATTGAGCTTACATCGGTATTAAAAGGTATCAACGCAAAACGTGGGTGTGAGGCACTCAATTCAATGTTCGACACATAGAGCTCGTTGAAGTGAGCCATTAATGGCTCAATGGAAGAAGTTCAAGATGGACAAATTCACTCGATGTATTCGCCATGGAGGTCAATGAGTCGGAACATAGGAGACTTACTTAGAAGGAAATGATGATGTGGAGTCATCTGCATCGGATTCAGTTTGCTAAGTAAAAGTGTGTCAAGAGCTCGTGGATTTTGGAGACATTAAAATCGTTATAACGAGCTATTTACCGAGATCGAAAGGAGGTTAATGTGTCATGTAGGACGTGGAAAATGGATAACTCGGTGGGGTAAGTTCGATGTCACCAACCCATATATGTGAGGTATGTGGAAAGTTGCAAAGAGCTCAAGGCCTGGAAAATCTTAGGGAGGGTTGTTTTAAGTTATGTAAGAATCGGAAAGCACTTGCTCAATGTTAAAACATGGCGTCAACATGCTTAGGTGGTGAGGAAACTTCAAGAAACCCGCCCAATGTAAAAACAAAATGTGTCATGCATCTCGGTTAACAAATAGTTAGTGGGGGTACTTGATTTAATGGCCAACCAAACAAATCACAAAGCATTCAAAGCAAATTGCTAACTGCTGAACACCGAAATGTAAGCACTTGTCACCATCTTGGCGCATTGGCTAGAGATCTAATTGATGACCATCCCATCTTGAGAGAGTTTGCTGATGTGTTTCTAGGGGGGCTACCGAGGTTACCTCCACCATGTGAGATAGATATCCATATAGATCAGTTCCGGTGCGCAGAGCCTATCTCACGAGCACCTTATTGTATGACTACTCTGGGCTATGTGAGCTCAAGTTACAGCTTGAGGGCCTTCGGAGAGAAGGGCCTAATCTATCCTAGTGTATCCCCTTGGGTGTACCAAGAATCTTCGTGATGAAGAAGGATGGATCTCTACGGTTGTGTATTGATTACCGTCAAAATTGAACAAAGTAACCATCAAGAATCGTTACCCCCTTTCACACATAGATGATTTATTTGATCAGATGAAGGGGGCTATAGTTTTCTCCAAGATAGATCTTAAGTTAGGGTACCATTAGCTCAGGATTACGGAGGTTAATATTCATAAGACCGTGTTCAGTATGAGATATGGCCACTATGAGTTGAGTGGTGCCTTTTGGTTTGACAAATGCCCCGTAGTTTTTATGATTTTGATGAATGGGGTATTCAAGAATTTTCTAGATCGCTTCGTGCTCATCTTCCTTGATGACATTCCCGATTTACTCACGTACGCATCAGGAGTACCTTTTCCAGGTGTGTGCATTATTTTAGACATGGGTGCGATATTTGGGCCACATCATTTACGGGAAGTTATCATAGTTGATCCTTCCAAGATTCGAGCCATCATGGATTGGCCAGCACCCACTAGTGTGATCGAGGTGCGGAGCTTCATGGGTTTAGCAGGATATTACAGGATATTTGTGCAGGAATTTTCTAGAATTAGGCACCCCATCACTTCCCTTTAGTGGAAAGGGAAGAAGTTTTTATGGTTAGATAGATGTGAGCAGGATTTTAGTACACTGAAGGAATGCCTCACAACAGCACCTATTTTTGCAGTACTAGACCCTCAGGGCCAGTTCTATGTTTGCACAAATGCTTCTTTGGTAGGACTTGGAGGTGTGTTGATACATGAGGGCAGAGTTGTTGCTTTTGAGTCTCGCAAACTCAAGGATTATGAGTACAATTATCCGACTCATGATCTTGAGCTTGTAGTAGTTGTGCATGCCTTAGTGCGGTGGAGACATTTTCTTGTTGGCCGGATATTTACACTTGGGACTAATCACTTGAGTCTTCGCCACCTCTTCACACACCCAATGTCAACGCTTATCAATAGTGTTGGATGGAGTTACTTTGTGAGTATGACATGGAGATTAAGCATGTGAAGGGGAAGGATAATTTAGTTGTAGATGCCTTGAGTAGACAGAGACATGTTCTATGGCCACCTCGGTAGGCACGATTTGTGTAGCAGGATTTTGCGGTAGCTTCCTTAGGGAAGTTTCTACTTTGCAACCAGAGCAAAGATTGAGTCAAAAAGACCCCTTGAGGGGATATTTAATGGATTTTAATTAGAGGAAGATGCCTTCTTAGACACAGAGGTCGGATATATGTTCCTAGAGATGGAGGCTTGAGACATGACATTTTGTCAAAAGCTCATCGTGCACCTTATTCACCCATCCCGGGGTGAAGAAGATGTACACCACCTTGAGACAGTTGTATTTTTGGAGAGGAATTCAAAGAGACATGGCCTTGTTTGTGTCATGCTTCTTACAATGCCATAGGGTGAAGGCCGAGCATCAACATCCAACTAGCCTTCTCTATCCTCACGCCATACCGTAGTAAAGTGGGATACCATTTCCATGTTCTTCATCATTGGGTTACCTAAGTCGAGATACCACCACGATTCCATCATGGTCACTTTGTGGATAAATTGGCGAAAGTAGCTCATTTTCTCCGGTGAATATCACCTATACAGCCAGTATAGTGGCACAAGTATATCTTCATGATATTTTCAGATTACATGGGATTCCACAAGATTATTTTCGATCACATCCTTTGTACACTTCCCCAATTTTGGACCACCATGCAAAGATGCTCTTGGGACGAGGATCAATTTCAGCACAACATATCACCCCAGATATTGTACTTACCATATAACCATAGGAACCACTATGTTTATCCATTTAAGCTTTCATTTTCCACAAGATGAAATCAAATATGAATTGATTAATGTTTATTTCAAATACATTATGCTCGCATTTTCAATAGCGAAATAGATTATGAATTGATGAATGTTTATTTGAAATAGTTGTTGCATCAATGAATCCAATAACGTGTAAATATTGTGTAATCCAAGCCACAATCTCAATCGGTAACAAGTTATCGATAAGCTAAAATGTTTTTTTGTTTCAATGGTTATATTTGACATGCGGTGATGAAAATAAAATTTGTTTACTTACCTACAAGTAGTAATAAGAGTTATTTATTTATTTTAGATATGGAGGACCTATTATATGGGATTAAAAAAATACAATAGGAATATGTCGATCAGTTCAAAGCATGAAAGCTATCGACCTACGATGTGGTTTGTCAAAATTTATAAAATTATTATCACCATACTATGAACTGGGATTCTGGTCTGACAACATCATTTCTACTGATGTTAAAAAGATATCAATGGGCTTTAATAATAAATATCGACAATATTGTATCCAAGACTCACTTAGGGAAGGAAAATTGCAATATAGTCAAGGAATAACAATAAGAGACCTAGAAAAGGTTTGGAGTAGAAATTTTTTTCATACAGCTCTAAAAACTTTCAAGGTTTGCGTGTTACATTAGGTGCAAAGGGAAACCCTCGTAAAAATTTAATTGCGGGGATGAAAGGAAGACACAAGGATTGTACAAAAGATAAAAGGTTGATGACAATTTGTACAAAACAAATCCACAAATAGTGTCTCAGGGATTGAATGTAGTAGAGGGAATAAAATATTTGGAGAAAGAAAATTCTAAATAACTATTTATCTTTTCAAAATGTTGTTATGATGGTACTACTTAACATTGTCAATAATATATACATTCATATGTTATTATGAAAGTACTGCATAACTCTATTATATTATGTTGAGATTTTAGAAATATAAGTTGGGAGGATTTATATTTTCACTGATTATAAGATGACAATATGATTGAATAACTTCTATGGTGAATTATCAAAAAAACTTGCCCTTGAAAAATTGTAAAATAGTATTTTTTTACATTGTTCATAAAATAAATATAAAATTATACTGTATATACTTAATTGTTTTAAATATTTTTAATATAATTAATATATAAATAAATCTCTAGAAAAATTGAAAGTCATATCTAAAATATGCAAGTCATATGTGACGGTTATTTCAAATATTTGCAACTATTTTACGGATAAAAATGATTAAAAATATCTAAACAAACGTCAAATTTAACACCACGTTGTGGCCTTTGTTGCAACCATTGAAGGACAAGAGAAGATGTTCGGGATGATATTTGATCAAAACCAAATTCGAGGGAGCTTATTTTTGGAGCTTCACTATGATTTATTTTTTTAATTTGGGATCCCAGATCTTCAAGAATAGTGTTACAATAAAATTCAAATAATTCTTAATTTTTTTCTAAATTTCTATCTTTATTACAGAAATTTAAATTTATTTCATATCTATAACCAAATACATAAATAGATATGGATTGATTTTGATTAATTACATTCTCCTTTTCTAGATAGTCACCCTCTTCTAATTTCTTCAGAATATCTTTAGTAATTCTCTGGTTACACTTTGAGGTTCAATCACATCATACTGCATGAACCTAGAAGTGTCTCAAATATCTTGAATTTCATTAGCCTAGTGGCCATTAGGCCACAAGGCATTTTAATTATTCAAATCTTCATAATTTAATCTTAAAGACATTTAAACACTGATAAGAACCTTATTACAAAACATTAATAATGCCTAGCATTGATACCCCATATAAAACAAAGACATTTTCTATTTATAAAAAAGCATAAATAATACCTAGCGTCCATTATCCAATATAAACCAGAAATATGTTCTGTACATAACATCTCATAAATAATACCTAGTGTCTACTAGACCGTATAAAACATATATACATGTTATGTATATATCAAAGCCTAAATAATGCTTAGCGTCTGCTTTCCCGTTAAAATATTAAAAAATTATGTATATAACATAGCATAAATAATGGCTAGCGACATCTAGCTATTATAAAATAGAAACATATTTTGTACATAACAAATCATAAATAATGCCTAGCAGCTGATAGCATATATAAAACATATACATGTTCTATTTAGTCTAAAGCATAGATAATGACTAGCACATGCTATCCTATATAATGGATTCCAATATTTGAATTTTTGGATTCCAATATATGGGACTTTGGAGTGCAGTAAATTCTAATATATGTGATTTTGGATTCCAATATATGTGATTTTGGATTCCAATATATGCGATATTGGAATCTAATATGTGCGATTTTGGAGTCCAGATAATTCCAATATTTAACATTTTGGAATCCAAAACAAGTAGTTTTGGATTCCAATATTGGCTATATTTTTTTCTTCTTTGGATTGGAATAAGTCTAGATTTAGTGAAATAAGTGTTATATGAGGAATGTCCTTATCAAGAGATCCTTGTCATGAGCGACGAGATAACACACATGATGGAAGGAAATGATATGTTGCTATGGGTTCTCTTTACTATTAAATGTGATGAATTTGGGGATTTCTCGGTGTGGAGGATAGGCTTTGAAGGGCATAGATAGATAGACGGGTTCATTGCAGATTTGTTCATATGAAAGGATTTTTTTATATCCGATAGTGGTGGGTTCAAAGCTAGCTATTATTATTTTTATTATTGGTAAATAGTTTTTGAAAGGGACTATACCCTTGTACAACATGGCTCAAAATCCATATTTTACAAATTCAACATTTCAAAAAGAGATCAAAATCAAGATTTAAAAAATTATCATGATAGCAAATAACATTCTCGCCAAGATCACGGTCTATAATCAACATCCCTACAGCTAAAAAAAAACTAATAGACAACGACTTCATAACAACATTATTTGTTCAAAGTAGTAGCACAGCTAGGCCAACAACCCGACAGATGCAATGATGAGAGTGCACAACATGATAGAACTCATGAATTGTCTAAGACAATGGAGGGTCTATATTTTGTATATCCCTTCCTTTTCCTATCTACCACATTTCATTCCTCATTTCCTTCTTCCAATGAGATTGGAAGAACAAATTCAATTGAATTGATACGGATGTGACCCTCAGGAAGGGGCATCGAATCACAATCTATCATTGAATCAACACCCTAAGGAGAGGAATCTTGAGGTTTCTTCTCTGTAGTGTTCGGAAGCTCTTCCATGATGGGTGAGTCGATTCTTGGGGTTCCACAATCGGGTTTGTATGGGGATTGATTGTTAGATGTTTAGATAGAGAATCCTTCCACCATGCAGTTTTACCTTACATTTGGAATGTTCACAATCCTTTGAAATGTGACCAATTTGAAAGTATCACCGACATTTGAAAGAAAGACCCTCATAGTTAAATATTTGTACCCGATTCTATCACCACTTTGTAAATTGATTTACGTAGGTAGGTCTTCGGAGGTATCAAGTTCTACAAGGATTCGAGCATAAGCAGTATGGATCTAAAAGAGGTCTTATCATGAAATTTCACACATGAGCCTAGAGGATCACATATAGCAAGCAAGCAAGATATATTCCAAAGCTAAAGTTTGAGTCCTCAAAAGTAAACCCAAACAGGGTAGGTATGAAAGGAATCTTTTATGGCATCATTTTGAGATTTGTAAATTTGAAGAGGAAGGAGTGGCTTGATTATAGGCATGAGGGTTTTATTGTTGATACAAGTGATATGGTAATGAAATATTTTGAGAGGGAGGAATATTTGCTGGAATATTATAAGTGTATTGAGAGACTAATGGTTATGAGGAGGATTTTATGTAGTGATAAACATAAGGAATGAAAGTTTTGACAGGAGGTTGTGATGGTTGTGGGATATATTGAGAAGAGGTGTAATTATATTGTGAGGAAGATCTAGAGAATAATATATTTATATTTTGTATATTTTATTCCATACAAGATACATAGGCTATTATATAGCCAAAATAATAGCAAAACAACTTCCTATTACATAGGAAGGCATATATTAAAATAACATGGAAATAGTCATCTGTAACAAACTAACCATATACGTGAAGTTGTTAAAACAACTTCACTTACATAACAAAATCATATTACCCATGAAACACTAATATTCCTAACATTCCCCCTTAGTGTGAACATGGGGAAAAACAACATCTTCAACCAAGCAACATGTCACTTTGTAGCTTGCACATGGTCTCGATCCTCAACACTGATTATGGGAACTACATCATCCATGAATAGGGACCGATCAACCTATTTAGGTGAATACATGAATTGGGACCATTCAACTAGTTCACATCAACCATCAAGTCCATTTGATCGAGAAAATTCTTAGAATAGTATCAATGGTACAAATGTCCACATCATCATTATCACATGGGAAACACAAACACTATCTGCGCAGACGGGAATATGGATGCTCATCGTGGTTATTCATCACACAAAAAACACAAATAATTCACTAAAGCGATGTGCGGCCTCGAGGTAGTAACAAACTTGAGGACGTTGATCATCATCATTCCTCCATTTCCTCCATCCTCCAATCTCATGCTACTAGCTCAGCTGAATTTGACCTTGGAGCTCAACTACATACTTTGAAAAGACATCGGATTCTACCAAAAATGTGTTTGTATGGATTTTTTTATTTTTATAATATTTTGATACTTTTGACTAAAGACGATACAGGACTAATGACTCGATTTAACATTGAATAAAAAAATAGGCTTGACAAGATTGAAAAATAATTTGACAAATTTAAGTATATGCAACTCAAATGGAATAGAGTAACGGTCATCAAAATGACTCCTTTTCTTATGAAATAATACGATGACGAAAAATACTCTTTTCATAGCTCAAAGAGACAAAAAAATTTAGTGACAACAAAATTAACAATACGGTTTATAAAATCACATATATAGGTCTACCAATTGATTCTATTAAAAATCTTAATACATGGTACAATCCTACTATACAATATTTAATGAAGACCTATAAACAAACTTACATTTTTATTTTTTTTGCAATTTCAAGAGACTCATCTCCGGACTTAATACGATAATGTCTTAGCCAAAACTTCATCGATATGAGCTTGCACGTGGAGGTTTTTTCACTCACATGTCTATGAGATAAAGAGAGTTGACCCAACATGGATTTGAGCCTAGACACAAATACACTAAAAATTATTTGTAAGTAATAAAAATTAACAATCTACAAAACCATGTAGAAAATCAGTAGTCTTATACAACAAAAACATAAAATAAATAAATAGAGTACTTAAATAACTTGCATAAACAAATGAATATTTGAACCAAAATCATTGTACGTAATCTCCATTAATAAAAGCTTCATCATACTCAGAGATCCATCTCTTTACAATCAAGTTGTGCATACAATTGTGTTCTTTCAATGCACATCCTTCCTTGGTTGTGCAAATTGACACCTTTGTGTGTGCATACAAAGCAATTACAATTGATGTTATTTAAATAGAATAACTCACCCACTAACAGCTCTTCAACTGAGCATTCTAAATCTAAACTCATGCTTTAAAATAGTTGCATGCTATACATGAATTAAAACAGATTTATTTGAATTAAATCTAATGATAAAAATAAGATAAAGCTAACTTAACTAAAGCAAACTAAAAAAAGACTAAAGCTAAAATTAGCTTTCCTGAAAAACTACGGTTGGAATTAAATATGCAACACATGCATATTTCCAACACTCCCCCTTAATTTCAAACTATAGCTTTCACTCTTCTAGAGCTGTGTTTACTTTTTCAGATCTGCCATGTGCAGGATCAAAAACTCCCAAACAATATCTCAAATATTCGAAAACTTATTTTGCTAAAGCCTTTGTAAAAATGTTTGTAAACTGATCTTCGGATCTAAAAAATTTAAGGTGATTTTCCTTGTTGTTTACCAGATCCCTGATGAAATGATACCTCATATCAATATGCTTGCTCCTCTTATGAAAAACATGATTTTTGGACAACGCTATGGCTGAGTTGTTGTCACAAAAAATCATGTAGCTTCCTCTTGTTTCTATTGTAAATTTGTCAACACTCTTCTCATCCAAACAACTTGACATGCTACTTTTGTTGCTGCTACATACTCTGCTTCTGCTGAAGATAACGTGACAATGGGTTGCTTCTTTGATGCCCATGAAACCACTCCTATTACAAAGTGAAAAGTATATCCGGATGTGCTTTTCCGATCATCTATACTTCCAGCACTGTCACTATCTATATAACCAATGAGTTTGAACTCATCTAAACTTGAATAAAGAATTCCATGATTTCTTTTCCCACGTAAATACCTCAAAATTATTTTTCCAGCTTTCCAATGTGAATCTTTTGGAGATTCCATGAACCTTGATATGAGGCTCACACCATACATGACATCAGGCCTTGTGGCCATCAAATACATAAGACTTCCAACCAGCTTTTTAAAGAATGTTGGATGCACAAATGATCCTTCATCCTCTTTGCTCAACTTCAAACCTACTGCAACTAGTGTTGGTGCTGGCTTACAATTCAACATGTTAAACCTTTTCAAAACGTCACTTGCATACTTTTCTTGTGAGATAAAAAATTCACCTTCTGATTGTTGAACTTCAATACCCAAAAAATAATGCATAAGACCAAAATCTGTCATCTCAAACTCCTTCTTCATGGCTGATTTGAATGACTCTGTAGATAGATTTCTAGTAATGATCAAATCATCTACATATAAAAAAACAATTAAAATTTTACCTTGCTCATTTATCTTAGTGCATAAGGTAGGCTCACTTTGTTGCTCCTCTTTGAAACCATTCTCAATCAAATAAGAATCTATTCTCACTTGTACCAAGCTCTAGGTGCTTGCTTGAGACCATAGAGTGATTTCTTCAATCTGTATACTTTTCCTTCATGACCTTCAATATCATAACCTTCTGGTTGATTCACATAAACTTCCTCTTCAAGGAATCCATTCAATAATGCTGATTTAACATCCATCTGATAAATAGGCCATTTGTTTTGAGCTGCAATTGCTAAAACCATTTTTACCGTGTCCAAACGTGCTCTTTTGGTGCAAATGTCTCATTGTAGTCAACTCCATATTGCTGCGTAAAACCTCTTGCAACCAGCCTTGCTTTGTGCTTCGTAGTTTTCCATAAGAATTGTATTTTGTCTTGTAGATCCACTTAAATCCTATCACGTCCTTTCCTTTTGGAAGTACCATTAGCTCCCATGTCTGATTCTTCTCTATAGCATCAATCTCATCATCCATGGCTTTTTCCCAAACTTCATTCTTTATAGCCTCTTCATAATATACTAGATCGGAGCTTGAGAAAATAGTGCAAAAACTGAAAATGAACTAGTTGTATCAACATTATAATCTCACTTAGACTTCTTGTTTTCCACTGCGCGGGGAGTATTCGATGTAGGATTGCTTTGTGGTGATGGAGTAGCTTCTGGTGTTCCCTGTGGTGTCTCTTGCATGGCTGAAGATGGATGAAATCTTGGTGACCTCATTACTGTAGATGGAGGTGTAGCTTGTGTTACAACTTGTGGTGCATGTCCAAGATTTTTAGATACAGTACCTTCTTGCTCTAAATTTTCATGTGTCATATCATCATGCGAGAATAGATGTTGCTATACTCATTGTTTTCTCTATACTTCCATCCCATGCTTCATTCTCAATAAAATGTACATCCTGCTAATCACAACATTTCCATCGACTAGATTGTACAACTTGTACACTTTTGTATTCTCTGAATACCTAACAAAAATACACTTTTCTCCCTCCTTTATTGTCTAACTTCTTCCTTAGCTCATCGTGTACATGTGCATACACTATACAACCAAAAATCTAAAATGTGAAACACTTGTGTTTCTTATTAGAACCATGTTCCTAACAAGTTTCGTTGGACACTGTTCAAAATATAAATAGAAGTTGCTCTTGCTTCTTCCCAATACTCATTTGGAAGATGTTTTGCCTTCACATGCTTCTCGCCATCTCCATGATGGTTCTATTTTTACTCTCTACCGCATTGTTCTATTGTGGTGTATACAGTAGTAAACTTCATACGTATACCATGATATCTGCAAAAATTCATAAAATCATTAGAAACATAGTTACCTCCTTTGTCTGTTTTGAGAACTTTGATGTAGTATCCACTTTGCTTCTCCACTAATGCCTTGAATTGCTGAAATGTGTCAAAGGCATTTGATTTATTTCTCGAAAATAAACCCATGTATTCGTTGTGTAATCATCAATGAATGTCATAAAATAAATACAACCTCCAATAGAAGTTGTCTACATAGGTCCACATAAATCTAAATGTACAATCTCAAGTGGTGCACTTGCTCTTACTGTTTTGCCAACTGGGAATGAATCTTTGTGTTGCTTTCCCAAAATACAACCTTGACACACCCTTTCAGGTTTACGAATAAATGGCAAACCTTTAACCATATTTTTCTATGTAATAAATTCAAACCTCCAAAATTCAAATGTCCATACCTTATATGCCAAAGCCATGTTTCATCCTTCATGACTGAATGAAAAAGCTGATTATGTTCCTTGACCTGAGAACTCAACCATATTTACGTAGGAATTAGTGCGGGACTCGCTTGTGGCATGGCGCATAATTGATTTTCAATGGCACGGGACTCATCTGTTTGAGAGCATGACTCAACAAAACACCGATTCTCCTTAGCGAAGGACTTTCTTTGCAAACCGAGCTGATTTTTACGTAAATGATCTAATTTCTTCTTTTTCTCCAAGTTTCAAAATCAATGGAAACATCCTATTGCTGCTCATCTTCACTTTTGCAATCAACGAGTGCTTGGAGCTTTTTCCACAATCATGCACTCATTGTCTTCCATATAGATTCGGTATCCTTTACTGTACCAGGTTGTCCAATACTCATAAGGTTATGTTTCAAACTCCTGTAACATAGTAAACATCCGGTATACTTGTTTTCTCCCGTGTCTTGTTAGAATATTAACCGTGCCTTTTCCTTTCATAGACACAATATTGTTATTTCCAAGAGTTACATCACTCTTAACTGAATCATCCAAACTAGAAAATAAATCTAGATTAGTTGTCATGTGATTACTGCAACTTTGAATCCAACTACTATACATCACATGGACTATCTTTTGACAAATTACATCCAATATGGGATAAAGAAGGTATTGCTTTGGCAATCCTTGTGCATCACGCATAAACATAGGTTTAGAAATAGAACTTCCAACCTGATTTTGATTTTGTCTCTCCTGATCATATTGATTTTTCTTGCAATCATAAGCATAGTGTCCATACTTCTTGCAATAATGACACTAAACATGAGACTTATCTTGTCTTTGACCATAACTCTATTCTTGATTCTGTCCTCTTCCACCTGAGTTTGATGAACCGCTGCCGTCCTCTAGATGGACTTCTTCCTCTGCCTCTTGGGCTGAAACTTCCTCTTCTTTTTCCATGACTACCTGTTGTCTGAGATGCAAAAGCATGATCTACACTTGCATGTGATCTATTCATCCTCTATTCATGATTGATTAGTGATGCATGTAACTCATCAATAGAAAACTAACTCAGATCCTTAGTTTCTTCAATAACAACAACTAAAGGATCAAATTTCGTAGGCAAACTTCTAAGCAATTTTTCAATAATCCTTCTATCTTCAAGAGTCTCACCATGGGATTTGATTTGATTGACTAAGCCAACTACATAAGTAAAAAATGATTCTACAGAATCTGAATCTTTCATTGCTAAATTCTCAAAATCTCTACGAAGTAATTGTAGCTTGGCGGTTTTTACTTTCTCCTTACCTTGATATGCAACTTGTAAAGTATCCCATGTAGTCTTTGCTTGATTGGCTGTTGCCACTCTTGGAAGAATGCTTTCATGCATTGCTTGATGAATATAGAAAAGAGCTTTTCCGTCCTTCTTTCATAACTCCTTCAAAGTATCTTTCTCTACTTGAGAAAGTGCGATATCTGTTCTACATTTTTGGGCTCTGTGTACCCATCTTCAACGATCTCCCACATGTCTTGAGGTCTGAATAGCACCTTCATGGTCAATGAATAGTATTCGTAATTCTTTCCATTAAATTGTGTGCGTCTGCATGTTGGATGTAGAAGCCATAGCTTCTTACCAATTTAATAAGCTGCTAGAATAACCTCGCTTTGATACCAATTTGTAGAAAATATGCAGTCTTATACAACAAACAACATAAACGAAATAAACAGTACTTAAATAACTTACATAAATAGATGAATATTCAAACAAGCACTGTTGTGCATAATCTCCATTAATAAAAGCTTCATCATACTCGAGCTTCATCTCTTTACAATCAAGTTGTGCGTGCAACTATGTGCTTTCAATGCACATCCTTCCTTGGTTGTGTAGATTTGACACCTTTGTGTGTGCATACAAAGTAATTACAATTGATGTTATTTAAATAGAATAACTCACCCACTAACAGATCTTCAACTGAGCATTCTAAATCTAAACTCATGCTTTAAAATAGTTGCATGCTATGCATGAATTAAAACAGATTTATTTGAATTAAATCTAATGATAAAAATAAGATAAAGCTAACTTAACTAAAGCAAACTAAAACAAGACTAAAGCTAAAATTAGCTTTCCTAAAAAGCTACGGTTGGAATTAAATATGCAACACATGCATATTTCCAACAAACCAAACTATTTTAAAGAACAAGAGAATAGATATGTTACAGGCCTTAACAATATGATTTTTATGCATAGGCGATTGAAGTTTCACATCTAATATTCTTTAACACATAGATAGATGGACTGCACGCGGATGGACTATATTTTAGACAATTATCAGTGGAATGCACACACCAATGGAGGAATACGTGACAACTTATCATGAAATTCAAAGAATCGACTCAGCTCAATGTATGGAATGAAGTCTCCCAATGATACAATGGAACGAATAACAAAGGAGACATCAAACACTACAAGATTAAATCAATAGAAATAGATGGGAATACGTCTTGTGATTTGCATGGCGTCTATGATTTGATTTTTGTATCACGTATTTTACTCAACCAATTATCCTCTTGCATATGATATTTCCAATAAATAGATGCAATTACAAAGAAGACACGGGTCTGTAGGTGTGTGACAGGATGTTTGGATCTAAGACAGAATTTTTAAAGCACCTCATTCTATCTGATTCGATGTGTTGAAAAGAACCTTCACCTATATTAGTGATATTTCAATTCAAATCACACACAAAATAAACAAATAGAACTAACACCATATTACAAATCTCTCCACAATACTATTCTCTCATGAAACGAGGTAACCAAAAGTTGTAATGGCCTTGCCCTCGTTATATCTAGGAATTGATGATCCCTCCGATACAAAATCTAGGGAATAAGATTTTTCATTTTTTTATATTTTATTCCGCATACAATACATAGGCTATTATATAGCCAAAATAATAGAAAAACAACTTCATATTACATAGGAAGGCATATAAACAAATAACCTGGTAATAGTCACGGGTAACAAACTAACCATATACATGAAGTTGTTAAAACAACTTCAATTACATAACAAAATCATATTACTCATGAAAAACTATTATTCCTAACGAGAAGATGTGGTGGATTATTTTTGTGAAAGGGCGGAGTACTAACTATAACACTCTTGTTGATAGGTGGTATAAATGTGGGGATGCATAGGACTATATTTTGAATTTAAGACGTAAGTTGTTACGATGATGTAGGTGGGGACATGGCCATTGGAATCGTGGAAAGGAGGAAAATAACCAAGCTTGTAGGAGGAGGAAGGGAAAAAGAGACTGTGTTATTAGATGTAGATGACAAAATGGAAGTATATGTTTATGTATTCTACCGGCTAGATGAGGAAGGTGATGGAGCAAGTGGTTGTTGACTTGATGTGTCTTGGGATGAGATGGTGTTAAGGTTAAATCTAGTGATGGGAATAGATGAAGCAGGTGTTGAAATTATTCTATCACTAGTGGGCTAAGGAGAGATTTTTTCTATAATGGGTTGATAATCCAGTCGTAAATTTTAGAATAGTCGGAAGTGTCAATCATAGAAGATGGATAATATTTTGGATAGGTGTGATAATATATATGAATAAATTTGGCGAGAAAGGTAGCTACTAGAAGCAATTGGATTGGAGTATAAGAGTTATGCAAAGATTGGGTCACCACTCTAGAAGAACTACGAAGGATCAAGATAAAGAATTTCTGATGTCATAGATTAAGTACGGAGAATCCAAATGTGCTTGATATGTTTCTAAGGGTGGTTGTAATGGATCTTTCATGCTTGGGGTGTTTTGAAGACAATATTGTTTTCTAGTTAGAGCCATGAGTGAACAAACAAGCAATAAAGAAAAGAAAGATGGTTGTTAAGAGAAACAAAAAATCACAAATCGAAGAACACTTTTGATTATCTTGATTAACTTAAGAAAAGTGTGAAATGAAAAATGGATGAAAGGGAACTAGGAAAAAGGCTAGCTAAGGTTAGTTTAAGGTGAGTTAAAATTGGAGTCCTCGATATACCGGAAGTTGCGTGAGGCCCAAGTTTGTGTTCGTGTTGGTATAAGTTGTGTTATTGATGTCTACCCCGACTTCATAGTCTGCAGGTGATAAGGGATTTAGGTGCTTAGTCAATATACCAGCCACCAGTTATTTATAATTGACCAAAACGTTGAGTAAACTTCCTTGTTGGTGATCAAATCCAAGTAGGTATTCCTTATATCGATTATTTACATGTAATTTTGATTTATTACATGGTTAGGTTATGTGTGAGGGGAATTTTGAGAATGCAATTGTTTATCCCATAATTAGACTACGTGAGAAAGAAAAATGAAGGCTTGTTTTAAGACCCAAAAGAAAATGTTAATTTTGATGAAGACAAATCATTGAAAAAATATGATACTCTTGGAAGAAAATGAAAGATAAGAAGTGTACTGTGTTCATAATTCCTTTTCGATTTTTCTATTTTTGTGCATTTTTAATAAGTGAAAGTAAAGCACTCCAAACTAAAAAATTAGACGATTTGATAAGAAAGAAAAGAAGAAGATATAGAATATGATAAAGAAGGGACTAAATGGTCTTACCCGATGTGCTGAAATGTTTAAGGTGGATTTCAATTTATCTATTATATGAACAAAAAACCAAAATCTCATATGACGATAGGGTTTAATGATACCTACATCAACAATTCAATGTCGAGATGTGTAGATGTAAATGGGTGTGAGACTCTTTCTTATAATGAATGAGATAAATCTGTATAGAAAAGGATAGCTAGACAAGACATATATAAGATAAGGATATGATAAGTTAATAAAAAGGTAGATCTTAGTAACCAAAGGGATTCCTTCTCATCTTATAAGAAAGTGATAATGATAGCAAGATAATAGATAATAATAGGATGATTCAAAATTCAAAGTGATAGAAAGATCCTTCTCTAAATGATAGGTGTCCTAGGTGAGGGCGATGAAAAGCTTCAAAATCCAATAAGTAATCGAACTCGGCTTATTCTATAGTATCGTGTTCTTCACATATGACCTCAAGTTGATCTTTGATGTCTTAGACATAGGGTGTAAACAAGATGATATAGAGGTTGAGTTCATGTGTCATGTCAAATTGTTCTGTTAGTGCAAAATCACAACACCCCACAGATATACGCAACTCGATGGGTTGAGAATCTCGAGTGTGATTTGCATAACATGGAGCTTTTTCCAAAGTGTGGGACTTTGCAATCGTGAAAGATCTCTCGGATGAAGTCCGGTTCCTATTCCTCTATTCAGGTGCACACATAAAATTTATAGAGGATCTATTCTAAAATCTATTCTAACTTGCCAAGGAGATAAGGTTAAGAAGATTCAAGAAATTAAACGTAAACTAACAGAGGTGATGCACCAAAGGAATGATAAACACTGAATTTTCTATTAAACATAGTCCATTAAAATGTAATACAACGACCATGCACAGATAACCAATATTGCAATGAAAGATCATAGAAAGGTAATGAACACAAGAGAGGTTTGAAATAATCCACAGGCATGTATTATTGCTTCACAAATTGATGCAGAACATTACAATGGCCAAGAGGTAAAATCTTGCATTACAGTCTTAATGGAAGGTTTGAACTCCATGAATTCATCTACAGACTAGAGAAGAAGGGAGGGTGCAAAACCAAAATGCCCAACCCTTTACAATGAGACAAGCTCTTACCTTTATAGATGGAGCGAAGAGAGGAGAAGAAAAGAAGGCTGGAAATCTGATTTGAAAGCTCAGCCACCAGCCATCAATGCCCTTGAAACTCCACCTACAATTTGTGAAGTCTGTCTCTCCATGTCTATTTTGTGTGTTGAAGAAGGAAGAATGGTGGATCAAATCAAATCTGATCTGGTTGAAGCGATTAGATCACATATTAATGGTGTGAAAGACGTTTTCTAGATTATCACCCACCAAATCCTACTGAAAATAATATTTTATGCTTCCATGGCGTAGAGGAGGTTGATATCTTTCCAACGGTACCAAATTTATTGAATTTCGAGCACTAGATCAAAAGTTATGCCCATTTGAATATTTGAATTGAATCCGTACAAAAATGGTGAAAAAACCAGGTTTTACAAAATGGATCCATGGGCCTGAAATTCACTTTTGCACCTTTTGCAAAAAAATGCAAAATTATAAAAAACCTCCTGCACCACCGTAACCATGAAATTCACTTTTTTCCCAAAAACTCCACAGCCCAAAATTGAAATTGCGCCTTTTGCGCAAAAATTACAAAAGTGCAAAAGTTTCCCTCAAGCTCGCGGCTCTGCAATTTGCAACCTTCCATTTGAAAAGTCTTGACCAGGCTGCAGTGGCAAATGTAAACTACACCCTTTGCACAAAAGAGCAAAAGTGTAAAAATCCTCCACAGGCCCGCGCCCGAAACTTCACTTTTGGCGAAAAGACCCTTCAGGCTCGAAAGTTTAGTTTGGCAAAAAAACCTCCGTGGCCCTGCATATTTGTGACTTTGCACTTGGAAAAAGAACCTCTACAGGCTCATAGGCCCGCACTTGAAAACTTCGCTATTTTACGAAAATTTGTAGGATTTCCAAAATGCCCCATAGACTCACTGCCCGAATTTACACTTGAGAAAATTTCCTCCATGCCCCCGCATATTCACTTAGCAAAATAAATCATCCCCGAGCTTTCAAACCATTCATTGTAACTTGTGCCTTTTATGAAAAGTGAAAAATTCCAACATATCTCTTGCCAACCCACAACTAAAATTTTCCCCTTTGGCGAAAAGTTTTCCCTAGGCCCGCAGGTCCGCATTTGGCAAAAACTCCTTCCCAGTGCCGACGGCCCATAACTTGCAAAATATGAAGAGTTAAAAGGACTTCTTTACATTTTCGGAAATGGGAATAAATTTCCTATCTGATGATGATGTTTCCAAGAAACCCTAAGTGCTTAAAATATATAAAAATTAGATTGAATCAAGAAAGGGGGAAAAGGGGGTTAGTTGATTAAAAAATAAGAGTGAGCTTATTTTAGACAACAATTTGGCGACTCATATGGGGGCATATTCCTACTAGATGAGATGATCCATGGCCTTGAAGAATCCATTGGGCATGGAGTCTATCTAGTAATTTCAAATCTGGTTGATGTGAATCCAGCTGCAAGAGGTTGAAATACCTCAAAAAACACACATAAATAGCTTTGCAAATAAAACTAGGAGTTTTAAAATAGCTTACTTCTCATTATGGAATTCACACTTATCTATTACATCATTACAATCCTCCTTTTATTTCAAGACTACTCTAAAACCCTAAAATGCCAACAAACCCTAAAATGCCAAAAAACCCTAAAATGCAAAACAACTTGGATTGACCCCAAAATTTGCATGCCAAATATGCATTCATAAATTAGGTCTCACGCGAAATTTGGACTTATTATGACAAGCACAAAAAGTTATTAAAGTTCTAAGACCTAGTCAAAAGCAGAAAAAATTCAGGAGCCAATTTTAGGCCACTAGATGAAGGAATCCGAGCCCAAAAACATGCCAAAATGGGCACAACTCTTGCACTTGCAAAGTTAACACCAGCATAGTACTAATGTATATCTACCACCCTATAAAATTTCAGGATGATCCAACGGTCGGATCAAAAGTTATGGTCTCTACAAGTTATGCTCCCGCATCATTCTCCCTGGTTGAAAAGAATTTAGCTCCTGCGAATTCATTGTGACAGAACTCATCTAATTTTTCACTATCAATTTTCCTCAACTCCCACTCAGGAATCCAAGTATTTTCTTCTTGCTGCAAACCTTCCCACTATACCAAATATCTATTGTAGCTCCCATGTCTAGTAGTGATTGTCTTTTGGTCCAAGACACACATTACCCTCTCCTTTTTCTTCTTCGGCAACTTCATTGCTTCCAGTTTATTTCTTCCTCCTCTCGCAACATTTTCATCATGACCTGGAAACTTATATAAGTCAGAAACATTAAAAACTGGTGAGATAGCAAAGTTTTCAGGTAGCTCCACCTTGTAGGCATTATCACTCATTTTCTTCAGAATCCTACATGGCCCAATCTTCTTATACTTGAGTTTATTATATGTCCCCTTTGGAAACCTCTCTTTCTAAGATGAACCATCACCATATCTCCTTCTTCAAATACACTTACTCTCCTACTGGCATCTGCAGCTATTTTATATTGTGCATTACTCACTTTCAGCTTTTCCCTCACTTCATCTTGCAGCTGTAGAATGTGTTCTGCAAATGCTTCTGCATCATCACTGGTTTCATCTTCACTGGTAGAACAATTAGATCTAGGACCCCCTTGGGATTCCTACCATATACAATACTGGAAAGGAGACCTCCTATTGACTCCGTTTACAAAGCTATTATAGGAAAACTCAGCTTGAGGTAAAGCTAAGTCCCATTGTTTTGGATTTTCTCCAACTATACAATGTAGGAGATTTCCCAAGCTTCTGTTCACTACTTTCGTCGCCCATCGGTCAGGGGTGAAATTCACTACTGAACTGTAGTTGTGTCCCCAATTTCTTCCACAGATTCCTCCAAAAGTGACTCAAAAACTTTGTGTCCAAATCTGAAGTGATCATTCTTGGAATTCCATGCAATCTAACCACTTCTGAAAAAACAAATTTTTTAATTCTAGAAGTATCATTAGTTTTTTTACAAGAAATGAAATGCGCCATCTTAGAGAATCTATCAACCACAACAAAGATAGAATCATTCCCTCGTTGTGTGTTAGGAAGCCCTAACACAAAATCCATACTCAGATCAACCCATGGCCCTGTAGGGATAGGCAATGGCATATACAACCCAGTATTCTATGCATGGCCCTTAGCCATTTGACACACTCTACATCTTCCTACAACCCTACTTATGTCCCTCTTTACCTTTGGCCAATAATAGTTTTCTATAACAAGAGAAATTGTCTTACTTATATTTTTCTACAACAAGAGAAATTGTCTTACTTATATTTTTCTACAAAAGTATATTCTTACAAAAATGAAACCCATTTTGCATGCCTACTATTTAGTTTCTTTTGTGTGTTTACATACCTCAAGGCTTCATGGTTAGTGAAGAGTAAAAATTCCTTTGCTACCAAGTAATGTCTCCAAGTTTTTAATGCTTGAACAATAGCATAAAATTCCACATCATAAGTAGAATATTTCCTCCTAACTTCATTTATATTTTCACTAAAGAATGCCACAGTCATCCTTCTTGACTCAACACAGCTCCAATCCCAACATGTGAGGCATCACAGTCAACCTCGAAGACCTTGCTAAAATCGCACTACCAAAACAAAGTGCTTCGACACTTTCTTCTTAAAAATTCAAAACTATCTCTGTTCTTTGTATTGGTCCATAAAAATCCCTCCCTTTTGTACACTCTGTTATGGGTGCAACAATGCTACTAAAATTCTTGATGAACTTCCTATAAAAATTTTCCAATCCATGAAAACTATGAACCTCTGTCACATTCCTTGGAATAGGCCATTCCAAAATTGCCTTTACTTTTTCCTCATCCATCCTCTAATATGAAAAACCCCAAAAAAACAAGACTCTTATGAAGAAATCTACACTTATTTAAGTTTGCATATAGACTCTCTTTACGTAACAAGTCTAACACCAATTTCATATGTAACAAGTGTTCTTCCACTGTCTTATTGAATATCAAAATATCATCAAAATAGACAACAACAAACTTACCATTGTATTCTCGGAGTACTACTGTTCATCAACCTCATGAATGTACTGGGTGCATTAGATAACCCAAATGTAATCACCATCCACTCGTATAATCCATCTTTTATTTTGAAAGCAAGTTTTCCATTCGTCCCCTTCACGGATTTGGATCTGGTAGTAACCACTCCGTAGGTCAATCTTGCTAAAATATCGGGCTCCCGCTAGCACATCCATCATATCATCCAATCGTGGAATTGGGAACCGATACTTAATTGTGATCTTATTTATGGCTCTTTTTGTCTACACACATTCTCTAGTCTCCATCTTTTTGGGAGTCAATAGTGCTGGAGTTGCACATGGACTCATGCTTTCTCTCACTAACCCTTTATGTATTAGATCTGTCACTTGTTTGTTCAACTCTTCACTCTGTGTTGGACTCATCCGATAGGCTGCTGGTTTGGAAGGGCCAATCCATGGGATCAAATCAATATGGTGTTGAATATCTCACTTTGGAGGTAACCCATCTGGTAGCTCATCTGGTATGACATATTTATATTCTTTTAGTATCTTTTTATTGCAACAAGTATATTAAAGTATTCTTTCTCCAGCTTCTTTGACATTAGTGCATAACAACATCCATCTTCTTCCATTTCGTAACAAACTCTTTTGTGGCCAATAATCCCTCACTCTTCTCTTCTTCCTTGAAGGGTAACAAGACCACCTTTACACCATCCTTCCAAAAGGTATATGTATTTTTCCCTCCATCATGTGTAACCTTTCTATCATATTGCCAAGGCCTACCCAAATAATATATGGCATGCATCCATTGGGATAACATCACACCACACCTTATCCTTGTAGGTATTCCTAATTGAAAACTTTATAAGGCATATTTATCTATGGTTACTTCATTTCCTTTCTTGATCCATGATATACGATAGGGATATGGGTGCTTCTCACATTTCAGATTCAGTTTATCAACCATTACAATTGAAACCATATTTTCACAACTACCACCATCAATAATAATTTTACATACCTTTCCTCCAGAGGTGCATCTTGTTCGAAATATATTTGTTTAAAGCCACGAATCAGCTCCAACAACATCATGTTCTTTCTCCTTCCTTGGGACAATCATCATCCTCCTTATCATGAGGGTTTCACCCAAGTCTGCAGCAACCTCCATTTCTTCTTCCTCTTTAGCCTCAACCAGATTCACTCGTGGTTTTTCTCCTTGCCATCTATCTTGTGTAGGATAGTACGGACACTCAAAAGCTCATGCCCCTCTTCACCACATCTGTAACATGTATATTGCCTTTGGGGGCTATTCCAGCCCCGTCCTCCATTATAACCTCTTCCCCTCTAAAACCCCTACCTCTTTGGTAGTTACCATGGATTTGACCAGAATCTTCATGCCCTTCTATATTAGAGGATTCACCTTTTGTAGATTCAAACCTACCCATGCCCCTCATTGGAGATGTTGATGGGCCTCTCTTCACACCTTTTCTAAAATTATTCCTCTTATTATTTTCATCTGCCTTTAATGCAAGTTGATAAGCATCATCTAGGCTATGGATCCGGAGCATACTCAGCTCATCTTGTATGGTGTAACTCAATCCATTTGTGTACCATGTAGCATTTTGTTCTTCGGACTCTTCCTGTTCCACCCTAATTGATAAGTTATAAAATTCATTAGTATACTCCTCAATGTTGAGATCCTTTTGTCTTAGGTTTTGGAAACCTTCGAAAGAGTGTCTGAGCATAATCTACAGGAAGAAACTTTTCTTTCAACTTCTTTACCATTTTATTCCAGTTTCGGATCTTTCCCTTTCCATTCCTTTGTCTTTCATTTTGTAGGTGATCCCACTAGATCAATGCATGTCTGACCAACTTAGTGCATGCAAACTTAACCTTCTTCTCCTCTGAAAGGGTTTTCCACTCAAATAATTTTCCATGCGATTTGTCCAAATCAATCAACTCCTTCATCGTAACCCTCCACCATAATCAAGAACATTAATCTTGATGCCGTCATTCTTTCCCTCTAAAGCCTTGATCAATCTCTCCTCAAATGGTCTCTCATTCAAGGTTTCTTCGTCTCTCTCATTTTATTCTTCATCTCCTCCTTCATTCATTAATGGAGGCTCTTCTTCAATATCACTATCTGGGTTTGCATCCCCATTTGCATGTCTCCTTCTAAGGCGGGTAACTTCTCCCGTGAGCTCAACAACTTGTCTCTGTAGCTCCTGCATATGCCTATTCATTTGGGCATAACCTCCCCTCCCGCGTCTAGCCATGGTTATATAAAATAGAGGTAAAACTACACAAAAAATGTAATATGTTACCTTAACTATTTCCAAGATCAAAATCCATCTCTGATACCAATTGATGTGAATCCAGCTACAAGAGGTTGAAATACCTCCAAAAACACACATAAACAGCTTTGCAAATAAAACCAGGAGTTTCAAAATAGCTTACTTCTCATTCTGGAATTCACACTGATCTATTACATCATTACAATCCTCCTTTTATTTCAAGACTACTCTAAACCCCTAAAATGCCAACAAATCCTAAAATTAAAACAACTTGGATTGACCCCAAAATTTGTGTGCCAAATATGCATTCATAAATTAAGGCTCACACGGAATTTGGACTTATTATGACAAGAAAAAGAAAAGTTATTAAAGTTCTAAGACCTAGTCAAAAGGAAAAAACATTCGAGAGCCAATTTTAGGCCACTAGATGAAGGAATCCGAGCCTGAAAATGTGCCAAAATGGGCACAACCTTGCAGGAAATGTTGACCCCAACATATTACTAATGTATATCTACCACCTTGTAAAATTTCAGGATGATCCAATGGTCGGATCAAAAGTTATGATCTCTGCAAGTTATGCTCCCGCATCACTTTGGTGTGGAACCGCCTTCCGCCGCATGTACACTTATCTTTGCAAGAAAATCTTGGATTCAAGATTTTTGAAAGTAAAGAGTTGTCAGAAACCTAGAAGCTTCTCCCTCATTTGATTTTCTGCAAACCTAATCTATTGGAGTGCAATGAAAACATCAAGACCTACTCCAATATGGATACTTTACTGATTTAATTTCTTGTGGCCACAAGTCTCTTCCATGAGTGAGATGAATTGTATACAAGCATACACCAAAAGCAATAGAACATGTGCACCAACACTTAGGGAAATTGAAACCTAAACTATAACAAGACAATGTGCATACACACTTGGAAAATTTGAAAAACTTTGCTAATATTTACAAAGGTGAGAAATTCTCCTTTTAATAACAAGTGTTTGAGGTAGATCCCATTGACTGGAATCTGCAATTCTTCGCCATCCAACTTAGCCAACCGGAAGGCATTGCTACCTTTGCATTTGGTGATCATGTATGGACCACTTCATATGGCATCAAACTTGGAATGCTTTCCGAATTTTCATGGTCAGCATCCCACTTCAGTACCAAGCCTCCAACTTGGAATGTCCTTAATTTAGCTTTCTTGTCAAAGCTCTTCTTGATCAATGCTTGATCTTTCTCCATGATCTGCATTGCATGTTCTCTTGCTTCTTCTACTCCCATTAGCTCTGCATACCTGATTTCCATAGGCTCAAACTCGGCTAGTTCCAACTGTTTCATGAGCTCCAAAGTGGGCAGATCTAATGATATGGGCAACACTTCCTCTTTTCCATATACAAGCTTGTATGGAGAGCTTCCTGTAGACCTTTTGTATGTGATCCTATCATCCCATAAATCTGATTCAAGCTTTATGTCCTAAGTCTTCTCGATTCACATCAAGGGTCATTCTGATGATTCTTAGTAAGTTTTGTTTGTGGACTCTACTTGGCCATTACCCTGAGGGTAATAGTTTGATGAAGTGCTAAGGTATATACCATTCTTGACAGCCCATTCGGTGACTCTTGTATCAAGAAATTACAATGCATTATCTGATATGATAGTGGCAGGGATTCCAAACCTAGTGACTATCCCTTCATAGAAATCTAAGATATTGGATTCATTTGCCTCCTTAAGTGCCACTGCTTCAGTCCACTTGGTGAAATAGTATGTTGCCATAAGTATCCACTTGTGGTCTTGACTTGAATGTGGGTTAATCACTCCTATGAAGTCTAATCCCCATTGCATGAATGGCTGATCTACTGAAATTGGATGAAGGGGTAGGGATGCTAACCTTTCTTTCCTTGTGAAGAATATGCACTTCTTGCATTTCTTGATCCATGAGTAGCAATCACTAAACACCGTAGGCCAATAGTAACCAGCCTTCATGATTTTGAGAGCTGTTACTTAAGGAGCAAAGTGGCCTCCTACTTCTCCATCATGGAACTCATGCAACACCCTCTCAATTTGGCCTATCCCAATGCACCTCAATAGAACACTATTGATGTCTTTCTTGAACAAAACACCATTGACAAGCACATATGGAATGGCTTGTAATCTGAAGTATCTCCTCTTTGCTTTTCTCATTTCTTGAGGGCATAAACCTATTTGGAGATAATGCACCAAGTCTTGGGTCCAACATGGAATGGGTGTACCATTAGCTAGCCATTCTTGATCATTTTGTAGTAGCAGGACAGCCTCTTCTTCTCCTTTTGACTCATCATGTTGTCTGGAAGTGAGCTGTTCACACAACCCTTTGCTATGAACCAGCTTGGTCACCTTGATTTCAATATCATATTCCATTACTCGAGTGATCTAACCTACTCTCTTCTCATTCAAGTCCTTGTTTAGGAGAAAGTACTTGACACCAACATGAGACACCAACAGTTGAATCTTATTGTTTGAGACCAAGTTTCTGAACTTCTTCAAACTCCTAATGACAACAAGGACATGCTTTTCAATGAAAGAATACTTTACTTCATAATCTTCCAAGCTCTGACTGAAGAATGCTATGGGCTGTTCTGAACCTTCTCTATTCGGCTATACTAAGATAGCTGAGATTATGTTTGATCCTCCAAAAGCATACAACATGAAGTCCTTTGAGAAGTTTGGGTTGATAAGAGTTGGAGCTTGTGATATTGCATGCTTGATGGCCTCAAAAATCTCTTTTCCTTCTGCTATCCATTTGAATGCAAGACTCTTCTTCAACATCATTGTCAAAGGCTTCACAAGAGTGAAAAAATTAGGCACAAATCTGCGAGAAAAATTTATCCTTCCCAAGAAGCTTTGGATAGATTTCTTGTGATGTGGCAATGGAAGTGTTTGGATGGCTTCAACCCTCTCGGGATCAATTTTCAACCGTTCCCTTGAGACAATGTGTCCCAATAATTTTCCCTCGTGCACTAAGAATACACACTTCTTTGGATTCAATGACACTTTGAATCTTCTACATCTTTGAAATACTTTCCTGAGGTGAAAGAGGTGGTCTGCTGCATTCTTTGAGAAGACAGTGATATCATCTAGATACACCAGCACTATCTTGTTGATTAAGCCTTTGAATGCCATGTCCATAGCTCACTGAAATGTTGCTCGGCATTTGACAATCCAAATGGCATCTTCTTATAAGCATATGTACCCCATTTGGTGGTGAAGGATGTCTTGAACTGATCTTCTTCTTTTACCATTATTTGATTATAGCCTGAGTAGCCATCTAGAAATGAAAACCTCTCAGAGCCAACTACAACTTGCAATATTTTCTCCATCGATGGAAGTGGTAGTGATCTTTGAGTGATGCTCTGTTTAGATCACGGAAGTCTACACACAATCTGATTTCTCCATTTCTTTTCCTCACAGGCACCAAGTTTGCAACCCAACTTGAATGCTTGATAGGGAAGATGATGTTAGCCTCAATTAGCTTGTTCAACTCTTTTCTCATGAGAGGTTCAATGTGAGGGTTTATTGGCCTTTGCTTCTATTTGAAAGGCTTGGATTCAGGTTTTAATTCAATTGTATGCTTAGCCAATCTTGAGTTGAAACCTCTTAAATCCTTATAAGTCCATGCAAAACATTTGGGAATTCTTGAAAAAGTTAAACAAATCCAGTTTTCTCTTGTGGAGTACTTACTTTGGAAATTTGCAATGTCTTTCCTTCATCTACTAAAATGATCTCTGAGTCTTCACCCTTTACCTGAATGTTTTCTTTCTCCTTTTGGAACTGATCATTTGTGTTGAAGATTGACTCTCGAGGTTACAATACCTTTTCATAATTTGTTAGTTCTCGGTTGCACCACTTGGTCTCCATATCTGCTGTTCTAATTTTTCTTAGTTTCTAGAGGAGAACTCAAACTTATTCTTGTAGAAAATTGACAATTTTCTGATCATTCTCGAATACCCTGCTAACTTGTGTTATTATCTCGAGACAATGGCCTTAAAACCACATTGCTATGGGGCTGAGACTTATCACTTTTTATACTTTCTATTACATCAAATGCTGCCCCAATTGCTTCCGGTTTGTCTCTTTGCATCATTCTTTTTCACGGTATGGACACGATGTTGAAAGCTTCAAAGTTCTCAACGAGGTCCCATACCTGGTTTTTATAGCTCCTGAGTAGGTCATTCTTTACAACATGTTTTCCTCTGACTTGGTTCACAATCAGCTCACTATCACCAAATATTTATAGATTCTTAATGCCTCTCCTCCTGGCCTAATGAAGTCCATGAATCAAAGCCTCATACTCAGTTGTGTTGTTTGAGCAAGAAAATTGGAAGTGAAAAGCTGAGTAATATCTTGTGCCTTGAGGTGAAACAAGCATATCTCCTCCTCCTGCACCTTGTCTACTTCTTGAGCCATCAAAGAACAATTTCCATACCTCATTATCATCCTTGTGGTCTAGCTTGATGACGCTAGGGAGAGGATGATTCTCTTCATGTAAGCAATAGAATCCTAATTCAGATTCTTCCATTTCTTTGTAAGGGTCAAAGCATGCCTCTTGTTCACCCATTCATCAAGGGTAAAGTATGGAATACATCCAACCTTGGTATCAACTTCATGGGTGCTTAGATAATCCTCTTGATCAAATCTTTGAACAATTTGCATTGATTGGACTTGGTGTATGAGGCTTAATATGGAAGTTTGTAATAGGATCATATATGATTATAGCCTTAGCTCCATACCTTATTTTGAATAACATGTGTGACCAATCAGTAGACAAATAACCTCCAATTTTAGTAGTGAAGTCTCTTGACAAGCACAATACAAAGAGTGGTGGTAAGTATATGACTGATACATCTTGCAAGATTGTCACATTGGGACGTACATGCAATGTGAAGCTCAAATATTTGATTACTCCAACCGTTGTTACTATTGTACCATCCAATTGTACCACACCTTTGGAAATGACTTCATATTGAAGACCCAACTGATCAGCTATTTGTTTTTGTCATCACAGAGCTACTTTCTCCAGAATCAATCATGCAATTATGCACCAATTTATCTCCAATGATCAATGAGATATAGAATGGTGGGGGCTTCAAATTTTTACCTTGTTGTCCTCCATGATTTCCTTCAGGATGAGCTACATTGGTAAGCACTTTCTCTTGCTGATTGGGTGACTAATTTGATGTTGACCAATTTTCCATAGCAACTTGCAATAGGTATCTTTGTCTGAGATAGCCAATGATTCACAAATTGAGATTTTTACATTTGTTCTTTTCATATCCTCAATGATATTGAATGGAGATGAGCTATCTCTATGTTCCCCTTTTCCTTGCATATTCTTCTCTTGCACATGGCTTGTTACAACTGGCACTTGAGCTGGTCTAAGGGGTGGCTTGGGCTGACCTTACACATTGGGAGTTGCACTTTGATTGCCAATACCTTGTGGAGTAATAGAGGGTTTTGGATCACTTGAATTTGATGATTTTCCCTCTCCAATATTCCTTTTCTTGGACCGTGTATTGGCTGCTACACTTTGAGAAGGGGTTTGATTTATACCACAAAAATCTTCAGCCTACCAATTGACAAGTGTTGTCTCATTTGGAGGTGCCTCTTGCTAAGATGCTCCCTACTACTGATTTCCTTCTTGGCTTGTCTCTTGTTCTACACCAGTTGTTGTCACCATAAGGGCTTGATTCAAAGTACCATTAAAACACATTGACTGGTTATGAGGTTGATTGCATGGGAAACACCAGTCATATTCTTGAGCCATGTTATTTTGCACTAGTACCAAGGCTCTAGATGTGGATGTAACATTAGGATTGTAAGGCTAGAATGGTCTATTGGCAGGAGGTTTTACTTGGTTCTGATTTATAGCTTGAATAGGTGGCCTATTAGGCTGATATGGGGTCTATTGGGTTGGGTTTGAGGCTGATATGATCTAAAATTTTGAGCTTGCTACCTCTTAAGTGTCACCAACTCATTACCCAAATTTTGTAGTTGCTTCATGACTTCTTGGAGCTCATTTGAGGTATTGGAAGATGAAGTAGAAGATTCAGTTGAATTTTGATTTCTTGGAGTGGGAATGGGAGCTAATGTGGGTGCTTGACTAGTGCTTGGAGCTCCTAGTTATGGATATAGAGGCATAGGTGGCCTAGGTGCAAGCTTACCAACTTGGATTAAGAAATTTTCAGCTCTAATAGAAATGTTATAGGCCATGGGTAAATTTATACCTCCCATGGATTGAATCATCATAACAATATCAAAATTTAAAGATTTAAGAAAGTATAGAAAAGCACCTTCAACTGTTGGTCTCATGGCCAATGGAATCCTATCCCATGTTCTTTGAAATCTGAAGTTAAAATTTGTCAATTGTTCATTAGGGTCTCTCTTAATGGTTGTCAATTATTCCAATAGAGATAGGCTATCCCCCTTTTCTCCAAATTGATTGTGAAGAGTTGTGCATGAATGGTCCCAATTCTCTATAGAGCCTTTCTATTAGAATCTGAACCACTGCAAATCTTTACCCTTGAATGAAGAGGCTAAAAATTTGACTGCAATGTCCATCTCAATGATTTCATGAACTACATCGACATTTGCAATGTCTTAAATGTGGTCACTAGGAGTAGTTTGGTTTTCTCCAGTGAAATATGGGATGTTCTTCAATGCTGTAAGTGGAACTGGATTTTTTGCATTGAGAGCAAGTGGGCTGCTGCCCGTGAAGTTGACATAGGGATTGGGCTGTGCCATCCTTATTGGTCGAACAAATCTAGTTGATTGAATGAAAGGCCTTCCAGGTGGAGGTGTTGATAAGGTTTTATTTGGTGGATATGGATACCTTTGAGCTCTTCTTCCCCTTCTCCCTCTGTCAGAGAAAAGTACGAGATAGACAAGAAATCCTTCTTCTTAGTTCTTGATCTAGTTTGAATTCTTCTCATGAATCTGCTAAGCCTAGGCTCACAAAACCAATGGACTCTACCTCTTTTAGAGTCACCAGATGTGCAATTCAAAGCTTCTCACAAGTTGAATACTTACAAAAAGTGCACATCAGTCTTTCTACAATTAAAATGAAGACCTTCTGGTCCCACCGGGTGTGCCAAAACTATTAGTGCAAAATCACAGTACCCCTGAATTTCTGCAACTTGATGGGTTAAGACTCTCGGTGTGATTTTCATAACATCGAGCTTATCCCAAAGTGTGGGACTTTGCAATTGGGAAAGCTCTCTGGATGAAGGTCAATTCCTATTCCTCTGTTCAAGTGCACACATAAAATTTGTAGAGGATCTATTCTAAAATCTATTCTAACTTGCCAAGGAGATAGGGTTAAGAAGATGCAAGAAATTAAACCTAAACTAACAGAGGTGATGCACCAAAGGAATGTTGAACACCGGCTTTGCTATTAAACATAGACCATTAAAATGTAATACAACCACCATGCACAGATAACCAATATTGCAATGAAAGATCAGATAAAGGCAATGAACACAAGAGAGGGTTGAAATCATCCACAAACATGTATTATTGCTTCACAAATTGATACAGAACATTACAATGGCCAAGAGTAAAAAAATTGCATTACAGTCTTAATGGAAGGTTTGAACTCCACGAATTCGTCTGCAGACCAGAGAAGAAGGGAGGGTGCAAAACCAAAATGTCCAACCCTTTATAATGAGCCAAGCTCTTACCTTTATAGATGAAGTGAAGAGAGGAGAAGAAAAGGAGGTGAAAAATATGATTTGGAAGCTTAGCCACCAGCCATCAATGCCCTTGCAAATCCACCTACAATCTGTCGAGTCTGGCTCTCCATGTCTATTTGGCATGTTGAAGAAGGAAGAATGGTGGATCAAATCAAATCTGATCTGGTTGAAGTGATTGGATCACGTATTAATTGCGTGAAAGACATTTTCTAGATTCTCACCCACAAAATCCTACTGAAAATAATATTTTATACTTCCAGGGCATAGAGGAGGTCAAGATCTTTAGAATGGTACTAAATTTATCGAATTTCAAGAACTGAATCAAAAGTCATTTCCATTTGAATATTTGAATCGAATCCATACAAAACAGATCCGTGGTCCTGAAATTCACTTTTACACCTTTTGTGAAAAAAAAAAAAATTTATAAAATAAACCTCATGTAGCCCGTAACCATGAAATTCACTGTTGCCCAAAATCTCCGTGGGCCAAAATTTAAATTGCACCTTTTGTGCAAAAATTGCAAAAATGCAAATGTTTCCCTCAAGCCCGCGGCTCCGCAACTTCACAACCGTCCATTTGAAAAAGTCTTCATCGGGCCCGCGGGCTGAAAAACTTAAACTACACCCTTTGCGCAAAGAGAAAAAGTGAATAAATCCTCTACAGCCTCCACCCTCGAAACTTCACTTTTGGTGAAAAGACCCCTCAAGCTTGAAAGTTTACTTTGGAAAAAAACCTCCGTGGTCCCGCATATTCGTGACTTTTCACTTGGCAATAAAACCTTCGCGGGCTCACGGGATCGTACTTAAAACCTGCACCATTTTGTGAAAAGTTGCAAAAGTTCCAAAATTCCCCGCATACCCGCCGACCTGAATTTACATTTGCATAAAATCTCTCACAACCCCGTATATTCACTTAGCAAAAGAAATCATCCCCAGGATTTCGGACCCACAATTGTAACTTATGCCTTTTGCAAAAAGTGTAAAATGCCAACATATCTCCCGCCGACCCGCAACCACAATTTTCCCCTTTGGCGAAAAGTCTTCCCCAGGCCCACAGTCCGCATTTGGCAAAAAATCCTTCCTAGGCCCGTCGGCCCATAACTTGCAAAATATGAAACTTTTGAAGGACTTCTTTACATTTTTGGAAAGGGGAAGAAATTTCCTAAATGAAGAATATGTTTTCAGGAAACCCTAAGTGCTTAAAATATATAAAAAATCATACTGAAGCACAAAAGGGGTGAATAGGGGGTTAGTTGACTAAACAATAAGAGTGAGCTTATTTTAGACAACAGTTACCACACTACAAGTTGTGAAACAATAAAAAGGTCATATATGCTTATAATAAATGTGCCTCACTGGTATAATTATGTAAAGAGAGAAAAAACATGAAAATAGACATATTCAATAAGAGTCATATTGATATATTGATTGCAAAAATGAAGAAATCGATAAAAGTATTGAAATGATGGGGATCACTATAGATTCTATATGGTCACAAACGATTAAGATGAATCACTTGTGATTCTTGTGAAAATGATTGAGTATTTGATATTATGAAAATTAAATATAAACAAGTGATTTATGACTTGATATTGGATGTAATGTAATAAAATGAAAAGCGGAATATGGAAATGAAAGACAAGGACTTACCTTTGTTGATGAATACTTAAACAATGAGGCCATATGATTCTTATAGAGATGGTAGAGCTTGAAGGATGTGAAAAGGATGTTGAAGATGCCAAGATGAGATTAGTGATTTATTTTAGGTACTTAGAAAACAAGAACTTCCCTACAAAATGTTTGAGGATCCCATTCAAAATGTATGATGTTCCTTGTATAATTATCGGTGGTTAGCTAAAATTGTAGGAGATGCGGAAAAATGGAGAAAACCTACTTAGAAGTGGTTTCAACCACTTCAAAAGTATTAAATTGGGTATGGGGGTGGTTGAAGATGGTTTGGAAGAGGTCGAGGGTGTTACGAGGTTAGATGGTTATGACCAAAATGGGCTAGGATGAGTTATAGGTGTTTTGGTTGGTTTAGGGTGACTCAAATAGATTTTTGCTAAAGGTAAAGTGTAAATTTGTAATTTTCATTGAGGGTAAAGATTACAAATGATAACACAACGATACTTATGACCAAGAAACAAGAACGTACCACAAAAACATACGCAAAGAGGATATGATATAAATATTCCTCTCCAAGAATTTAAAAAAAAATAGTTATAGATAAGTATCACATCCGTAACACTAATTAAATCACAAAACAAATTATACCTCCAAATAAGAAACGGATCGGGTCTCACACAAAGTGTTAGCACTAAAAACTAGTACAAATAGAAGATATCGAGAAGAACATGAAGAAAAAAACATCTCTCAAAACAACTCGAGGGCCTAAGACATTCATTCATGGTACTTACCAACACTTACACATCTATTAAATTTTCTAATAACGCCAACATATAGGAAACAAAAATTCAACAAATTATTTAATTTAGAAAACATTTAGAACAATCCATTTCAATATGTTCATGCCCTTTCCCTTGACCTCTCGTCAATCTCAAATAGAATTAACAGCTATTCATTAACACCCATATCGACGACCTGCAAGAACCAAATGGTCATGAACACGGATGGATGTGCCTAAAGGATGTATGAGTACAACTATAGTTCCACCGCCAACATTGTAGTTCCACCGCTAATTCCACCGTCAAACTCCACTCATCTACTCTTTAGTTTTTCTTTAACTAGATTGTTATGTTAGTTAATAAACTGTAGACTGGGAAATTTCTTTTAGTCATGTAGGATTAGTTTTCCTCCTATTTGCAACTTCATTCGCTGCCTAATAAACTGTAGCTATGACTTCTTTTCTATTATAAAAGAATTCTTCTTCAGCATTGTATACACAGCAGAATAATACAATACATTGAAATATTTTTCTTCATTTTTATAGTTTGTTGTTCACTCAGTTACAGAGCAGATTTATTAAGTTTTTTTGATTCAGTATAGTGTTAGAGCATTCAATCTAATCTTCAATTGGTATCAGAGCTGGTTGCGAAGATTATTTGTTTTGCAAAATTTTCAAGTTAATAGTTCTCTCCAATAATTATCGAATGTCAAATGGTGGTAATTTTTCATTCCAGCTTCCACTGTTTACTAGAGACAACTACAATTACTAGAGTATAAAGGTGAAGACCTAATATTATCCCAAGATATTTTGGATTTAGTAGAACGAGGATACGTATAACCTGAAGATAAGAATGCTTTAAATTCTTTAACAATAAATCAATGAATTCAATTGAAAGAAGACAAAAAGAAGGAAAATTGAGCTCTTTTTACTATCCAATCAGTATTGGATATATCAATTTTTCCCCGTATAGTTGGTATGAAAAATTGAAAGGACCCATGGGTAGCCCTAAAAATTGCATACCAAGGATCTAATAAAATAAGGTTGGTAAGACTTCAAACCCTTCAAAGAGATTTTGAAATTTTAAGTATGAAGGAAGCTGATTCTATTCAATATTTAATTACTAGGGATCAAAGTATTGTGAATCACCATAAAACTCAAGGGGAAAGTGTCACAGAGCAACAAAATATAGAAGAGATTTTGAGATCTCTTCCTCCAAATTTTTATCCAGTGGTCATAGCCATTGAAGAAAGTAAAGATCTAACCAAATTCAAAGTTGCAAAGTTGATAGGTTCTTTACAATCTCACGAGGAGCGTATGCAACATTCTACAGTGAACCTAGTTCAAGCCTTCCAAATCTACCGTCGAATTGAAGAAAAATCTACAACCCCTTCTCAATCAAAAAAATCTCAAGGGGAGTCTTCTACATCTACATGACATGGAAGAGGAAAAGGAAGATGAAACAAAAGAGGAAGAGGAATACATTCTATGGATCGGAGAAGCATCCAAAGGCAATATTGTGATAGGTATGGATATTATGAATTTGAGTGTAGAAAGAAAAATATGATTTGAATAAATCAAGAGTCAACTATCTTGAATATTCTTTTGAAGAAGAAAAACACTCTACATTCTTCATTTGTGATTTGGCAAAAGAACCTCAAAAGGATGTTTGGTTCTTGGATTTTAGTTGCTCAAATCATATGACAGTAAATTTTATATCTTTGTCAAATTAGATGAATCATGTAAGGAGTCAAGTAAAATTTGGTGAAGATAAAGAGGTTGATGTAATGGGAAAAGGTACCCTTTTAGTGAAAACCAAGCAAGGAGAAACGCATTTATTCATGACACTTTGCATGTGCCCAAATTACAACATAATCTTTTAATTATTGGGTAGCTTGTAGTAAAAACTTACAAGGTTGTGTTTTAAGATAACTACTACAAAATATTTGATAAATCAGCTAGACATAATCTTGTAGCAAAGGCTTGTATGACAGAGAATAGATTATTTCCTCTCACTTTGGATTCCACTAAGATGCATGCCCTCAACGAAACCACACATGATTCATGGTTATGGCACCAATGGTATGGTCATTTGTATTTTCAATTATTAATTTTTCTACATAAGAAAGTAATGGTGAGAGGACTTCCTGCAATTCGGGTAAAATAAGAAGTTTATTCGGGTGTGCACTTGGAAAGCAACATCGAGACAATTTTACGTGAACAAATCATGGAGGGAAAAATATCCTCTAGAGCTTGTGCATAGTGACATTTGTGGTGACATGCAAGAGGAATATTTACTTTCGACATTTATTGATGATTTCTCATGCCACACATGGGTTTATTTTCTTAAGCAAAAATCTGAGGCATTTGAATGCTTTAAACATTTTAAGGCTATGGAAGAAAATCAAAGTGGGTATTCTCTCACAATACTCAAAATAGATAGAGGGGATAATTCACTTCCAATGAGTTTGTGGATTTTTGTAATACTCATGGAATTAAGATTCAAATTATGATAACTTATACTCCACAACAGAATGTCATTGTAGAAAGAAAGAACCATACCATTATGGAGATGGCACGAAGTATGTTGTAGTTTAAAAACCTTCCTAATTTCTATTGGGGAGTTGCAGTAGCAACCAAAACTTATATTTTGAATCGAAGCCCAACAAAATTGCTTCAATATCACTCCCAAGGAAGCTTGGAGTGGACACAAGCCCTCAGTAGCTCACTTTCATGTATTTGGTTTCCCTACATATGTTCATGTTCCAGAAAAGAAGTGGAAGAAGTTGGATGCAAAATCCCAACTTTGTATCTTTGTGGGCTATTCAAATTTCACAAAAGGATACAAATTCTATAATCTTGACACAAAGAAATGGATTATTAGTTGAGATGTGGTTTTTGATGAAGGGGGAGTATGGAAATGGAAAAAAGGAGTTCAACAAACTACACCACTCATCATGGGTATAGAAGATGTTCAACAAGTTCCTCCTCTCCCCACAAGCTCAAGTGGAAGTTCAAGCCCTAGTTCACCAAGTTCACCAAGTTCCTCTTCAGGTGATAGTTCTAGTCCACAATCAAGTCCAAGTTCTTCAAGAAAGGTACGAAGTTTAAATGAAATTTATCAAAGGAGTTCTAATGCGAATCTAGTTTCCAATATTGATTTTTTTAGTACCATTTAAGTTTAATCTTCGTGTATGAAGAATCAGTAAAAGAACAAGTATGTATTGATGCTATGAATGAAGAGATGCATGCAATTGTTAAAAAAATACATGGGAATTAGTGCAACTTCCTAAAGATAAACAAGTGATTGGTGTTAAATGGATTTATAAGGTGAAATATCATGCTAATGGTTTTCTGAATAGACACAAGAAAAAATTAGTTGCCATGGGAGTTTCACAAATGACTGAAGTAGATTATTCAAAGACTTTCTCTCGAGTTGCAATATTTGATACTGTCAAGATTATATTGGCTATTGTTGCAAAAACACAAGTGGATAATCTATCGGATGGATGTAATATCATCCTTCCTAAATGATTTTATTGATGAGGAATTCTATGTGGAATGATGTATTGGTTATGAAATTCAAGGAAAAGAACATTTGTTTTACAAGCTAAATAAGGCTCTTTATGTGTTGAAGCAAGCATCTTGTGCTTGGTATGTAAGGATTGAAAATTATTTCTTGAAGAAATTATTCATCCGAAGTTCCTCGAGAAAACTCTATATATTCAGAATCCTTGTAATGATATTCTAAAATTTGTTTTCCTTTATGTTAATGATCTCATTTATATAGGTAATAGCCCATCTCTCATGGAGAAATTTCAAGAAGAAATGAAACAAGAATTTGAGATGTCGATCTAGGACTCATGCATTATTTTCTTGGAGTGGAGGTGCAACAACAATCGAAAGGTATATCCATTTCTCAAACCATGTATGTGGCTGATCTATTGAAGTGGTTTAGAATGGTGAAAAATCAACCAAGGAAGATGCAAGTTCTAAAGTAGATGCTACTTTATACATAAGTTTGGCTGGGAGCCTCATGTACTTTACTACAATGAAACCTAATATTATGTATGTTGTGACACTCATCTCTTGGTTCATCCAAGATCCATATGAGTCTCATTGGCGTGCTACAAAAATAATTTTAAGGTATGTGAGTGATACACTCAATTTTGGCATTCATTATTCTCCCACACATAAGTTTGAGCTATGTGGTTACCCAGATTCGATTGGGTTGGTTCAGTGGATGATATAAAATCAAAATTTGGTTATATTTTCTCACTTGGTTCTAGAGTTTTCTCATGGAGTAGTAAAAAGTAGGCAACCATTTCTCTCTGTTCCGTAGAAGAAGAGTATATTCTAGCAACAATAGCTAGTCATCAAGCCATATGGATTAGATGGATTTTGGAAGATTTACAATTGGTTTAGGAATATCCAAACACTATTTACTTGTGATAACAAATAGTACCATTGCAATAAAAAAATCTAGTGTTTCATGCTAGATCAAAGCACATTGAGATTCAACATCACTTCATCGAGACTTAGTTCAAGATGGGACAATGGAAATATAGTTTTTCCCTATGTAGATGAGAAAGTTGTTGATATATTTACCATAGCTCTACCTACAGTCGGTTTTGTTGCTTTCCCGAGAATCAGTTAGGACTCATCCCCATTACTCATGCAGGGGGAGATCTAAGGATGCATGAGTACCACTACAGTTCCACTACCAACATTGTAGTTCAACCGCCAATTCCATCATAAAACGCACTCATCTACTCTTTAGTTTTTCTTTAACTATATTGTTATGTTAGATAATAAATTAAATTGGCTAGTTTTTTTCATCATAGGATTAGTTTTCCTCTTATTTACACTTCATTCATTCGCTTCGATAAATTGTATCTCGACTTCTTTTCTGTTATAAAATAATTCTTCTTCAGCATTGTAAAAACAGACGAATAATATAATACATTAAAATATTTTTATTCATTTTTGCAATTTGTTGTTCACTAAGAGTAGATTTATTAAAAAAAAAATTGATTCAAGATAGTGTTAGAGCATTCAATATAATATTCAAGCCCTTTGCCTTCAATGTTCAAATGTACAAGGAAAAATCTTACTGGTAAACAAGTCTTTTGCACTCAACATTACGAACGTATGTGTAATTTACACTCACCTTGCTTGGTACTCAGAACACTTTAAATCGTAGGACATTACTTGTGACAATTTTAGGATGTATGATATGAACACCCACAACATCGAGAATGATGAAGACAAATTATTATTCGGATATTTAAAAATAAAATTTTTATCGATGTGACCAAGTGACGATAATTTTCTTTTCTTGTAGCACTTTTCAATGTGACTTCTCCCTTATCTCTTGCTAGAAAATATTGCAATGAAATTTGAAGTCTAGAGCCTATAAGAGGAACTCAAGAGCCATTTCCGCCTTTGCTTTCTTAGACATCATCGCTCTAAAGAACTGGACTTTTAATACATTTCTTTGTTGTGGCATTTGTCTTTAAATTTTGTCTCCGACAATTCACTATCTCAGATCAAAGCAATCAAGTCTATTTTTCTAGTGGGTTTATTTTTCTTGGACAAGTCTCTTACGGTCTCGACCATGGAAGCTCTCTAATGTGAAGAGTCTTCCATTCAAACGATGCAAGTTTCTAAAATGGGAGTTCCAGGGACTAAAGACAACATATATTTACTATAAATCTATGTTTAATATATTTAGTAGAGTTAGTAAAATAGATATTATAGTTCTGTTTGTTGGAAGGACATTTGTTTCTAGTTGTCTCAATTCCCTCTGTTTACTAAATGGTAAATAAAAATGAAAAATGTGTGGAAAATACAAGTACATACATTTTGGATCTTTCTAATATCATGCACACAGATCTAAACAATTCCCCAAAATCTACAAAGCGGTGGAAGTATAAACTAGAATAATCCAAATCAAAACAAAGTGCACACACATAACACAACATGTAATATGGTTCGTCGAATGTGGGATATGTCTACCAAAGATAGAGATCTCATATATATAATAAACAAAAGTACAAACCAACTCTTCATACAAGAGTAGAATGAGTCTCTCGAAGAGTATCTCCTCTCCTCTAGATCTCTAAACGGATCTCCATGAGTGCACTACAACCATGTCTCTAAACCACCAGTAGATCTCGCATAACCAGGAACTACCGTGCATCAACCACTGTGCAACCAAGCTCTCATGTGAATATGCAAACAAGACCTCTCACAAGGGTCTACCAATGTGCAACCATATCTATGCACCAAGAAGTAAGTCTCTCCTCCATCTCTACATCTGCCACTATGAAAACAAGAATAAAACCTCCTCTACAATACTAGATCTCTATGGATCAACAATACAACATGATCTCATGGATCTACAATACAAGATCTCATAACAACCTGTGGATCTACAAGATGAAAGACTATGTGCTTTGTATACTATGCAATCCATTACATTGAGACATAACAATACAAAGGAAATACAATAGAATACATCACACTCTTCTCACCATTTAGATGTACCTGTTATTTCCTTCTTTCTAGCTTCTCTCCATTAAAGATTTGTCTTCATCTAACCTTTTCCTTATTTTTCTTCTTCTTCATCTTCAACCAAGGAGAATTAACATTCTTCCTTTATCCTTATGTTATAACCCTATTTTTATAGCTTATATAAGCTTAGACAAACTTAGGGCACCTTAGATATGAATTTACAACCTTTAGATCACCTTTATAATCAACCATCAGATCAAATACTATGTCTAAAATAAAAACATAAGTGCACAGGTAACGGTGCCAATTCCCGACCGGTGCCAATTCCCTGATGCTTGATTGATATCGGTTCCCGATGATGCTGACCAGTGCTGGTTCCATAACCGATGCCATCTCCCCCTGAGTGACCAATTTCAGTTAGCCAAAAGACATCAATTTCTATGTAAACCTGCAACAAACCTCAAATACATGCATTTGTGAAGAAATTCAGCTCCATAACCTAACTGTACATACATTTACGATGTTTCAGGATAATTTTTATTCCTCGTGTATGACGAGAAATAGATGCCCTGGTGCACATTTGATTGTTGGACACAAATCATAACAGCTTTGCCGAGAATCAATGCCGGCTCGTTGTTATACGATTAAGTTAGGAGTGGGAAATCAATACAATGGCATCTACCTCAATGTTTTAATGTCGGCACATGATGCTAAGATTTGGAATGTAATGGTATCAATCAAAAATATGCCAATGATAATGGGTTCTATACCTTGTTCAATAATGGTAGAATGTTATTATTTTCTTAGTAATACCGAGTCGAGTGCAATACGAGTAACCATTATAAACTTTGGAGTCATTGAGACACCCGAGAGAGATGTTGTTATCAAGCGCATTATAGGAAATTTTATTTACAGATCCCAAATTGGGGAGAATCAATTAAAAAGACAGTGAATCACATGAATAATCTTGTGAAGAATAGAAAAATTCAAAGAGATTATAGACAAAAAGATGAAAGTTGTAGTGCCCACATTTTTATAGCCTCAGTTATATGTTGACTTCTTTATTCATAGACATGATTGACATGGATTTGATATATTTTGGACATTATGTTATGATATTTGACCTTCTTGGACATGTATGGTGATATAGGCACGTAGCGCCAATTTGACTTGATTAGTATGTTGACACCTTTTATTAGATGTTGCGGATACTAACTTATTGCGATGTTGTTTAGACCTAATTGATGTATGTTGGATACTTAGTTTAGTCACATGTCTTGATTATATGGATGTATGTCATTTATATTTATCTCTATGGCTAACTCATGGTAAATTGTGTGTAATTATGCATGTTTTCGCATTTACGATTCCATGATGATGATATGATATCATATATTTCATTGATCACTTATTGAGTAGTTGATTTACATTGTATCGAGATAGGTGTGTTTAATGTGTGCATTGAGTGTGTAGGTGACAGGTCACAGGAGAACGTGGGTTTCAGGGTGGCTACACAAATTGTGCATAAGTAGCCCACAAGGTTGAGTCCTAAACATGTTAAATATATGATGCCTTAGTGTATGTTTGTATTATTTGGGCACCATGAGTACATTTGTAATGTAGTATGTCATATAAAATTATTTTGTGTTTAGGTTGTGCTTTTTCATTCAGTAAACTTGTTTCGGGGGATTAATGGTCCTCACTTGCATTAAGTTTGGTATTTGGGTAATTGTGTATTAATTAGAGAGGATTAGGGTCACATGTAAACCCTTAGGTGGGCCCCAAATCTTCTATAGATGTGCCCAAATGTGCCAAATAAAAATTTGGGTTATTTATGGCATTTTAAGTGACCCATTTTAGTTTTGGGAGTTCACTTAGCATGAAAATAAGCCCTTGGATCCTACCTATTAGGTAGGTGTCTTAATTTCAATTCATAGAGGGAGTTTCCCTCCGATTTTTTCTCTCTTTGGTCACCATCCATCTAAGATGGATTGGTATGTGTGTTTTGTAAAAAGTTCCACAAACGTGTTTTATTTCCATTTTGGATGTTTTGGCATAAGAGTGTTTAAAGTGAATTTATCTTTTCTTCTTTTTATTTTGGGAATCTTTGACTTGGAGGGAAGAGAGGGGTGACACATGTCACCCCCTCATTGGTGAGGAAATTTATTGGCTTCTCTTCAAATTCTCCCACATGGGGGAGAAACAAAAATTTTGTTTTGGAGCTTTTGCTTGGTGCTTGGAGACTTTTGGAGCCATAGATTTCTTTGATAAGGAAGGGGAAAAGCATAGAGTGTTAGAGAGATTTTAGAGGTAGGATGTTTGAGCTGATTCTATGTTTATATCATGATAGATCTTAGCCTTTCTTTTATTCGAAACCGTGTGTTTTTTTCATGTGTGTTGTTGTTTGAGTACGTTTTTTTTATGCTTTTATTTTATCCATCCATCATATGGCTTGATGGGTTTTGGAGTTTTATGGGGGAAAGGAGAAGAATTTTCCCTCTCAAACCTCATGGCTTGATGTGCAAGCCATGTAGGTTATTTTTACTTCCCTCATATTTTTTGAGGTGGGGAAGGTGGTTCATATGGTTTGAACCCCCTTCTCCACTTTTGTAGAGGAAACCCAATGGGTTTGAAAATACTCCCAATAAATATTTTGGCGAATGGGTGGAGTAATAAGGAGGGTTTGTTGTTTTGAAGGAATAAGGAGGTTGTGAAGAATATTGTTGTGTGCATCCTATGGTTGGACCACACTTTTGGAACCTTTGGATATCTCATCTTCTCTTCCCCATTTTGGAGGATGAATATTTTTTTATCCTTTCCTTGTTTGTAAAATGTTGGTTTTTTCTTAGTGCATGGACTTGTCTTGTATGTGAATATAATGTTGTTATGTCTCCCTATATCTTGTGCACAATTGTGGAAGCTAGCTCTCTCTCCCATGGGCTTGGGGGAGGCTAGCATGTCTTCCAACCTTTGGAAAGGCATGTAATGATGCCTATAGGTTGGGTGGTAAAAAAACCCTTCTCTTGGTTTTGGTCTCTTGGAAAAACATTCAAGGTTGGAGCTCAAATGTGGAAGATGTTTGGAGGTTCTTGTCACCATGGTTCTTCATTGTTTTCTCCCATTTTTGGTGAACATTACTCTCATTGTAATCTCATGAATGTGGCTATTTGGAAAGTTCTTTGTCTTGTAAATTATCCTCTTTGTGAGTGGGATCACTTGAAAACTAGTGTCATCTTTGTTGTGTAATCCTTTCTTCAATATTGCAAGAAGCTTGTAATGTGGGTTCTTGAGTAGTTATCTATTTTGGGAGTATATTGCATATGTGAGCTTAAACTCTTTGAAAATAAAAGTTGTAATGGATGATTCCTTTAATATGAATTTTTTGTAACTCCATTTTGAAATGAAGGTAAGATCATTGGAAATATATATTTTATTCACAAAAATGAATATTTTGATGTCACTAGTACTAAAAGAAAATGTGATTTCTTCCTTGTTTGAATCTCCCTCTTGTAGAAATCTGCAATATTTATTTAGTTATTAGATTTGAAGGAAATTTAGTGTTACATGGAACTTGAAGTTTTATTTTAAATGGTTATATTATCATTCTTGTAATAGATCTTTTCTTGCAAATTTTGGTTGTATTATACAATGAAATGAAATCAGTTTTTATTTTATTTTCTTTCCCCGTGTGAAACTAAATAAATAGATGTATTAGGGAACCCAATGTTAATTTAGATATTTCCTTCATTTGATTTTAAAATTGTTCCCAAGCCTCTCTTCTCATTGGATATACCTTCCTACAATCTTCTTATCACCTTAAAAAAGTAAATCATCTTAATATAGGTATATCGAAAAGATTATTGAATTTCATATTTCACAACAATGCCTAAACATAATATATTTTCCTACCACTTGAAATAGATTTAAGATGGTATGTAGTGTATATATATATATATTTAATATAGTTATATTATATAATATAACTATGTTATATTTCTCAATCAGCTATGGACTCAATGGAACCCACCCTTTAGGCATTGTGTTGTTAAAAGGATCTGGAAGCTGGTTATCCCTCATTTAATCTAGAGAATATGGAAGGATAGAAATGATATTATCTTCAGAAATAAAAAGCAAAACTACAAACTTAGTATTGGTAAAATTTCTAATGGTATCAAAGAGAATATTACTGGATTTAAACCCCCCAAGAACAAGAGATATCCAGAAAATGAAGAATACATTCTATCCAACTAGCAGATAGGATCAATTAATAGTTGGAACAATCCCGGGAATAGCATTGATAGATCTTTGATTAAATGGCATCCTCCTGATCTAAATTGGTATAAGTTGAACTTTGATGGGGCTTCTAAGGGAAACCCTGGGATTGCGGCAAGGGGAGGAGCGATACGGGATCATAAAGGCAATCTGATTGCTGCGTATGCTGGTAAAATGGGAATTCAAACTAATCATTTTGCCAAAGCTTTATCTGCTCTTTGGGGTCTGAGAATTGCCCAGACACAAAATATTCAGAACCTCATTATTGAAGGAGACTCCCTAAATATCATTAATCTTCTTAAACAGTGCTCATCTCCAAGTTGGAGCATCAAGGATTTTATTGCAGAGTCCATAAGTATTAGTCATACTTTCAATAACATCAGGATCATGCATACCTATAGGGAGGGTAATAAATTGGTGGATGTGCTGGAAAATTATGGCATTAATGTTAACCTTACAGTTTGGGACAATAATAGCATCCCTAAACAGCTTCAAAACAAGATTCAAAGCGGACCTCCATACGCAAGCAATATTTAGAAATGAGTTATGATTTTTGGGTGTGGATCAACTTCAAAAATACTCCCACACATGTTGATTTAAAGTATTGGTTTATGCAAATCATGTCTAATAATCAAGATAGTGTGAATCATATGGGGAATTTCAAGTGGAGATACACGGTTTTGAAAATCGCGCATGTGGGCTACATTGCGACTGTTAAAAGGTGGATTCAAACCTCCACGGAAACCGAAGGTGGCGATAAAGTGATTAATGATAGGGAGTGGGCTATTCTCACATGCGTTTTTCAGCGAGTTCGATCAGCGGACACACACCAATCGTGGGAAAAGCAACGACTCTCATTTCCAATATTGTGCGGATTACTATAGCAAAAAGTGGACTGGCTTTAGCGATCAGTTAGGAATTTGTTGCAATCAGTTCAGAGCAGAGAAGATGGGGGGTCCTCCTTGTCAAATTGAGCCTAGTGTGGACCCAGACTGGAAAGATAATATTGATCTGGAGCATTCTTAGCAAGGGTGGCATAACAAACTTCATGGAAAAGGTTCAGGGGCATGATCAGAGCATCTCTGTGCGTTTTGCAAAGGATTGGAAGGAGAGGACAGTGGAATATGGGGGGCAAAAGGTCTTAGTCAATGAAGAACTTATTGCTGAAGCGACCGGCCTTGGCTTGGAGGGCTTCCGATTCTTCAACAAAAGGGTCGATAGAGATGTTGAAGAGAGGAGATTTGTAGAGGGAGAGAAGAAGCTGACTACATAATAGCGCGAGCATGCTTGTTAGCTCGATCCCTCCGCCATATGATGAAGTAACCCGCATGATGATACGGTTCATCTCCTTGGAAGGAAGGTTTGTCACTGTTCCTGCGAAACACCTTATTTTTCTTAACCACTTTCGTAGGGATCGTTTGGTTTGTTTCCCCCATTACTTGCTGAACTCTCTTGAACGCTCCATTCTGGAGTTTCAAAAGCATTCCCGGTGGTTCCTTTACACCAAGGGCTCATTTTGTTGTTGCAAAAATGTTGTCTTCTCAAGTTTCCTGGTCTCCCATCCTCCCCTAGCTCGATTCCCCCTCTGCCGGGTTCTGCTGCTGCCAGCCCTGTTTCTCCTTTCTCGCCCGCCACCGCCACTCTGCACCCCGCCGGCCGCTCGTGATTCTTCTCCCATTCCCCCTTCTAATGCACCCGCCCCCCACATAGCCTCTACCTCGTGGAGACCGGTTACCAGGGCTTCTAGGAAGCTTAACCTTGAGACTCTTGCTGTGGAGAAGGGTTCTCATGAATTTGAAATTTCTCATGACCTCTTGAGTATCAACGGTGCATTCCAGGAAGTGCACTTGGAAATCTCTTCAAAAGGCTGGAAGCCTTAGAGGCTGATATGATATTATTGAAGGATGAAGTTAAAAACTTGGCAAAACAGAAAGGAAAGAGGAAGAAGGAGGAGGAGGAGGATATTGACAGCAGCCAAATTGATGATATCTACAAGAAACTGCACTCCTTAGACTCCCGTTTAGGGAAGGCCAAAACTCGACATGATTACAACATGGCCATCTTTAGGCGATTGAGGAGTTCATTGAGCAACACGTCAAAAGTGTCTCCAACCTAAGCGGAGTTCCGGCAACACTTTGGGGTAATGATAAGGAAAGCAAGAAGACCTTGGAGCAGCTGGATTATAATGACGCTGCCCACATGACAACTTTGGGTATGTTCAAATCCTAGAAGAATATCAAAACCAACATAGACAAAGCTGCTAAAAAGTAGTTGTAGATGCTTCTGCTGTCCTTGTATGTTTTTTTGTTGTTTTTTTGTGGACCCTTTACTGCTTGTTTGCAGTAATTTTGTTGTTTTGTCTCGTCTTGGTAGCTGTTTTTTGGCTACTTTGAACTTCATTGTCACATTTGGATTCTGATCCTTTTCTCTCTGGTTCTCTTTCTTATTCTGGCTTCTAGGCCTTCTTTTGTAAACAAGGGTATAGTCCCTTTCAAAAAACTATTTGCCAATAATAAAAAAAAAAACTATGTTATATTTATGCAAAATTACATATTATTTTATATTTTAATATGGTTATACTTTATACTAGGATGTATTAGTATATATTATAGTATATATTATAATATAAAATTTATTGTATTACATATATATATATATATATATATATATATATATAATATAATATAATATAAGATATATTAATAAAATTTAAATAAAACAAAAGAAAAGTAATGTCTAAAGGAAAATGCGGTGTAGTTTTGAGACTGAAAATAGTTTGCATAATGCGGTGGGAGGGTCGTGCCCTTCCACAACTCTACTGGAATCTCCACCGCCACCCCAAAACGCCACTCTCCCCACACACACCACAACATTATCCCCAAACCCAAAACCATGCACTATCGCCTCGCCCTCTAAAACACCACACCCTATCACTTCCCATGCAAACCTCATACCCCTCCATGCAGTCCTCTTTCCCCCATCTTCATGCAGACCACCTCCCTCCCTCCATATAGGCCCTCCTCCAAAATCCATGGCCAAAATCAAACCGCTACCCTATTCTACATTAAAACTAGTGATTCTTTCATCCGAGCTTTTAAATAAAATTATTTTTCAAATAATACATTTTCTTATCTAAATATAATCTGTAAACGAAATTCTCAAGAAAAAAATAATAAAAAGAGATAAATTACATAATATAAATGGATAGCTTGAGCATTCATGAATCCATTTATTCTATGGCTCTTCAATCAACTCCGCTCAAACAAGAAAAGAAAGGAAAACAAGAAACAAAATGAAAACAAATGAGAAGAGAAAAGAAAAGAACATAGAGATGTTAAGGGCAACTTTAGTGCATGATTCAAATCTAGTATCAAGATTAGATCTATCCTAGGGCTCACATTAAACCCTACACACTTTAAGTCATATGTAGATTTTTATGGCGGTGGAAAATAATTTTAAAAGGGGGTGTGTGGGCAAAGTAATTAAAAGGAGAAAACTAGTTAAATAAAAAGGTTTGTATACCTTTAGATTATGGCCTTAGTAATCACTTGATAGGAATAAATTATTAAGTTATTTTGAATTAGTGTTTATTTAATTTTGGGTACATAATTTTTTTATAAATTAATTATTAACGGAAACAGATTAAAAAAACATTAGTATTAATCGCTCATTTCAAAAAAAAAAATTACCCAAATTTTCTAGTCACATTTTGGTGTGGTTCCCAATGTCCCGATGCGAGGCATTACATTTGGTATCAGAGCATGAGTTTCACACACGCAGATGCTCTGGGTAATTAATTAATTAGATAATAATGTTTTAATAACATTAACAAAAATAATTAAAATGTTTTCCGCAACCATTTATAATTTAATAATCCATTTTCTCACCTTGTACACAAGATGGAACCCATGAGACGATGATCGGTTATGGATTTGGGATGTATTTCACCTATGTCTTAGCTGCAGGCACCCAACTTCAGACCTTAGATCTTAGAGGCACTACAACAGTTGATAGGTGTTCTGCAGCAACATTTTCCATCACCACAGAGGTGAGAGAGGAGGACATCCAGTCAGGAGATGAGGAGCCGATATGTGAGGATGCACACTCATAGCCAAAAAGCACGATACCCCTAGGAGGGAGAGGTCATGTAGGTCTTCTTTTCACCACGAGAGGGTGGCCTTGTACCATCATAGTTGTTCACACAACTTCAAGATACCATTTGGAGATAGATGACCCCATTCACCTATTGGACCGCAACGCCATGATTGTGACATAGGAAGTGTGATTAGGGATCTTCTTCGTTTTCACCTACCTACATACACCAGATCTATAGATGGATTTGGGGATGAGTCATGGCTTCTTCACGTCTATAGATTCTTTGGATTGCACTCTTAGGAGAGAAATGTCAAGGCAAGGTTTTCCGTACACCTCCTTCAAGACGCGCAGTAGGCATTTGGTGGAGAAATGAGGAGCAAAATTTGTTAGGAATATCTATGTTGTAGTGTGAACATAGAATATAATGTAAGTGATTATATTATCTAGGATAATATAATATGTGTTGTAATAATTAATTACATTATTGTAAATGTAATTATGAGTGGGTGAGTAAATATTGTTATGAGTTGTTGAGTAAACAAATCATTAACAATATTAGTTTTGTGAGAAAACAAAATCTCACGTATAATAGCATGGAGTTGTTTTAGGAGTTATGTGTGGAGATATTTATGGAGATTATATCTCCTTAAATATAGGAACAACATCTCCTATTTAAATGGATGTAATACTTCCTATGTATTGAGCAAGAATAAAGAGTAAGATTTCGAATTTTCTTTATGCAATTATGATATTAACTTTTCATTTGGTAACAGAGCAGGTTTGATGCAAGAAATTTCAGTGCTTTCATGATCAGATCCGTCTCAAAGAATATATTATATTTTTCGTTTCCAGATGTGGGTTTTTCTATAATTTTGTGTGCAGAATCACGTGCTGGTCAAGAAACTACAGAAGAAATTTCAGAAGAACCCAGAACGTAGTTTGGAAGAAATACAGATTTTACTATGCAGCTATCAAATTAAGCACATCAATTCTTCTACTGAAAGTTTTCTCCAATTTTCAATAATGTTGAATTGTTAATACAAGTTCTTGACTTGCTTGGAGGTTAAAAGGTATTCAATATAAAATTTTAAAGTACTTGATTCAATTTTGTATTTTTTTATCAGTATTGTACAAAATAATGGAGAAACTAAATCTGATTGAAAAGTTTGAAGGACAAGATTTCCATACATGGCAACTACAGATGCAATTACATTTAATAGAAAAGGATCTATGGGATGTGGTGAAGTCTAATTCAACTCCACCCACTGGAGGAAATGAATTGGCAAAATGGAATGCAAAAGATCAGAGAGCATTGGGTACCATTGGTCTGGGCTTATCAAAAGCCTATCTACATCATGTGGATTTCACAAAATCTGCAAAAGAAATTTGGGAGTCTCTTAACAAATTGTTTGGTTACGAAGCTGAAATGGCAAAGACTACATTGAAGCAACACTTGTACGGGTTGAAAATGGAAGAGAACTCAAAATGGCAGATCATATAAGTAAGTTTTATTCTTTGCTAAATCAAGTAGCTGGAATTAAAGAACATGTAAAAGATGATGATGCTAAAGCTATTCTTCTTAATAGCATGCCTAAGAGTTACTCAAATATTGTATTTACTTTGAGTAAAATTACTATTAGTCTAGAAGGAGTGATTTCTACATTGTTAGAACAAAGCAATCATGAAGAACATGAAGAAGTACTATATGTAGGAAACAAACCGAGCTCCTCATCTAAGAAGGAAAAACATAAACCAAAGAAGGTTCCTTCACATGGAAAAATAAAATGCTTTTATTGTAATGAGATTGGGCATGTAATACTGAACTGTAAAAAGAGAGCTCAGGATCTTCTTGATGACAAGATAGATCAGAAAGCCCTTCTAGCTGAAGTAGAAACTGATTGGGAAGTCTACTCAACTGATGAAGAACTTTCATGTCCTAGTGATGAGGATTTCCTATGGTAGACTCTTTTCTTGTTGGAGGAAGGAGGCAATGGAGGAAGGAGGAAAATCAGCGTCCTCTCGTCATTCACCAACGATGGGGTCGCAGACAGATGTGGTGATATTTTATTTCAGTTATGTGGTGTGTTTATACACAAGGGGGTGAAACTAGTTTCATGTTTTGATTTTAATGTGTTCACATAGACTAACAACAGTTCCTGAGTGTCTATTTGGTGTGGAAGAAGCAAACTACATGACTCAGCTTACAGGGGAAAATCATCTACGTACGGTCCTCTGACTGTCGTACGGTCCTCTGACTGCCATACTTCGGTGGAAGGTACTTCGGTGGAAGGTGATCAGTCGATGAAGATGTTCATACGACAAGGATGATCATTAGCAGCAAGATCCAGATAGCAAGATCCAGTAGCAATGAATACTCCGACAAGGTTGATGTTTCCAGGAGCTCTTACCCCATGTTCACACTAAGGGGGCGAATGTTAGGAATATCTATGTTGTAGTGTGAACATAGAATATTATGTAAGTGATTATATTATCTAGGATAATATAATATGTGTTGTAATAATTAATTACATTATTGTAAATGTAATTATGAGTGGGTGAGTAAATATTGTTATGAGTTGTTGAGTAAACAAATCATTAACAATATTAGTTTTGTGAGAAAACAAAATCTCACGTATAATAGCATGGAGTTGTTTTAGGAGTTATGTGTGGAGATATTTATGGAGATTATATCTCCTTAAATATAGGAACAACATCTCCTATTTAAATGGATGTAATACTTCCTATGTATTGAGCAAGAATAAAGAGTAAGATTTCGAATTTTCTTTATGCAATTATGATATTAACTTTTCAAAATTTCCATTTGACTCGAGATACCATGACTTGGGAGTTGTTAAAGGAGTATTTCAGGGCTCACTATATGTTAGAAAATTTTGTTCAAAAGAGGATTGATGAGTTTCACAACTTACGACAGGGCTCTGGAATAGTGGCGCAAAGATGAGAGCAAGTTCTGGATCTTTTGCGGTATGTGGACTCCGCAAGATGAAAAATTACAGGTAAACAGGTTTATTCAGGGTGTAAATGTAGACATAGTAGGAGCAGTTAGGATTTTATCTCCTCCCACACTTGAGAATGTTATTGAGAAGACCTACTTAGCTTAGGAGAATAGGACCAGGGCACATGATCACCGAGATAGGAACACGATAAAAATTTAGGAAAATATATAGGCCTTTAAGAGTCAAAGGTCGGAAATACACCACCACCCCTAGAGGAGGATTCTAGCCTCCACAAGTAGTGTCAAGGGCTCTAATGCGTCAACGAAGGAGACACAACATCGGGGCCATGAGTAGCAGAGTCTTGAACAAACTTAGAGCTTTTAGAGAGGTGGTACTACAGGAGGTTTTGGTGGAGCCAAGGATATGAGACAGGGTACTTAGGAGGTACAACCAACTCACACGCAATAGTCTCCTAGGGTTGGGCCAACAGGATTAGTTCACCAGAGTACAGGAGGAACCCCATCTCAGAGAGGTACAAGAGGATGCTTTATTTATTGGTCCCCTGATTACTATGTGTGTATGTCTCCACAAAAACCTACTAACATGGATATACGAAGAGCTCCTATATCCAAGTAGACGGTGGGTGACGTAGGACATTCATATGATGTATATCCAAAGAGTCAAAAATCACAAAGTGCCGAGCATCGAACAAAGTTATTGAGATGAAAAGTACTATTCAAGGGTACTTTTTCTTAGAACTCTTTGATTCAGTGCTTTATATAACTTTATATCTCCTTCTATAGTGGACCATGGTGGGCTAGTGGTGGCTAGGAAACCGATAGTTAGCGAGGTTGAGTTGGCCACTAGGGCCAAACTTGTCATGGACTCGTATGTGGAGTGTTGTGTAAGTGATTTAGGAGTCTTCTCACTACACTTTACCTCCGAGTTATTCTTCTAGGGTCATATCGGGTAGTTTTGGGTATGGATTGGCTCAAGGCTCATCGGGCCAAGGTAGATTGAAGAAATAAGGTAATTGAGTGTTAGGATGATCTTCGAGTGTAGTTATGATTTCAAGGTTGCAGAGGACTATCTCCTTGCACATGATCTCAGCTAATAAAATCAAGCGGTGCATGCATAAAGGTTGTCAGTTATTTGCTATCACCATTAGTGATCGATCAGAGAGTACTCCAAAGCATTCACCCTTAGATGATCGTGCACTTTTGAGGGATTATAAAAATGTGTTTCAAGTGAGATTCTAGGGTTACCACCCCGCAGAGAGGTGGATTTCACCATTTATTGAGTGCATTGATCTACACAAGTTTCTAGGGTACCCAATCGGATGATGACTCCGAGTTTCACGAGCTCAAGATTCGCTTAGAGGAGTTGTTGGAGAAGGGTCTCATTCTCCGTCGTGTAACTCCTTGGGAATGCCAGTCATATTTGTGAAGAAGAAGGATGATTTTATCGGACTTTGTGTAGACTTCAGATAGCTCAAAAAAGTCACAATAAAGAACTGTTATCCACTCCTTATTATTGATGACTTGTTTGATCAGATGCAGGGAGCGAGAGTGTTCTCCAAAATCAATCTCAAATATGGTTATCATCAATTGCGCATATCATATGTAGACATTCATAAGACAACCTTCCGCACACATTATGGGCATTATGAGTTCACATTTTTCCCTTTTGGTTTTAACAATGCCCCAGCTGTCTTCATGAGCCTCATGAATGGAGTATTCAAAACCTTTCTGGATAGCTTTTTTTTAGTGTTCCTAGATGATATATTAATCTATTATCATTCTGAGGGGGAACACGAGGAACATTTGAGATAGGTACTATAGGTTTTGAGAGAGAAGAAGTTGTTTGGGAGCTTGGAAAAATGTAGCTTCTTTCAAATAGAGATTCAATACTTGGGACACATCTTATTAGGATAGGGTATCTCAATAGATCCATCTAATATACATGTTATTATGGATTGGCCAGCGCCCACATAAGTCACTGAGGTGAGGAGTTTTATGGGTTTACTAGGTTATTACTGCATATTTGTACAATATTTTTCTAGTATTTCTCACCCCATTACTTCACTTCAGAGAAAAGGGAAGAAGTTTTATTGGTCAAAGAAGTGTGATTAGGCCTTCCAGTTGCTTAAGGAAAGGTTAAACACAATGCCTATCTTAGTAGTTCTAGACCCTACATATGATTTTGTTGTTTGTACTAATGCATCACTAGAGGGTCTGGGAGTAGTTCTTATGCAGGAGTTTTGGGTTATTTCCTTTGAGTCACGTAAGCTCAAAGACTATGAGCTTAACTATCCTACTCATGATTTAGAGCTTATAGCATTTGTTCATGCTCTTGTGCATTGGCGTCATTTCCTTTTAGGTAGGTAATTCATTTTGAGGAATCATCACCGTAGCTTGAAGCATATATTCTCACATCCGAACCTCAACACTCCCCAACGTCATTGGATTGAGTTCCTGTGTGAGTATGACGTGAAGGTGCAGTATATCAAAGGAAACAAAATTTTTGTTACAAATGCACTTAGTAGACAACGACATGTGCTTACATCATTGACACTACATTCAAACTTGAGAGGCGTGATTCTTCGTAATGTTTTCAAAGAAAAAGTTTTATAAGGGTGCTTTAGATAGATGTTGGAATCACGTGGTTCACTAAAGGACGATACTTAGGGTGCATTCTAGAGGTAGATGGTTTAATTCAGTTCTATAGGTGCATCTATGTTCCTAAGTCACGTGATATACATAGCTTCATCCTTACAGAGGCTCATCGAGCTCCATATGCAACACATCTAGGAATGAAGAAGATTCACGCCAATCTGAGGGAGTTATATTATTGGCTTGGTATTCGATAGGACATAACATATTTTTTTGCACGTTGCCTTTAGTGTCAAAGGTTCAATGAAGAGAATTCTCATCCCACATGAATTTTACATCCTCATGATATCCCTGAGTGGAAATGAGATGTGATCTCCATGGATCTCATAGTAGGAATCCCTATTTCTTCTTATCATCATGATGCCATTATGGTCACTATGGATAAGTTGACGAAGATTTTACATTTATCACTAACCAAGGTCACCTATAATGCATAGGCCATTGCCAAAGTATTTATGGAGGACATTGTCAGATTGCATGGGATTCCGAAGACCATCATCAATGACATGGATACCATTTACACTTCAATTTTTGTACTTCCTTTCAGACCGCCTTGGGTACTCAGATTAATTTCAGCTCAACATACCATCCAGAGATAGATGGATAAACAAAGAGGGTTAATCATGTACTGGAGGACATGTTGAGGATGTATGTGATGGAACAATAGAAGAAGTGGGAATATTATCTACATTTAGTTGAGTTTTCCTACAACAACAACTATCATAGTTCCATTGGTATGGCTCCCTACGAGGATTTATATGGTCGAATTTGAATGACACTTCTAAGTTGGGACAGACTAGATGACATGATTATTCTCGGGACCATTTTATCTACATGACTTAGAGTAGCAATTTGTTCTCTTAGAAAACATCTTGAAAATCCTAGAGCATGTCGAAGGTGTATACAGACACCAAGAGGATTGATCGTCACTTTGCAGTGGGTGACAAAGTCTTCTTGAGAGTTCTTCCACATAAGAGCCCAATCCGCTATGGAAAGGGTTCTAAGCTATCACCTCATTTTTGGGGCCATTTGATATTTTAGAGGTCATCGGTCTAGTTTCCTATTGCCTAAATTTTCCACCACGACTTTCACCGCCCACTATGTATTTCATTGGTCGGCATTACGGAGTAGAGGACATAGGACAAAGTGGGGGCCGGAGCTCATACGTATACCGAGCACCGAAGGTTGGCCCTTCAGGGTCAAGACTTGGACCAGATTAGAGTGTAATGGGATAGATATGATGAGACAATAACTACTTGGGAGGATGCTACACCATTGAGGGCTAGATATCCTTATCTATTTCAATGACTTCTAGGAGGAAGTCTAATTTTAGGAGAGGGGGATGTAGTGCCACCATTTTTATAGCCTCGATTACTGTTGACTTCTTTATTCATACACGTGATTTGATATATTTTGAACATTATGCTATGATATTTTACCTTCTTGGACATGTATGGTGATATAGGTGCATAGCGCCAATTTGACTTGATTAGTATGTTGACACCTTTTAATAGATGTTGTGGTTACTAACTTATTTTTAATATTGTTTCGACCTAATTGATGTATGTTGGATACTTAGTTTAGTCGCATGACTTAATTACATGGATGTATGTCATTTATATTTATCTCTATGGCTAACTCATTGTAAATTGTGTGTAATTATGCATGTTTTCATATTTATGATTCCATGATGATGTTATGATATCATAGATTTCATTGATTGCTTATTGAGTAGTTGATTTACATTATATTGATAGGTGCGTTTAATGGGTGCATTGAGCGTGCATATGACAGGTCACAGGAGAACGTGGGTTTTAGGGCATCTACGCAAATTGTGCACAAGAAGCCCACGGGGTTAACTCCTAACCATGTTAATTTTATGAGGCCTTAGTGTATGTTTGTATTATTTGGGCACCATGAGTGACCCTCATTTGTAATGTAGTATGTCATGTAAAATTAATTTGTGTTTAGGTTGTGCTTCTTTGTTAAGTAAACTTCGTTTGGGGTATTAATAGTCCCCACTTGCATTAAGTTTGGTATTTGGGTAATTGCATATTAATTAGAGAGGATTAGGGTCACATGTGAACCCTTGGGTGGGCCCCACATCCTCTAAATTTGTGCCCAAATATGTCAAACCTAAAATTGGGTTATTTATGGCATTTTAAGTGACCCCTTCTATTTTTGGGAGTTCACTTAGCATGAAAATAATCCGTGGACCCTACCTATTAGGTAGGTGGACTTAATTTCTAGTCATAGAAGGAGTTTTCCTCCCATTTTGACTCTCTTTTTGGTCACCATCCATGTAAATATGGATTGGTATGTGTATTTTGTAAAAAGTTGCACAAACTTGTTTTATTTTCATTTTGGGTATTTTGGGAGAAGAGTGTTTAAAGTGAATTTATTTTTTCTTCTTTTTATTTTGAGAATATTTGAGTTGGAGTGAAGAGAGGAGTGACACATGTCACCCCCTCATTGGTGAGGAAATTTATTGGCTTCTCTTCAAATTCTCCCTCATGGGGGAGAAAGAGAAATTTTTGTTTTGGATTTTTTGCTTGGTGCTTGGAGATTTTTGGAGCTAGAGCTTGCTTGGATAAGGAAGTGGAAAATATTAGAGTGTTGGACAGATTTTCTAAGGTAGGCTCTTTGAGATCATTCTATTTTTATGTCATGCTAGATCTTAGCCTTTCTTATATTTGAAATGTTTATTTTTTTCATGTGTGTTGTTGCTTATGTTTTTTTATGCTTTTATTTTCTCCATCCATCATATGCCTGAATGGATTTTGGAGTTTTATGGGGAAGAGATAGGAATTTTCCCTCTCAAACCTCTTGGATTGATGGGAAAGCCATGTAGGTTCATTTTACTTCTCTCATATCGTTTGAGGTGGGGAAGGTGGTTCATATGGTTTGAACCCCTTACCCATTCTTGGAGAGGAAACCCAATGGGTTTGAAAATCCTCACAAGAAGGATTTTTGGTGAATGGTTAGAGCAATAAGGAGGGTTTTTTGTTTTGGAGGAATAAGAAGGTTGTGAAGAATCTTGTTGTGTGCATCCTATGGTTGGACCACACTTTTGGAACATTTGGATATCTCATCTTCTCTTCCCAATTTTAGAGGATGGATATGTTTTCTTCTTCTTTTACTTGTTAGCAAAATGTTTTTGTTTTTCTAAGTGCATGGACTAGTCTTGTATGTGAGTATATTGTTGTTATGTCTCCCTTTATGTTATGCACAATTGTGGAAGCTAGCTCTCTCTCCTATGGGCTTGAGGGAGGCTAGCATGTCTTCCAAGATTTGGAAAGGCATGTAATGATGCCTATAAGTTGGGTGGTAAAACAAGCCCTTCTCGATCACGGGCCTAATTTCATTGAAAGGATCCAAGGCTTCACCAAGACATTTCTATCAAATTCGCCTGGGGTTGGAAGAAAAGGATTTTCAAATATAGTAACATGGATATGGAAATCACGGAAGAGCTCATCGCTCAGATCATGGGCCTTAGCCTAGAAGGCACCAAATTCTTCAATAAGAAGGTGGACAGGGAGGTGGAGACCAAGAAATTTCTGGAAGAGGGGGAAAATCTTGAGTTCGTGACCGCTGGCATCAAGGTGGCGTCGATTCCTGAACCTTTTGCTGAGTTGGCCAAAATGGTGGTTAGGTATGTTACCCTAGAAGGAAGATTTGTGACTATACCTCAAAAGCATCTGATATTTCTAAATCACTTTCGTAGAAATAACATTATCATCTTTCCTCACTATTTGATTAACTCTCTGGAGAAATCTATAAGGGAAGTTCAGAGCCACTCTAGGGCTGTCCCTTTGCACCAGGGACTTATCCTCTTGATCCACCGCCACTACTCCAGCTGCCCTCCCGTGAATCCTACCCCACCTCCCTCCTCCATACCTCCACCTGCCCACACTGCTTCCACTCCCCCTGCTTAAAAGAAAGAATGAAGATATTGTTTCCAGCAAGAAAAGCAAGAGCCTTAAAGCTAAAATCCCTGCTTCCCAACGGGTCCTAAGGAGCCACAAAGACTTGGAACTTGCTGAAAACCTCCTGCATATTAGCAAGCCGGTGGAGGAGCCCAAGGAGGAGGAATTGCTTTGACAGGGTGAACAGATTAGAGAAGGAGATACAAGATCTCAAAGGGGCTATAAAAACATGGAAAGAGCCAAGGGTAAAAGAATCCTTCAAGTTGAGGAGGAAGAGGGGGTTATTGATGAAGTCTTCAAGAAGCTACAGTCCTTAGATGGCAGATTGGGAATGCTAAAAGCCGCAATGACTCGTATATATTATCGCCTCTAAAAACATTTATAATTTCATTAAACAACATGTCCATAGTGTCTCAGCTTAAGTGGGGTTAATGAGGACATTTGGGGTCCTAAAGAGAAAAGGGATATTTCTATTTCCCAAGCGGATATGCAAGACCCCTCTCAGGCCACTGCCATTGCCTTCTTCATGTCGTTGCAGGCTATCAAGACCAAGATTGACAGAGCCATCAAGTAACGGGTTGTTGTGATGTGGCTGCGATGTGGCTATCATCTGGTGGTTCTGGAGCTATTTTTTGGTGGAGCTCTATATGTTGTTTCTCTTTTGGTTTCTTTTTTATCTTTCCTTCTTTCTTTTGGATCTTTGTACGTTTAGATCCTTTTTTCACTTATATTGTAATATTTGGCTGTTGAGCCCTTCTTGGTTGACTGTTTTGCCCTTCTCTGGGCTGTTTCTCTCATCTTTACTATCTGGATTTTGAGCCCTTTTGTATACAGGGTATAGTCCCTTCAAAACTATTTTCCCTTAATAAAAAAAAAAAAAAACCCTTCTCTTGAAAAAACATTCAAGGTTGGTGCTCAAATGTGGAAGATGTTTGGAGGTTCTTGTCACCATAGTTCTTCATTGTTTTCTCTAATTTTTGTGAATCATTACTCTCATTGTAATCTCATGAATGTGGCTATTTGGAAATTTCTTTTTCTTCTAAAGTTTCCTCTTTGTGAATGGGATCACTTGAAAACTAGTGTCATCTTTGTTGTGTAATCCTTTCTCAATCTTGCAAGAAGCTTGTAATGTGGGTTCTTGAGTAGTTATGTATTTTGGAAATATATTGCATATGTGAGCTTAAGCTCCTTGAAAATGAAATCTTGTAATAGATGATTCCTTTAATATGAATTTGTTGTAACTCCTTTTTGAAATGAAGATTGGACCATTGAAAATATATATTTTATTCACACAAACAAATATTGTAATGTTACTAGTACTAAAATAAAATGTGATTTCTTCCTTATTGGAATCTATCTCTTGTAGAAATCTGTAATATTTATTTAGTTATTACATTTGAAGGAAAGTTAGTGTTACATGGAGCTTGAGGATTTATTTTAAATGGTTATATTATCATTCTTATAATAGATATTTTCTTGCAAATTTTGGTAGTATTATACAATGAAATGAAATCGTTTTTATTTTATTTTCTTTCCCCATGTGAAACTAAATAAATGGATGTATTAGGGAATCCAATGTTAACTTAACTCTTTCCTTCACTAGGTTTTAAATTTGTTCCCAAGCCTCTCTTCTCATTGATATACCTTGCTACAATCTTCTTATCACATTAAAACAATTAAATCACCTTAATATAGGTTTATTGAAAAATATTATTGAATTTTATATTTCACAAAGAATGCCTTAACATAATCTATTGTCCTACCACTGAAATATTTTTAAGATGGTATGATATATATATATATATATTTCTACAAAATTACATATTATTTTATATATTAATATGGTTATACTTTATACTAGGATGTATTAGTGTATATATATATATATATATATTATATCGATAGATTAATAAAATTTGAATCAAACAAAAGAAAAGTAATGTGTAAAGGAAAATGTGGTGTAGTTTTGAAATTGAAAATAGTTTGAATAATGTGGTGGGAGAGGACAAGCCCCTCCCCAACTCGTGCAATCTCCACCACCTCCCCAACACTACCGCCCGCCCACGCACCCTACTCCACACACACACCACCACATCACCCCGAAACCCCAAACCCCGCACCATCCTCGCACCTCTACAAAATTCCACACCCTATCATTTCCCACGTAGACCTCACACCCCTCCACGCAGTCCTCTTTACCCCATCTTCACACGAACCACCTCCCTTCCTCCACATGGACCCTCCTCAAAAATCCGTGGCCAATGTCAAACCAACACCGTATTTTACATTAAAATTGGGGATTCTTTCATCCGGGATTTCAAATAAAATTATTGTTTAAATAATACATTCTCTTACATAAATATAATCTGCAAAATAACTCCTCAAGGAAAAAAATAGTAAAGAGATAAAATACATAATACAAATGGATAGCTAGAGCATTCATGAATCCATTTCTTCCATGGCTCCTCAATCAACCTGCTCAAACAAGAAAAGAAAGGAAAAAAAGAAACAAAATGAAAACAAATGAGAAGAGAAAAGAAAAGAACATAGAGCTGGTTAGGGAAACTTTAGGGCATGATTCAAATCTATGGTCAAGATTAGATCTATCCTAGGGCTCACATTAAACCCTACACACTTTAAGTCATGTGTCTATTTTTATGGGAATGTGAAATAATTTTAAAAGGGGGTGTGTGGGAAAAGTAATTAAAATGGAGAAATCTAGTTAAATAAAAAGGTGTGTAGACCTTTAAATTGTGGCCCTCACTTGATAGGAATAAATAATTAAGTTGTTTTGGGTTAGTGTTTATTTAACTTTGGGTATATCAAATTTGTTTAAATTAATTATTAACAGAAACAACGAAACATTAGTATTAATTGCTCACTTTAATAAACAATTTACCCAAATTTTCTAGTCACATTTTGGTGTGGTTCCCACCTCCCAAGGTAGGGCATTACAAAACTTAAGGATGACGCTTCACTTGCCTCCGGATTACTCTCTTTCTGATAAGTATGTTAGTCATTTTGATACTTCAAGATATGTTATTTTCTTATTTATTGTATTAATTTGAGGAGTTTTTTTTTTTTTTTTTTTTTTTTTTTAACTTAGGTGGTCTATTTAAGAGTTTTTGTCTAGCCTCTCTTACACTTAAAAGGCACGCCTTATTAACCATCTAATATTTTTGTTTGGCGCTTATAATTTGTAATTTCTATATGCATTTCATGGATGGATTATCTTTTCACTAGAAGGAACTTAGAAATTTTGGTGGATGCTATGTACAATGTACTTGACAAGGTTATGTTTGTGTTTGTATTTAATAATCAAGGAAAAGAATCTCCTAAATCTGCACTCTGGGACCCATGAAATATTTGAACCCATGATCTATTTTACACCAATACAACTATTGATTCTTGGGATAAAATTTAAAAATTAATGGGATAGAGATTTTTATATATCAAAGACATCCCGAAAAGTCATATGTAATGTATAGTTATTGTGAAAATAAATGGATTTTTATAATTTTTAAACACACATTTATTGATAGTTAATTGGTTGGTTGACGTTTATCCATGTTTGATGTATCTTCCAATTTATATCTCTCACCCATTTACCAAAATATTAGAAGGGTACTATCCTCTATCATTTGGCGGGCCTTGGAAAATCTAGGTTGAATTAGTGTAGGGATTACTACCCTTTAGATATGCAACCTTAGAGCTGACCATAGCCCCTTTATATCAATCCATTGTGTATTGGTTGCCCTGTGTCTCATACTCATTGCCTCAATACCTTTATAAAATGGAAGACGTAAGAGTGTAAGCCATTGAGACACATTTTTACCCGCCATACACAATAAACTCTTATCTTCTATTAAATTTATACTATATTATATAACATATGAGGCTCCTATAAATTAGGAGGTTGGCTTAATTATACAACCCAAAAAATACTATCCTTTTGTTTTCGCACTCAATACTTGCACTAATGCATTTCAACGATCCATTACCAAATCATGTAGTAGAAACTTTCCAACAAAAACAAGGCATAATACAATAAGGGTTTGTTTGGATTAATTTTCATGAAGTTACAACATGATAAAGTATTGATATTACATAGATTGTAGGCATCTCTCATACTTCGGAGGAAGTATATAGCAGATTTACAATTACAAGTAAGCGTATAACTAAACTAGTGTCCAATGATTATGCACTACTCATCAAATAAATAAATAAAACATCGAACCATTTGCATCATACATTCAGGTGTTGGTTTATCGTGCACTTAAAGATCTACATCCTTTTTGGCATGCATATAAAAATGGTGAAGGCATAAATATATATTTCAAGAATATGCCCAACAAGTCTCAGACAATCTTATTTTTAAATATGTAGAACATAGAGCCTTGAGCGAGATCACACGTTGATTATTATGAGTGATGATAATATATAATAGTATCAATCATCAAAGTTTAGACAATAGGATGAAATTTGAAATGAAAGATAGAGGGCATATCCTTTACACAAGTAAATAAGTTTGCTACCATAAAACACAAAATGGGATACTTAGCGTAAATAAAAGTGAATATATTATTTCCAAATGTGTAACCCACAAATATTCATTACAATTCACATTTTTGTCATTTCAAACTAGGCTAAAAAAAGATGAAAATAATAATAAAAAGATAGAAAGACAGAACAAGTGTCACCCAGGATATATAACTCATTCCTAGTCTAGTCTAAACATAAATCATGTGGCTTTTAAGGAGAATGTGTGGATAAAGAATATCAACTAAGTCTCTGCCTAAAGTAGAAATTGATATCCTACAGCCACTATAAATTAACCAAACATGTTAATGGCTTATTTTTAAATTAGGAATATATTATAATTTGGATTCAACACAAATCATGCAAAAACACAAACATATTAGGTGCATGAGAGTCCAATTTTAAATCGACACAATAGGGAAACGTATCTAGGAATCAAATATTTTAAAATTTATTTTAATTGCATCCCATGAAATTTCAATAAGCTTTGGTTTTGTAAGGAAAGTTCTTGTCAAAATCTGGAATCATGCCAAGGTATGTGAATAATTCAACAAAATGCCTAAAGAAATATGGTCACATGGCCTCGTAATGATTCCAGGTTATGCGAAAAAAATGTTGGCTCTCAATTAAAGAGGGAACACCAAAATACCTCTCTTTTCCACCACATTACATGGCCAATAGGATATTTGAACGAACTTGCAAGATGTTTTGTGAGAAAATTAAAATATAAGGATAGTTGTAGATATCTTCCGATTTACCTCAATCTACCTACACTTTTGAAAGGAGTGTTTCAAAGTGCATAAATTTTAAGATACATCTCATGTTTATGTTTCTAGCCTTGTTTCCCACTTTACAGTGATAAATGTGGAGTTTATTTTAACAATTTCACCCTCCAAAAATGTCACTACTAGTGTCTCTCGATTAGGGCACATTCAATGTTAGGATAAAAACACAAATGAACAATAAAACATAATTAAAACCAAAATAATATAAGCATGCAATCACAAGATAAACCCAATATTTAATGTGGTTCACTCAATGTGGGCTACATCCACCGAAACAAGCCATCCTTCTTCTTCATTCAAATCCCGGAGGAATACAAGGCAATTCTCTTTTTTTCATATTACAATGAGTAAATCTATGCAAATATATATAACTTGTGCACCTCTTTGTAAAATTTTTCTTTAACCACAAGCAACCTAAATATAACATGCTTATAAATAAGACATACATATAAATAAGATAAACATAAAAATAACAACTCCCGTATATTAATAAGATAATGTTATTTTTATCCATGGCCATGCATTCCTCCCAAAAGCAAGGAAAAAAGTAAATTGTCACTTCATCTTGCAGTTAGACTCCACATCTTCAACAATCTCCCACTTGGAGACTAACTACTGCAACCCACTGTTACAGCTCATCCTCAGACTCTTCTCTAACTTTTTTCTCTTCTTCAAGATCAATCTTGAAGACCTATCAAAGCCAAACAACCTTCCAGCTTCTCTTTTTCACCACCTTTGTCAACATATCAACAAGATTCTGACTTGTATGGATCTTCTCCAACATCAATTGTCCATCCTCCAAAATTATCTCCAACTTCTATAGTAGGAACATACTTTTCCTCTGTAGTAGACAAGGAAACAATCTTCTGTAGTTTATAAATCCAACTAATTGTTGTGCCACCAACAGTGAATACATAACCTATGGTGCTCCTCCTACCATCCAAATCTCCAGCCATGTCTACATCAACATATCCATGTAAGGAAACCTCTGACCCTCCATAGCACAACTGCTACTACTAGTCCCTCTCAAGTATCTGAGAATCCACTAGACTGCATTCCAGTTCTCCTTTCCTAGATTACTCATGTATCTGCTGACAACTCCCACTACATGGGCAATGTCTAGTCTTGTGCATACCATAGCATACATCAAACTTCCAACTACTGAAGCATATGGAACTCTAGACATATATTCAATCTCTTCATGTGTTTTAGGACACTGTTCTTTACTTAACTTGAAGTTCCCTGCCAATGGTGTACTCACTGGTTTTGCATCCTACATCCTAAACTTGTCCAACACCTTGTTCACATACTCTTCTTGAGACCAAGTCCGTATTTTAATCTTTCTGTCTCTATCAATTCTCATGCCAAGAATTTTCTTTGCTGCACCTAAATCCTTCATGGAAAATGTATTGGCTAACTATCTCTTTAGCTCATTTATATCCTACAAGTTTGACCCTACCACAAGCATGTCATCCACATACAACAACAAGATAATATAGGTGTCATTATCTAGTCTTTTAAAATAAACACAGTGATCATAATGACATCTAGAGTAACCTTGTTCTATCATGAACCTGTCAAATCTCAAATACCATTGCCTTGGAGCTTGTTTAAGGCCATACAAGCTCTTCTTCAATTTGCACACCAAATTATCCTTCCCCCTAACTTCATATCCATGTGGCTTCTCCATATATATTTCTTCCTCCAAATCACCATGAAGAAAAATAGTCTTTACATCTAATTGTTCAAGATGCAAATCTTCCATAGCTACCAAACTTAAAACAATTCTAATGGAAGTCATTTTAACAACAGAGAGAAAATTTCATCAAAGTCTATACCTTTTCTTGTGAAAATTCCTTCACAACAAGTCTTTCCTTGTACATATTTTTGTCACCTTCTTCTTCATTCAACCTTTAAACCCACTTGTTCTACAATGCTCTCTTTCCTGCAGAAACTGAACCAAATCCCAAGTTTGGTTGTGATCCAAGGAGTCCATCTCCTCATCCATACCCTGCTCCCACTTTTTCTGTGTTTCTACTTGCATTGCTTCTTCAAAACTTTCTGGTTCTCCACCATCTATCAATAAACAATAGTAAATATCATACAAAGATAATCATGCAGGAGGTTTACTTACCCTAGTAGAACGTCTCACAAGATTTTCTAGATTTTGAGGCTCTTGTTGTTCTTGCTGATTTTGATCTATAGAATCAACACCGACTGTGCTAGGATTGATGCCAACTTGTTGATTTTCTATCCCTTTGAGCACTTCTCTATCTTTTATCTCATCAAGTGCTACATACTTAGACTTTTCCAGCTTCTTATCCTATAGTTGTTCCCTAGTACATAACCCTTTCATTGAAAATAACATCCCTACTCCTAATTATTTTCTTCTCATCCAAACTCCACAACCGGAATCCAAAATCATCAGTGCCATACCCAATGAAAGTACATTTATTTGACTTAGATTCTAGCTTGGTCCTATTCTCTTTATCAATGTGAACAAATGCTTCACAACCAAAAACTTTCAAAAAGAATAGTTTACCTCATTACGATCCAACGCTCCTCTGGCACTTCACCTTCCAAAGCACTTGAAGGTCCTTTTTTTATCAAGTAAAAAAAATTATCTACAGCATCTACCAAAAGCTGTAAGGGTAATCTAACATGTAATATCATGCTCCTTGCACACTCCATGATAGTCCTGTTCATTCTTTCTGACACACCATTCTGTTGTGGTGTTCTAGGAACTGTCTTCACCCTATGGATTCCATTCTGTGAACAATAATTATTAAATTCATTGTTGTAGTACTCTCCACCATTATTTGATCTGAGACACTTCAACTTCAAACTTGTTTCATTCTCAACCAAATCTTTCCACTTCTTGAAAGTATTAAATACATCAGATTTCTTCTTTATACAATAAACCCAAACCTTCCTAGTAGCATCATCAATAAAAGTAACATAATACCATGAACCACTAAGAGACGATACATGAGTCGGTCTCCACACATCTATATGAACAAGCTTTAACTTGTGCTCCTTCTTGGTTGATCCGACCTTGAGAAATTTCACACAAAGTGCTCACAAAAGTCTAGGTTTATGTTTTTCAAATTTGAAAACATTCTGTGTCAATGTAAAATCCTCATCCCCTTCACACTCATATGGCCATGTCTATAATGCCAGAGAGTTGTGTCTATACCTGTAGTAGCTAAAATAGAATATGGATCAGTACTAATAGTGGATAAATACAAAGTACCTACTTTCTTACCTCTTGCTACCACAAGAGAACCCTTGGTAACTTTCCAAGAATCTATTGTAAATATAACCATACAACCCTCATCTCCTAATTTCCTGCAAAATTAGATTCCTCCTCAAGCTAGGAACATGCCTGACATTCTTCAACACCCAAGTGTTACCATTCTACAATTTAACATGAACACTTCCTTTTCCAACAATGTTACATGGCTCATCATCACCAAGATATACCTGCCCAAAATTCCCTTGAACATAATCTTGAAAATACTATCTATGAGGAGTTGCATGAAATGAAGCACCGAATCTAAAACCCAATATTCTAATTTACTATCTAAAGAAAGAATAAGAGCATCTTGTAACACATCACCTGCTATGTTTGCCTCTTTGTTCCCTTCTTGTTGATCTTTCCCTGATTTTAAATACCAACAATATTTCTTTGCATGTCCTACTTTTCCACAATTCCAACATACCATCCTGCTTCTAGATTTAGATATGTGCTTCTTATACTTTCCACGGTGTCTAGGGCCTTTTACTTTTTCCTTATGTCTTCTCCTATTCTCTATGCTCAAAGTAATAATAGATGACTCACCTGTGCTTTTTCTTCTCATCTCTTCACTAAGAATCACACCAATAACATCATCAAACTTTAAAGTGTTTGAACCAGAAACATAATTACTCATAGCCATAACCAAAGTATTCCAACTTTTAGGCAATGAGCACAAAATCAAAAAATCCCTAACTTCATCATCAAAACTTACTCCTACAGATCTTAATTGATTAGTAACCGTGTTTAATTCATTTAAATGATCATTTACTGAATCACCATTTGACATCTTCATATTAAATAAAATTTTCATGAGATATACCTTATTGGAGGCTGAGGGTTTTTCATACAATTTACCCAATTTTTCCATTAGATCTACCATTTTCTTTTCCGTAGAAATATTGAAAGCTACCGTAGATGTCGAACAACCTTATCATTCCCAAAGTGCATTCGATCAAGAACATCCCATCCTTCATCTGTCATAGTCGACAGACTTCAAATATTTCCCTTTCAATTGTAGATAGAGATCGTTCTGATATAGGTATTCCTCAACTTGCATCTTCCATAGATGAAATTTCTGGCCATTAAACTTCTCAACCTTGAACTTTCTATCTTCTATCATTTCTCCCACTCAAACAAGAAACCCTCCTGAGAGCTTTTTCTTCCAAAAACAAATCCTTCTCGATACCGAGTGTTAGGATAAAAAAATAGATAAGAAATAAAACCCAATTAAAATAGAAATAATATAAGCATGTAATCACAAGATAAACCCAAGATTTAACATGGTTCACCCAATGTGGGCTACATCCACCAGAAACAAGCCAACCTTCTCCTTTTTTCAGTCTAGAGAAATACAATACAATTCTCTCTTTTTTCATATTACAAAGAGTAGATCCATGCACATATATATAGCTTGTGCACCTCTTTGTAAAAAAATTCTTCAACCACAAGAAACCTAAATATAAAATTCTTATAAATAAGACATACACATAAAAAAGAGAAACATAAAAATAAAATCTCCCATCTATTAAAAAGAAAATTCTATTTTTATACGTGGCCATGCATACCTCCCAAATGTAAGGAAAAATTTAAACTGTCTCTTCTTGTATAGGAATATCGTTGGTGTCCGCCATGTATCTGAAGTAGCAATCAAATGTACGATGAAAATGCCGAAGGGAAAATTTTGAAGGAGTTAAATTGGGAGAGAGAAACAATAGAAGAGAAATATGGGGTGAAGAAGAAAGGTTTTAAGGGTGGTGAAAAGGGAAAAAATGTGAAACTCAACCATCTAACAACCACATGACATTTATGTCAATTGTTTGAAGGAGACTACGGGTGTTGTTTAAGATGATGCAAAAGAAACTTATAGAGTAATTTGTCAATGTAAGGAGTGGCAAGAAAATATTGTTGAACTGAATTTTTTTGTAGTTTTAGCCATTACAATTAGAGACATGAAGATGTGGAGTGGAATTAGCATCCAATGGTGGTGACCTCATGCGCGATTATCCCCATCAACAATCGTGATGGCATCTTCATTCAACAAGCAACCTTTGAAAAAACAAACGGTGTGGGTCGTTTAGGATTTGTATTGAAAAGGGAAATTTACTACTTGCATAGCCCACACCTTTTCCACGGCATAGATTATTTCTCCCAAAGAAATATCCCATATATGATCTCAACTTCATAGTTGAGTTTCACTTGGACAAATTACATGAGATTAAAGGGTCCAAAATTTAAAATGGGGGAATTCCAAAAGGTTGTTGGTTCAAAACCCAACCACGATGTTTGCTTCTTGTAGCACTTTGTAGCCCATATTTTTAGTTGTGAGTTCTAGTAAATTTAGGGAACAATTGATGTACAAAAATTCATCAATAATTGAGCTTGTACATCAACTGATGATATGAGCGACAAGTAGAAAATATTTGTTGATTGAGATTGAAAATTTAAGGTTTTTTTTATTTAACGATTTTTTTTTTTGAGATACTTGACAAGGAAATGAATGGAAAGTTAGAAATGAACATGGGGGAAGTAAATAATTGTGAATTCAACATGATAAAGAAAACAAACAACATAAAATAACTTTAAATGGAAAGTTTGAACCCATATGTTCATTCCCGACACATAAAAAAGGGATGATGGTTAATATTTGTAAATGATAAGATGGTAAGGAGTTGATGACATGTTGTTGGGCATATTTTGAGGAAAAACATAGTAATTACCATAAAAACAACATTATTGTATTTTATTATCATCATCAACAGCTTCAATTTGATTGGCAATGTTTAAGTTAGATAAAGTAAAGACATGAATGTAATTATGGAAATAAAATGGTTCGAATGAAATACCTGCATGTTCCACATGATGGCTTAGGATTCTCCTAGACAAATATTTTTATGTTATCTGTGTTCGGCTTTATTGTCTCAATCTTTCTTGAATCAATTACATGTGCGTAATTGGTGCTTCAATGGACCAAAAAAGAGGAAAAACCATCAATACAAGGGTAGAAAACCCTACGACATCGATTGCTTCTTCTAGAAATCTGTAAGCCCCCTTCTAATTTTTAATCCCAAGAAATTTTAGGGAATGATTTTCATGAATGAAACGATAACTAAGCTCCCAACACTAGATGATCATATGAGAGAAACGACCTATTGGCCATACTTTGATTTTTTAATTTTATATTTCGGCTTCAAGGTTGTGAATTGGACAACATTTAATTTGGTAGATAAAACCAGTATACAAATGGAAATTTGGACATTAAATGATGGAGATTACATACTTGCATGCCCCATACCTATTCCATAGAACAAATTGTTCCAATGCAAAGAATATGTGCTATATGCACTCCACTTTATAGTGTGGCTCTCATTCACACTAATCACATGAGTGCAACTGCCAAGTAGATTTTATCTTGTAATCAAGCTTTGATATCTTTTTTATTTAATGTCACGAAGCTTTTGGATTAGCGAAAGGTATATTTTATTCATCAATCAAGCTTGTTATTTTTTTCTTAGGACTAAGGCTTACAATTAGAGATCATTTAGTTTGCTAGGTAAGATGTAGAATCCAATGGAATGCTGGAAATTAAAAGGTGGGAATAAAATAATCGTCTCACACCTATTCCGCATAGTAGATTAATCCTTCAAATGTAATATATGTTATATGTGCTTCAACTAGTTGTCTCAACCTCATGTGCATTATTCACATTAGTACAAATTGTAGACACCTAAAATCCGCCTACACGCTTCGACTACTAAAATTGTACTAATTACCCTTTCTCCCATCGTTTCTATAATAATTACCGATTTCCTATTAATTACCTAAAATTTCTCCCCATTTCAATCAATTAACGACACTCCATTAATTAACTAGCCTTTACCTCACTACGGATGCAAATTAATGACACTTCGTTAGTTATAATCCTCTTCCGATTAAATAATTAGCTATTATTAGTTAATTAAACCTTTACCCCGTATTTAAACAATAAACCCTTTTATTGGTTTAAAACCCCCTTCAACCATTCAAAATCACCACATTTCCCTCCAAATCATCTCTAAATGCTTTCTAAACTTATTCTACCCTATTAATTAATCCTATTTGATTAATTAAATCCCCCAAATCCCGGAGTTGTTAATTACTTGTTCATTCTTCTAATCAATCTTAATTCTTCTAATTGCACTTTATCATTTATCCCACATGCACTAGGATTCATGCTTCTCCAAATTGGAAAGCTATATAATAAACCTAGTATTCCCCTCACACACCACACCACACTTTGAATAGTGGAATTTATAGGCATATTGATAAGAGCATTCTCCATTGATTTGGAATAGCTACTTCATCCATTGCATCCATTCTACCATTGTTGAGTAGAAAGGAAGATCTAAGAATGGCCTTGTAGCCATTTCTTGGTGAGATCCTTCCCTCTCTTTGGAGATTAACACATAAATTTGATTTCTCATTGATCTAAAGAGGCTCATGTTTTAGAGTAATCATACATACAAGAGTAGGAATGGTTAGCATTAGGTGATTTAATTCATGTTTATGCAAAGTAGCTAGTTTCCCTTAAGCTCTTATCTTGATGTCCTTAGTAGATTAACTTTTCTTTGAAGCTACTTGGTGTTAGATCTCTTTCCATTATCATAGTTAGTTTAGTATGGCTACATTTGGCATGCCCGGGGAGATACTTCATTTGCTGGTAGAATTAGTTTCAATCTTTGTAGATTAATTTACATTTTTACAAACTAAGCCTTATTTTTACATTTGTAGATTAAACTAGAGTTTTCTAACTAGATTAGTTGAGTTGTCTTGTTTTATGTGTTCTTTGCAAGAATAAGGGAGGTGAGGTGTTGTCAAACTTGAAGCAAATTGAATTTTTTTAGCTCTTTGACATTTTTCTTGTCAAAATCACGTATTTTTAAATATCTACAGGTGCCTTATGCTATTGCAAAAACCTCTATGCTATCTGTCAAAAATCATGAACTACCATTTTATGGCTTGTTATACTGGTGTTAGGCTTTTGATAGCATCTCTCGGTCCGCATGTATGTTAACATGGAATTTTTCTCCTCTGTGTGAGGCTTGTGCTACGAGTGGGAAAGCTTACGCTATTGTCTCTCTACATGTGGTAGCATTGAATTGATTTTCATTCCTCTGTGTTTTCTATATTATACCTGCATTGGTGTGAAGATTCATGTGCTTTTATAAATATTCTTTTGATACCGTGTTGAAGCTTGCACTATTGTTAATAGTCTTGCACTAGTGTGCTATTGTAAATTTTGGATAGGGTTTCAAATTTGGGAATTTGACACTTTCTGTTATTTTGCAGGGTTTCTAACTTTTGTTCTTGTAGGTTTTTGATTTAGTTCAATTTTATAACATGTATAATGCTTTGATGAGTATTGTTTTTCCATGCTTTGTATGAGTTTGGCTAAAGCTTGTGTATGCTCTTCTCTTGCACCATTGTGTGATCTTGAGAATCAAAAGCAACTTTAGACCTTCTTTTTCTAACATTTAGGTTAAGTGGGAAATTTCATTATTCATTTTTGTACTTAAGGAATGAACCTTTTATAAATCATTTGTATGATCCTTTGATTTAAAATATTTTCATTAATATGAGTTAAGCTAAAGCTTGTGTATGCTCTTCTCTTGCACCATTGTGTGATCTTGAGAATCAAAACAACTTTAGTTTTCATTTTCTAAAACACTTGGATTAATTTGGATGAACCTTATACAAAGAATTATGGTAGTTATTTGATTTTAAAAATATTTTCATTGTTATCTAGTTGGGTTACTTGTTGTGTATGCTCTTCTCTTGCATCCTTGGACGATCTTGAGAACCAAAAACAACATTTAATCCTCTTTCATAATATTGTAGATCTTTTGGATAACTACTAACTGTTTGAGTGTAGGACCATACTCACTTGTAAAAGAAAATGGATCTAAACAAATAATAAATACACGTGATTTGAAGGTTGTTAATGGTGTTCTAAAACTCATTAATTTAAAAAACACACCATTCTATTCAAAACATTATATTTACAGGTGTAGATAAGAGCTATGGCTCGTCCACTTTTAACTGTGGGAAGTATCTTGACATAAGCTATAAAACCCATTGTGAGGATTACCATAGGAACCCCAAATATTCCACACCTTTAGAGAACTAATGGACGAAATGGGAAGTGCCCCCTTACCCACTTGACAAGTTGAAAAACCTTATGGTAAAAGCTTCATGTTTCCCGTACGATGCCCCATTCATTAATTTGATTGTGGTTTAATGGTCTATTGTCTAGAATAAATTCTAGAAATACGTACCTATCTTAGGAAAGAATTAAAGAGTTTGAGAACAAAATCCTAAGAAATGATTTGGCATTGGGGCCAACTAGATTTTATCCATCATGTTCTAAAGAGTTCTTACAAATAAATGAATTTCTCAAAGTCAAAACCTTGTTATTCAAACAAGTGTAGAGTCCATTAAAGCTGGAGTTGTGTGACATTCATCACAAAACTTACAAAGTGCTACGTTGTCCTAGTTTTTACCTTGTCCAAAGCCAAGGTGAAACTTTGCCAAAGTTAACCTAAGTATTTTTAAACACAACTTGGTCTATCTCATTTTTTCCTGATTTTCCCTTTTAGGAAAAAAAAAAGAAAACATATTTATGTAGTCTTTTCCAAAATCATGTCCACGAATTTTGCACCCGCTTACATCCTTCCTTATTATGACTGCGATAGTAAGCGTTGAAAGTGTGTTGGTATGTATTCATATTTTGGTAAACCTCTTGTCTTGATACCCACGTCAAGACATCTCATTGTAGCTAAGGTGTCTCATCACTAATTTCCTCTTGATTTGTTAGGTTTTTGCATCATCCCAATATAGTGTTGATACTTACGTCTTTTTTCTTTTGAAAACTTGATCTAAATCTCTGTATTTTATTATTACGTTGCTCGTGGACTATCAACTTCTTGTTATACTTAGACCTTGTTTCTATCCAAACTTTTCCTTGAGTTTTGAAAAGTGTCATCGTTACATTGTTTGCATCGTGTCAATACTATTTTGATACTAATATATTGATTTTCCTAAAGGCTTGATTAACATATCCAAGTGGTATTGTTATGCTGCCCACATTTGTAGCTTCCATTTTTCAAGACTTGGACTTTGTTTGTGTTTGAACAAGTTTGAGTATACCTTATTTAGGAATCACTTCAACATCATTTTGATACTAAATTATTGTTTATTCTAAGCTTGATTTAAGTATTGACATTGTGTTGTCATTTTTATACTAAACCACATTTGAGATGTAGGGAGTAGTTACTATTGTGATTGGATTATTGTCTAGAACTTTCTTGTTTATCCTTGGTGTTAGTCATCATACAGTTTAGTGTCCTTTTTGATTCCTTGATTCCTTGGTTCATTGTACCTTGATTCTTTGGATTATTTTCCATTAATTGTTAGACATTCTTTAACATTATTTGTGACCTTTTTATAGTTGTCATGTTGCTCAATTTTTCCTAGGGTCCTTGTAATATTTTTACACATCTATTACCCTTAGTGAAAATTTTTCCTATTATGCCTCCTATTACCAGAATGGGGCACCAAAAATTAGGGTCAAATCCTTTTGTAAATGATAAATTGAACCCTTTATTTGAAGACGATACCATGGTCAACCATAGTGGTGATGAGGAGAACTCTCCTTGGAATGAATTTGAATTTAATCCTACCCACATAGACAACTTCCTCTTTCAGAATAGAAATGAAGTCCTAGTTCGTGTTGTAGAATTGGGGAAAAGACGCCCCTACATTTGATCACTCTCTTCTCACAAACATGGTTCATGGAGATGAAGAGGTAGAATGTCCCCTTAGAACCATTGATGAAATGTTAAACCATGGATTTTCTTCTACTTTTGGCCAACAAAATGATGAAGAAGACCCTTCTAGAAAAAGTGGTGGTCATCGTATACATGTTGTTAAGATTAACTATGATGGAAACATAGAACATGAAGACCATGAACAACCACCTCCTCGTGAAACTTACAAAGAGAATCCAAATGATGATATCACCTTGAAACAACAATTACAAGATATTAGTCACCAATTGGCAAGCTTAGCTTCTCATGTCCATAAAAACCTAGAAGTAGTTAAAAATCCACATTAGGAGAAGCCTAGAGCTATGTATCATGAATATTATACTAAGCCTCCTTGACAAGAGAAACCAAAATATATATACCATGAGTTATATACTAATAATAGAGGTAGTGAAACCTTCAAGGATAATCATGTGTATATTCCTACCTCACCTAAGAGAGGACAAATCTTCGACCAGGAATGACATTACATGAAGAACGTCATTAGCACATTACAAGAAAATAACATGGTTCATAGTAAAAACTATCATTTCAAGGAACCATGCCCATATCCATTTGACAAAGAAATTTTGAGAACAACTTTCCCTCCACGTTTCAACTGTACAAAGTTCGATAAATACAAAGGTAAAGGTGATCTGTGTGATCACGTTAAAGACTTCTTTATGGCATGTCAGGAAGTTTCCTATAGTGACAACTACCTCATTTGTTTATTTCCACAAAGTATTGGGGGAAAAGCGTTAGAATGGTTCCTCCATCTACCTAAAGGGTCCATTGTCACATGGGCTGAATTAGTAGAAATTTTCATACGTCATTTTTCATTCAACATGGAAAGCAATGTTACCATGTTAGACCTATGTAATGTGAAACAACGAAATAATGAGAACTTTACTGGTTTCTTATAGAGATGGTGAGGGTTAGCTAGTCACTTCCCTTGCTCCATACCAGAGAAATAGTTGGTTAGAATTTTTGTACCTAACTTACACCCCAAAATAGATTTTCACCTACAGATGCACTTTGTGTGAATACTTTTGAGGAGGTTATCGAAAAAGGTATTCAAATAAAAAATGAATTATTATAAAAAGGAACTTTGAAACCCTTTTCATGAGAACATCATGACTCCAAACCTATGGATAAACCTAATTTATTTCAAAACAAGAATAAAAATGGCATAGGTGATGGAATAATTGATGATAAACGTGTTTAGACCTTTATAAATTAGGCTCTATTGAAGATTACTAAAGGACCCATTGTATTTGAATTTAAACGTCATGTGTTTACCCCTCTCGCAGATTCTTTGACATTTATATTGAAATAGTTAGACGTAGTAACTATGGTCATGTACCCAAAAACTGTACCATTTTTAGATGATACAATAAAACAAACATGGTATAGAGACCATGAACTCTACTCTTATCATCATGTTAAGGGACATAACAATGATAAATGTTTGAAGCTTAAACACTTCATACAAGATCTCATTGATAGTGGAGAGGTTGAAATGGACTCACCTGGACCTAAAAAATATTCCAACACATAGTTGGGGATATACAAAGAGCCATTTCCTAAGCATAATAAAGGGGATTAAAATCCGGATCGTGGTCAGTCATCTAAGAAAAAATGTACCATTTATGTTGATAAACCATCTAGTCTGTTTGATTCCCTAATTGGTTATGTATACCCACCTATTGAACATATAAAATCTATTAAAGATTAAATCAAGAGAGTACACTATGAAAATGCAACGTGATCATCTTGTTATTCCAAAACTCCTTAGCCTACCCCTCAGGATAATCATTATGAAATTTTAGAACAACTTGAGAAAACCACTACTAAGATTTCAATCTTAGATATTCTCAAAATATCTAATTTACATAAGGATATCCTTTGTAAAAATCCAAGTATTAGGAGTATCAATTAATGTAGATCCTATATGATTCCAAGACTTGGCCGCACCGAGTGCTCCTTTGGTTTACATCACTTTCAGTCAACATGAAATCCCAAGTGATGATCATACACATAACCTACCCTTGTATATTGAAGTTATTATCAACTATAAGAAAATTAAAAGAGTGCTTGTGGATGGTCGATCATGCCTAAATATTTTCATTTTGAAGATGGTTAAGAAGCTAGACCATAATGATGTTGATCTGGAGACTAAAGTTATTACTATTAAGGCTTATGCCAATAACGAGTGATAGTCAACTAGGATGATCTCCTTGCCTATGGGAGTTAGACCTATTAATCATGATACCCAATTCCATGTGTTATACTTGGACCTCCCTAACAACATCCTCCTCGGTAACCCATGGATTAACATTGTGCAGTTGTATCTTCCACCTATCATCGATTCCTTAAACTAGATTATGAAGAAAAAATTATTACCATTCAAGGAGATCCCCAACCCTTTGCCCATTGTAGAGAACGCGTTTGAGTTATTTCCTTCCACATATGATTTTCCTTCAACTGAAATAGTTATTAAGATTCAATCGACGCTCTCACTTCTTAAGTTGATCCGAGATACACTATCACCTCGTAATGATGGTGCTTCTACATCCATATCTCATTTTTCTTCATGGGAGATGAAATTTTAAGCAACTGGATGTGGAGAATAAAATATTTAACATGCCTTCCTAGTATCTCGATCGACCCCTATCACCTAGAACACGTGGTAGGACGTGCTACAAGTATCAACACTGGGGAGCACTGTAACATTGACACTTTCATTCATGGAAGTATCTTAGAAAATGAAAATCTTCTTGAAAAATATACACTTTAGTCTTCTAATGATCGATGGTGTCATATTATCAATCACCCAAGTATGTTATCCCCAATAAAATGATGTATGCTATGGGATATCAAGGATATGGGCATGTAACCGATGAACAAGTTGTGTAGGATCCTCTTCCAAAACACCATCACAAGGTATGTAAGTATGGTATTGGTATCCGACCATATGGGTACCATCCTCCAAAGGCCTATGGTACCTCTTATGAATGCGATGATAGTTCAAATAATAACGACAACGAGATAGAATTCCAATATAGTCTCTATGTGGATCTTGCCTCTATGAACATATTTTCTAAATGACTATCCTAATTATAACCATTACCATTCCTAAATTAAACCTTGTCTATCGTTCCCTTATTAACTAGGACCAACAACATCATGTACCAATCAACTTATTTCAAAACAAAGAAGTAATTGGTGAGTTTATGGGTCTCCGTGATGACATTACAAAGAGGGTGATAAAAATAAAGGATTTTCCATTAATCGTGACACATACGTGTACTTTGGGGAGGATGCCGAGTTATGCGGACGTAAAAATAATAAAAAATAAGGGAAAAACATTTTCAGAAAATCCTTGTACACAGAAAATGTCTAAGTCCTAGAGTGAAAACATTTTTTAGGTGTTGGTGAAAAAATAAATGGAAAAAGAAATAGAAATAAAAGATGACCTACCTAAGGGTGAAAAAATCATTAAGGCACGTTTGGAAGAATATCTCAATCTTCCCCCATCCTATGTGCATGGAGGATGAGTCCAAGTTGTTAGTGGAGGAGACTATCGATGTGAATATTGGAATAAAAGAGTAACCTATAAGGGTCAAGTTGGGAGCTTCAATTTCAGCCCAAGAACAAAAGCCTTCATCCTGTTACTTTGAGAATTCTCGGACATATTTTATCAAGCAAAAATTTATAGTGCATTTGGATCCATCATTTGTAGTGCGTAAATTAGTTGTATATGAAGCAACAAAGCCTATCAAGCAAAAGATTTGAAATATGCATCCTCTAGTTGCACTCTGGGTTAAGGAAGAACTAGATAAAATATTGGCGGAAGGATTCATTAGGCCTATTTTAGTCACAAAATCATGTACTTAGTACTACTATTTATTGGGAATATTCATATTGTAGTGTGAACATAAAATATTATGTGAGTGATTGTATTATCTAGGATAATATAATATTAGTTGCAATATTTAATTACATTATGGTAAATGTAATTATGAGTGGGAGAGTAAATGATGTTATGTTTTTTTGAGTAAACAACTCATTAACAAAATTATTTTTTTGATAAAATAAAATATCACGTAAAATAACATGGAGTTGTTTTAGGAGTTGTGTGTGGAGATATTTATGAAGATTATCTCTCCTTAAATATAGGAACAAAATCTCCTATATAAATGGGTGTAATACTTCTTATGTAATAGAAAGAATGAAGAGTATGTTTTTGAGATCAATTTATACATTTCTAATATTGAATTTTCATTTGGTACGAGTAGGTTTGATGCGGAAAATTTCATTAATTTCTTGATGAAATCCGTCTCAAAGAATAGCTTGTATTTTTATTTTTGTCATATATTTTTTTCTATAATTTTTCACATCAACCACGTGTTGGTAAAGAAACTACAATATAAATCACAATAGAACCCGGTTTCTAGTTTTGAAGAAATACGTATTTCACTATGCAGCTATAAAATTTAGCAAATCAAATCTTCTACTAGCAGCTTTCTCCAATTTCCAATAATAATGAATTGTTAATACAAAGTCTTGGATTTCTTAGAGGTTCAAAGCTATTCTATATAAAGTTTTAAAATACCTAATTCAATTATTTATTTTTTATTATTATTGTACAAAATAATGGAGAAATTAAATCGATTGAAAAGTTTCAAGGAAATATTTCCATACATGGCAACTACTGGATGCAATTTAATTTAATAGAAAAGGAATTATGGGATGTAGTTAAAGATAATGTGATTCCACCAATGAATGTGAATGATCTAGCTAAATGGAATGAAAAAAATCAGATATTTTTGGGTACCATTGGTCTGGGCTTATCAAAATCCTATTTGCATCATGTGGATTTCACAAAATCTGTAAAAGAAATTTGAGAGTCTCTTAACACATTATTTGGTTATGAAGATGAAACAACAAATACTACACTTTGAAGCAATGCTTATATGGGTTAAAAATTGAAGAAAACTCAAAATGGCATATCATACAAGTAAGTTCCACTCTTTTCTAAATCAACTAGCTGGAATTAAAGAGTTAGTAAAGGATGATGATGCTAAAGCAATAATCCTAAATAGTATGCCTAAAAGCTATTCAAATATTGTGTTTACTTTAAGAAAGGTAAAAATTAGCTTAGAAGGAGTAATATCCACATTAATTGATCAAAATAATTATGATTAATATGAATAATTAATGTATGTATAGAATAAAGAAAGTACTTCATCTAAGAAATTAAAGCTCAAACAAAAACCTTTCTCTTCTAAAGGTAAAATGAAATGCTATTATTGTAATGAATTAGTAAATGTAGCCTTGAACTCTAAAAAGAGGGGAAAATATTTACTTGAGGAAAAAATAGATAAAAAAATCTCTTTTAGTCAAAGAAGAAACTGAGTGCCATGAATACTCTAATGATGAAAAACTTTCTTGTCCTAGTGATAAGGAATTCTTATGGTAAATAGTTCAATTTTTGGAGAAAGGAGGAATCAGCGAAGGCGGAATTTTAGTGCCTCTCATCAGTCACCAATGATGGGGCTACAAATTAATTTGGTGGAAATTTATATTTAGCATGTGTGGCTCATTTTTCAATAATGTGTTTATATCAGATTCTAACAATCGTTCCTAAGATGTTTATATGGTGTGAAAGAAACAATAGTATAAGAGTTTGTTTCCGGAGGGAATCTTCTACGTATGATCCTCATGATCATGTCATATGATCCACCAACTTTCGTTCCTCACTAGGAAGATGATAAGAAGGTGAATATATTCAAGTAGAGAGGTGATCATGTGCATCAAGATCCAAAAACAAGATCTAGAAGCAATTTTGGAACTCTATCATACTCATGTCTTCAAGTGCTCGGCCCGATGTTCACAAAGGGGGGTTTAATGTTATGAATCTTCATATTGTAGTGTGAACATAGAATATTATTTGACTGATTATATTATCTAGGATAATCTAATATGAGTTGTAATAGTTAATTACATTATGGTAAATGTAATTATGAGTGGGAGGGTAAATATTGCTATGAGTTGTGTAAAAACTGATTAACAATATTAGTTTTGTGAGAAAACAAAATCGACATAAAATAAAATGGAGTTGTTTTATGAGTTGTGTGTGGAGATATTTATGGAGATTATAGGAACAAACTCTCCTATATAATTGGATGTAATAATTCCTATGTAATAACAAGAATGAAGAGTATGTTTTCGAGTTTAATTTATACAATTCTAATATTAAATTTTCACTATTTTAGTGCCAAGTATGTTGTTTTATATAGGATCTTCAGTAAGAAAAGTATTCACTAATGACCTACCCCATAGTCTTGTCATTAGTCTAGTTAGTAATTGTCATTGTTGTTCTTGCACAATTATCACTTACTTGCATGGTTTTGGTTGACTCTTAGGGAGTCTTAGTTGTCATTATTCACTTAATTGTTGTCTCTAGTCATTGACTAGGGTACCTAGGAAGGGATAGACGCCCTGTCCCTGGTCACACTTGGTTCTCATTTAAATTTTCAAGGTCGGTCTTTATGATTTTCCCTCCCATTTTTCTAGGTACTAGTCGGCATGTTGGGTCATTAATGTCAAAATTTGAGCAAAAATCCCTATATAAACACAAAATACTTACTATTTTTTTGGGCATAATATTTCTACTAAGGACCAACTATCTACATAAGGTAAGGGACTGCATTTGGGTACTATTATGGAACACACAATACATAGGAAAGTGAAGTATATTCTATTACATCCACCATTTTTTATTATATCTAGTTATTTCCCATTATCTCTATGTAATTGGAATTAGGGCATCTCGGGCAAAAAATCACACAGAATTACATTGGGTTTGAGATGTAGTGCAACTCTTAGTTGTAACACCACCATTGTGGCTATTAAGGATAGTTTGACCCCTTCATATGCATCTTTATTTTTTAGGAGTTTGATGCTTGTTGTGGGGTTTTGTAGTTGATTCTTCATTACACATTCACAGTGTCATCAATGAATCTAGTGTAGTGCCCCTCCAGTCCAATTCTTGAGCCGCATGCCTGTCGGTGGTAAGGTAAGAGAATGGAAGCAACTCATCCTTAGTAGCCTTTTAGACCTATCAATTTCCTTTCACAATAATTTAATAACTTTATTTGGGATCGAGAATTTAAAAAAACAAGAAACCATGTTAACATTGAGAATTCGGCAAAAATTGGATGGTTGTAACAAGTGCATGGAGACACACACCATCTTATAATTAAATAGTCAGAAAGTTATGGGAATTGTGTAAAATAGAGCCCCAAATGTATCCACCCTAAAATCAGTACCATGATGGGTTAAATAAGTCCTAGATGACGAGAGAAATTTGATGTAAAATACCTCCCCATTTTCCTATTCAAAAATTGAGCGATCTAGGTTTCTATCTTATTTTGAAGGGATTTTAATTATCTGTGAAAGAAAGAAAAATTCTACATGTCACTTTTTTTTTTTATATGTTCAGGAAGAAGAATATTGAGATGGAGGGGTTTTTCTTTTGGTGTAATATTTCACCGGATTGGTTTGGATTCTTCTCGTGTACTTATGTAGCATGCTTTGTAACCCTTCCAACACCATTATCATTGTATACGGTAGCTCCATTTCATTATTCTTGCTCTTTCTCTTTTATTTTGAGTAGTTGTTTTGTTATGGCTATGAGAGTGCCTTTCTTGTTATCCCACTCATGTATTAACAAGATTTTTCTATTTCACTCTTCCCCTATGTGTAAACACTCTTTTATTTATTTATTTATTTTCCCATTCTCTGCCAATGCGTGGAAAGGCAGCATTATATCAGGATTTTAGGGGACTTGCATCTTCATTTATTAAATGTACTGGTTGAATGCAAGCAATATGCTTGAGAGACTATGCGATAAATAGCTGGTGTTTAAATACGAATAAGTTCCCTAATGGAGAGATGTAGGGAAGACTCAACACATCAATTAGGTATTGCAGAGCCATCTTTCATCTGCAAGGCTGGGATTGCATGAAGTTGTCATGCATTATTACAAATGGTTGGCAATGAAGAATTTGCATAAGAAACATCGGTTGGATGTGAGTAGTGCGGGAAATTTGGGGTTTATGATCTAAACAATGGCATCATAACCAGTTGATGTGCATGACAAGCGATGTGCTTGAGAGATTATGAGAAAAATAACTCATGCTTGAATATCGAATGCGGTCTCGGGAGTGTGGTAGTTGTTGGATTGACCAAAAAATGGTGTTTTTTTTTCTTAACAAACTTCAAAGTAAAGGCTATGGAAGATGCCCAAATAAATTAGTTTCATTTTCCTAGTGCCTCCTTGGTGGTGTCTGAATAAAGCATTGGAGCTGCTAAAAGGACCATTTGTATGCATTGGTGTTAGGTTTGGTTGTTTGGAGGAAATGCTATGTTTGTATTATATCTCATCCCGTGACTTGGTGACACTATGACCAGCTGTCATTTTTATGGAGCTCATCATACTTGGTCTCATGGTTTGCACTTGGTGAATGTGGAAAGGTGATGCGGTCTTGTTAAATGTGGAGATCACAAGTTTTGCATTAAAAATGTATGGTTTTCCCCTTTTCGCTTGCATTAAATATCACTTCATCATTTCTATATTTTTAAAATTAAATGTTGAATGATAGGGAATGTAATCCCAACAATTGAAAAAATATTACCTTGATGCGAAATCTTAAAACAATAGAAAAATAAAAAAAAAAAATCTCGAAAGTCATGCGCATGGAGCGCCACACCCAAATGTACCACAAAACCAAAACTCTTTGCATGACCCCTAGTGACATGGAACACCTTAGGGAACCTTAACCAAGTTATTTGAAATTATTTAATGCACTTGCAAGTCATATTCCTAAACCCTCTTAGTTTATTAATCATTTATAATTACATGGTCATTTTAATAAAACACGATTGGTTTCGCTTACAGTTATCACTTAGCTTGAATGAAACTGTTTCGGAAACTAATTTTGCAAGTGTGTTTCGGGGCCCACTAGTTCTTGTGTGATAAGAATCTGTTGACACAATTACAATAATTGGCCTCGAAGTTTCCCTTGTAACTTGAGCTCTACTTGTCATAATCAACTTCCGTTAGCCACGACGAAGAATTCCATATATATTGGAGAGTAAGTAGGAATCATCAAACATTCTGATCAAACTTAAACTGAGTGTTTTCAAGACCTAGTTTGTAGGCACTTTTGATGTTTTGGTTAGTTTCCTCAACCTTAGCTAGAATATTTTTTTGAGTCTCATTTGACTTCTAGCCATGCGTGTGACCTCGTAATACCATTGCAATTATATGTAGAATTTTATTCAATCTTGTATATTATATAAGTGAATTCTGAAATGTATGGTGATTTTATCTCTCCACCCTCTTCTCTCTCTAGAAACAACTATGATACTTGATTGATTTTAAACGTAAATGAATTGGGAAATATGAATTGGTTTGAAATGAAATGATAATGGACATGAAATGTAAATGGTTATGACAGTGTGATTAGAAAATAAAATTTCTCTTAACTTTCTCTCTCATCTTTATTCTCTATCTCTAGTACCAAAATATTAAGTGCAAATTAATCAGAAAGCATGAATGCATGAAAAAAAAATTCTCCTTTCTCTCTCTCTCTCTCTCACTGAAAATGTTTAAAATGATGAATGTGTGGATTTATGCTTGAGTGTAGGGTATTGAAAAATGTTAAAAATGATGGATTTCTAGATTTATGCTTGAGTGTAGGGGATTTCCATACTCGGTCCTAGGACTGACACAACGTTGCTTCCGTGTACTTGAATAAGAGGAATTTTGTGGATGCGATATGTTGTAATTAATGAGTTGTCTTGTAATACATGTATTACCATAGATTAATGATATTTATTGTTGTTCGAAGAATTGTTCTCGGTATATTTTGAAAAAGGAATACCAATGTGGCTATATTTTATAGTGTCGAATTAGATGTAAAGTTTTCCTCAATGTTGTACCTATGTTATAAATATATTGAACTAATCTATTTCTATGTTAAGTAATCGGTATATTTCCTTAACACCAACAATGTTAGGTAGAATCTCCTCTCATAAAAACTAACGAAATTAAAAGAATGAGTTATAATTCCTATAATACTTCCTCGTCACATTTAAATATTTCTCCAGGTATTAAACATTGATCGTACATTAATAAAATACTCTGATCTCATTAATCCTCTTCATGCTTCACACCTAAGACATCTTATTAAGGACCATTTCCTTGATATTTTATGATGTGGTGCATATATGTTGTGAAACCTATCATATTGGGACGAGTGAGGTGATCATGTCTAGGTGTTTTAGGTATGACCATATCTTGAATAATTTAACCCCCTCTTGGGCGTAATTTCCCTTGGTACCCTAGTGGGTGGCCAAAGCCTTGCAAGATAGTTGGTGGTTGTACCTACGATTGATCTCTTGTGAGATATAAATTATGTGAGTGGAGACTACGTTTCAAATTACTTGCGTATTTACCCAAAAATTGAAATAGGTCATTAGGAGAATTTTGTAATGCTTATGATTACTTGGGATATCTCTCTTGAAATATACACTAAACACTTACGTGTCTAACAAAAATGAAATTATTTGTCTTGTGTGAGGTTGTACCCTAGTAGTATTAAATTGCTTAATGTAAATTATGTGTTATTTGAATAACAATTGTTTGAAAAGAATGCCCATAAGAGTCCAAATTAACCATGCAAGAGAAATGGGAAAAAGAGTAAAAATATTTTTTTAGGAATAAATTTATGCTTGAAGTCTTCATAATTGATTTTGGAATTATCTTTTTGTTTAAAAATAATAATAATAAAATATGAGTTGCTCTTTGAGGAATCAAGCATTTGAGCTAGCACAAACTCTTACATAACAAAAAAAAGAAATGTATGACATGTAAAAGTTAAATCTAATTAAAATAATGTTGAATTATAACAAACTCCCTCCAGTAAATTTTCAAGAATATGGAGTGCCCTTCGATAAATTTTCAAGCCCTAAACCTAAACCATGTGCTAATGGCAAAGTGGCGGTGGCACTAAGGAAACCAAACTAGTGGATCTAGGGGTTTGCACACTGTGGAGTCTGGTTTTCACCCTCTAAGAAATTTTTCTAGCCCTATACCTAAACCTGCGCTAATGGCAGCGATCGTGGCACTAAGAAAACTGGACTGGTGGATCAAGGGGGTTTGTGCAATGTGGCATCTGGTTTTGCATATCCAATCCCATTTATTGGGCTTGTTCCCACATATGGTTTCCAGTCTCCAAAGGAATGGGGTCTACTTACGAGGGGTTATTTGGAGGGTTTAGTGTTGCTTTTAAACTTGTTTCAGCCTCCCCTACTCTTGTTCGTTCCCTGTTTGAGGGGTGTTTTAGACACTTCTTGCTAGAGGTGGTTCGAATGCTGATCCGGTGGTCAGAAAGCTTTCTTGAGGTTGCAAAATCTGTTTGTGCCTGTTCAAACCAATGAAACATGCAATGTCTTCTCCCAGTGTTTGTTGTGGAGCAGATGTTTTGAAATCTGAGACATATTTTAAGGAGAAAGGAATCATCTACAGATTCAACAATATATGCCCGGGCCTACCTGCTCTCCATGAATGGATCTCCCTTTCATGGAAACCACTTATGGAAGGTAAAGTCGACATCTACCCCACAACTAGAGGTTTCTTCATTGTTGTCTTTGATATCACAACTGATAGAGATATGATTTTTGATAGATTGTGGGATTATCAAAGTCATTTTTTTCTTATGAAGCCATGGTTCCCTCTTTTCAACCCTGTTACTAAAACTTTCCAAACCTGACCTGTGTGGATCCGGCTACCTTATCTTCCTCTCCAGTTTTGGGGGGAGAAATGTTTAACTTCTATTGGGGATTCTTTAGGCAAAACCCTGGCTATTGACACAAAGACAACCTGGTATGAATATACAACGTATGCTCACATCTTGGTCGATTTGAACACCTCAAAGGATTTCCTACTTCTTCTTGACCTGCATGTTGAGGATAGGATATGGACTCAAAACATTGACTATGAAGGCTTTCCCTTCAGATGTCGGATTTTCTTTTCCCTTGGCCATTTAGCGGCGGATTGTAAGTGTGGGAAGAAAAATACCAATAATCAATTTTCGTGGTGGAAGAATGTTGATTCTAGTCATTTGGTTGTAAACAGTCACTCAGATTTAGAGTCAGAAGAGGGATCTGAGGATGTGGATGTGGAGGCTCCTATGGAGTCTATCGAAGGAATCTTCTCCTTGCATTGGTTTGGAGTCCTTTTCCCTCCCTCCTTCTTCGGGGATCCTCAATCAGATGGGTGAAAATAATTTTGAAATTTATATACCAGTTCACTCAAATGAAAATGTTAATCCAAATATCAGTGACGATTGGTCTACTATGAATAGAAGAAAGAAAGGGAAGGGTAATGACTCCCTTAAGATGTGTCTTCGTTCCCATGGGAAGAAGTCTCATGGTTAGTGTTTCTTCTATATTTGTTTTTGTTGTTAGTTGGACTTTTGGTTGTTTGTTTCTCTATGCCACTGGAAGAGGCAGCCCTTCATGTTCCTCATTGTTATATTTTATCTCCACTTTCTCTCATTGTAATGGGGCAGGGTCCCCTCAACCCTTTTTTACCCCTAATAAATTTTTATAACAAACTATAATAGGAAAATAAGGTACGATGATGGAAGGATTTTTATGGGAAGTGGTATCTTGAATCTAAATCACCCTTAAATCCTAATAGTTCCTTCATTGATATCATGATAGTTCCCTTGTCTAAGAAAGGTAAAATTTAAACATTGAATAAACATGAGTGTTATAAGAAATACATTTGTTCCAAAATGATGTTAATATAGGACCAAAGTAACCATGTAAATGTAGTTAGTGAAAGGGTAAATGAGACTAAACCTAGGAATGACCACTATGAAAAAGGTATGCCATTAAACGATGTAAAATCCAACTAAAATGTCAAGTGTGATCATAAAATGAATGTGATAAAGTAGAACTCCATAAATAATACAAAAATATAATAAATTTGAAAACCAAATATGATGCATGATCACATGCTTTGTATGCATGAATGCAATTAAACAACGATGCTAATAAAATAATGAAATGTAGCCCTCGATATTGGAATACCTTTGGTTGTAGCCAAAGTCTTGTTGGTGATGGAAATTACACTCTATTTACACTTGTAAAAGTTATTAGAACCCTTGGTGTAGATAGGAATATATTAAATCTAGGATCACTCAGAAGTAGAATTTATGGTCAAAACATGTAATTAACCCATTGCTATGAAGAGTGAATCCTTAAGATACTTAAACAAAAGAAATTTTAAATTTGAAATTGTCACTTGAATTCAAAGAAAAATCTCTATAATGGGATTACAAGTGTAATGTACCCTTCCATTCGCAATATGAATATGAAAATATGAGTCACTAATTAGAGCAATGGATTGTGAATTAAGAATGATACAACTTAATCAGTTAACCAATGTAGTTGGTTGTAATTACTGCAAGATGAAAAGAGTGTATTGTTATTATCAAACAACGCTATGAAAAATGATGTTGGGACAACTTTTCTATTGATCTAGTAACCTTCCTTTTTCCTCCTATGAATTTTACTCCTTGTAACAAGAGTATTATTCCAAACCCATTAAACACGACTCTCTTAAAAAAATCCTTAAGTCAAATATTAGAAGATGCATGTATGTACATATGTTCCTAGTCATAATCATTCGATATAAAATTATTTCCACAAGAGAAACAAGCAAATTATAAAGGAACCACTATAGGTGAAATGCTATATTCAACTAATAAAAATAGGAATATAATAAATATTTCACCATGAACAATGATGTGTTTTGGGAAGTACGTGTGAGTAAGAGTATATTTTCGTGGGTCGTTGTTGTACCTTGTCATTTTTGGAAATGTGGCTTTGATGTGCATCATGTGTTTCATGTTATATATGTGGGTCTATGGTTGGCACGATAATTAGCATGATAATTGTGGGATTATTGTCTCGGGATAAGAAAATATAGGTTGGTGGAGGTTAGGGGGATCCACCCCTAACCACTATTGTACATAAATATAATCCAGTCATTAGGTCAAATAGTTGAGATAAATCTATATATATATTGAAGCTTGGTTTTTATTAAAGATAATGGTTGACTATGTATGAAAAATAACAAGGAAGTTTTATAAAATTGCATTTCGAACAACTTTGGAGCATTTTAGGACCTCAATGTAAAATGGAAAGTTGTTCATAATTTTGAGACACTTCTGTTTCATAGACCCATTTTGAAATTTGTAGTTATTGTGATGTTATTTTAGGGTGTAGAAGTTTCTATTTGATAGAGAATCAAGAAAATGGATTCTACAAGTGCTTTGAGAAGGTGGAGGATAGACGCTGAGATTTTTCATATTCCTCCAAAGGTGTGAAGACATGAAATTACAATATTGGGATCTATTTTTTTAGATAAGTTTGATTGTACTTGCAGTTGCAACACTTTTAATAGATCAATTCAAATGAGCCTAGGCACTTCGGAAATTTTGAACCCCATAAACAATTTGGTATCATGTTTTTCAAATTACATTTAGATTTTTAAGTTTTATTTACAGATATAAACAAATTTTATTTGATATCATAAATCAAAAATATGAAAATATAAATCAGTTAATGACATATATGAGAAATCGGTAAAATTTAATTACAATTATTTTTATCAAATGGGTGATAAATTTTGATTTAAGATTCATTATATTAAATTCAAGATCAGTTTTAAATCAGATTTTAATCATCTTTAGATTCATTAAAAATTAAAAATATGATGAAGTTAAAGGATTTGTGAAAACAAGTAAAACAATAGGGGTCTATTCTCGTTTCGAGATCATTTGGTAGGACCAAAACCCATGGTAATAGTTCAAGGTATTCTTGAAAATCATGATGGTGATGATCTAGAATGGCCACTACCCATGGTAAATTTTCAACATATGCCTAAATGATATGCTAACATGATTCAAGATGAAAATTTAGATTTTCCAACGAACACATCCACTCCTAAACCACAAACTTGCAAAAAACCTCTTGAAGAGGTATAATTTTCCTTAATGAGAAGAGTTTTGAAATATTTTGATCCATCTATAGTTTAGGAATCCCTATAGTATAAATCTTGGAAAGATTCTATGGATTCTAAGTATCAATTAGTGATAAAAACAACACATAGTAGGGTGGAAGTACAATAGTGTGTCCTACATGGTGTTCCCAAGACATGAGTATGAGTGTAGGCGTGTTGTGATTTAAGGGGTGTTCACCTGAACACCCCTTCACCTAAATACCATTTTCCTAAACTACCATGTAAGGAACATAAAGAGGTTCATGGGAACACCCTTCGTGTGAATCCTCCCTTTATATATTTGTGTTAGTGCGAAGGCTGCCATTTCCTTTTCCACCAACTTACAGTGTCTTCGCATGAACAAATTATTTTCTCAAACCTGCTTCTTAACACCCAACATTGCCTCCCCATCTTGCCCAACAAGTATTTTCCTTTATTTTGTCATTTTTTTGAGTTTTGTTTTTTGTTTTTTCTAAAAATTCTAAAATAGGGAAGGTTTTCATTTTATTTTTAAAATAAATGAAAAATGTGAGATTTTAGTAGTTTAGGATTTAGAGATTTTTGTGGATAATGAAATTTTAAAAATAAAATAAAATAGGGTATAGGGTTTATTAATTCATAATATGAATTCAGTTTATTGTAAACAAATAATAATAGTATGGAATTATTTACTCATACATTTAACAATATTGAAGAAATATAGTGTGATGCATGATTATACCTTTTTGTACAGTTTCCAATTTTTCATATATTGGTAAAATTTTAAGAAATTTTCAAAATAGACAAAGGCTTGCCCCTTAAAAGAAAAAAAAACAAAAAAAAACTACTCCCCCTCATGGCTTTCATATGTATTGTTGATCTAATTGTTACATGGTAGGTGGAATATTGCTTAATAAATACTCGGGAATTTTCTTACATTTTTTTAACTAGAAAAAAGATTCAATGTCTTAGAAGTTTTGATCAAAATAAACAATTTTTTATAAATTGTGACTTGTAAAATGTATGTTGTGTAATATTTAAAACAACTCCATGTATAATTGAACCTTGTAGTGAAAACGTCACAATTTCTTGAATGAAAAGAACAATAACACCCCAAGGTGCAAGAAGAATACAACTCTTAGAAGATTACATGAAAACGGGAATATAATAAATGGCTATAGAAATATTATTTTTACCTTGTCCTTGTTAATCCTAATACCTAAAATATAGAATTACACAATAATAACAAGCTATAACATATATTACGATAAATGGAGACTAACTATGTGGAAAAGAGTTTAATCAATTTAAAAATATGCATTAGGAGACCAAGTGGAAAATAATTTTAATTCAATGTCAAAATATTCCAATATTTTATTTTACTTCTATAATTATAGAGAATGACATTTTAATTGGATTTTTCACCTCTGCCTAATCTGATCACAATATAACTCTATCACCTACCATTTTGAGTTATTCCCATGGAGTTGTGTAGGTGAAAATTTCTTTGGGAACCATTAGGTGTGTGCTTAACTTCTCCCTTATTATCAATAACTAGATCCGAAACATATCTTGGTAAATTTTGTGTAGAGGTTTGGAGGCACAAACAGTTAAAATCATTTGTGTAGGTAATATCAATTTTCAACTTTGATTATCTCCAAAGAACCTTAACAATGTGTAAAGAATACTAGAATGACTATCCACTAGTATAAGAATGGTTTCATATTATCCTCTAATACCACTTTTGTTATTAAGGACTTCTAGCTAATTTATGTCTTCTCCTTGAATGCACGTGAAAAATGAGATATCAATAACCCTTAATGAAGGCTATTTTTTTCCCCATGATGCATTCTAGAATATTTCTAAAATTAATTCCCTATCTACAATTATATTCATTAAAATACCTCTTCCACATCTTTGCATAAAATATTCACTTTATGTTTTATGGATTTATCATAAGTATAATAGATTTCTATGCAATCATATAAGTACCTATATTAGAAAAGTTCATTACCTTGGCAATACTAGTGACATTAATTAGAATAGTGGAATGTGTACTAAACCACATGGAATATTGATGTTATTAAATCATAAAATTTTTCATCATATCAATATAGTCCCCCAAAAATGTGGTTTTTCCAATCTCTCCATGTCATTTCTTCTCATCAAATATTTGGTCTCCAACTTATTTCTAGTTTTTATTGTTTGCTTTGGTATTGTCTCTCCATTTTCCATATCTTATTTACTTTTAGTTTAAGATTTTTTATTGGTGGTCCATTCTAGTTTTTTCCTTAGCATTTTTATGATTCTCATACCTTTCTTTTAATTTTAAGTTACTTCTAGAAACATGCATTCTTTCCTTATATCTTACACCATATGTCTAATAGTGAAAGATAAAGGATGTGTCATGTTTGGTTACATAATACAAATAAAATTCAACTCATTATTTGTTTCCACTATATAATTCTCTATAATTATCTACCTTTCACTCTAGATCCTTTCCATTTTTCTAGACTTAGGTTCAAATGGAATTTTTACTTCCTCTCGATTTATTTTTATAGATTGTTTTCTTCATCTAATTTCAATTTCTTTGTTATTTGGTGACAATTTTTAATACGATCCACATTCTTAAATGTAATTATTCATCATGTACACTTAATATATTGAATTAATGATTATCTTAATTACTTTTCCTTCTATTAATTTTACCAGATCTAGTCTTTCCCACTTTTTGAGCCATTAAATTGAGCGAAGTTTCTTATTTGAACTACTTTTGATTTTCCAACATATCTGATAGTCATCCATACACAATGTTCCTAGAACTAATTGTTTTGTCTAAAATTTTCAAATCCTTCTCACATGCCTAATCTAATTTTCCTCATGCATTGCACATCCAAGAACATGCCTAGTCTAACTTTACTCATATACACACTTTGAGTTAAAAACTATCCACTCTAGAAAAACATATATTTACCAAACCATTATTAAAGCTGATTTCCCACTCTAGTGTTATGAATGCAAATTTTGTTATTTGATTGAAAATGTGTGACTACATATGGTAGGATTTAGTCCTACTTCCATTTCTTATCCTAGGATGTGTTTTTCCCTAAAGGTCTCACAATATCATTCTTCCTTGTGGGGTTACATGGCATATAATATATGTGCCTTTCCATATTATGAATAATTATGCTACATGTACTTCGAATCAACTTTCATAAAATAATACCTTTTTCTCTTTCTTGAATTCTTTAGTCTCAGTAAATTTTTTTCATAATAAATTTTGGTTGTGCTTATGTGTCTCTTAGATTCATTATATCACTATCCATTTTTCTTCCATTTGTGTCCAATATAACAATTAAATTTCAATGGAGTTCTTGTCCCCTTACCTTGCAATAATTGAAATCAACATAATCTAAACTATATGTTCCATGGTAATTTCTTCTTCCATCTCATATTTATACTATCATAAATGATGTGTTTCGTATGTTACACTTATAGTTTGTTTTATACATACCCATAAAATTGTGGGTATTGAACCCTCCCAATCATTTCTTTTCATAGTAACAATATTAGTGATCATTATTTATAGGACATTGTTGATATATTTTTCCCATCCATTTCCATGTGGGTGATATGCTTTGTATTCATAGTGTAATTATTAAATTTATCTTTAAGTATATTGATTATATTATTCAATAAATGTATTTCCTTAGTCATTAACCAAGTTATGTATCAAAAATATATTTTAAATGCTCCACAATAGGGTTTAAATGGTCAACTTGAAGAAGGTTACTATTCCAAACCAAAACATGTCTAAGCCCTCAAATTACATGACCTACATCTTCTAAATAAGGTCTCGTATAACTTTGATCAAAACCAATTTTTCAATGGTTCATTATGACCTATTGCAATAGACCTTTTAAACAAATATACTCACATTAACATATATACAAGTGCTCCAAAAAATGATAAATGACATACTTAATCAATTGTCTATTAGATATAATTTTCCCTTTTATATTGATAGCTTACAATTGATTCTATGAATTTCCTTCTTGGATTAATACTATTGTCTAAAGATAATTTTTCATGCCATATGCTAGACTATGTTCATAAAATCATCTACAAGATCAATTTATTCTTGATTTATGCGTGTGAAAGTGGTTCAAATATTCCTTAGGATATCTCTTACCTCAATTAAAAACTAGCCTTCAAAATAATTCCAATCATTTCTATGTTAGATAGTATCTCCAATTAGGTATTTTATATGATCTTACTAATGTCTAAGGTAAATCTTGCATTGATATCAATTAACCCTTAAGTTCATATTGTAGTTGTTAGCATAAGATATCTATTTAAATATTGTTCATTCTCGATATCTTTTTATTTGCCTATAGAGCATATCACAGGTATTTATAGTTAACATTTCTACAAAATTAGATCATAAAATTCCATATATATAAGCAATATATTATAAGAGTTCATATTAAGTGCACTTTAATGCATATTAATCATGTAGGTAATAATGTGCCCTATTACAATTTCTTATACCAGTAACCTTGATATTAGTTTTCTAGCCCAAAAACATAAGGATATAATAACGCTTGTATCTATAAGAAATCTTTAAGTTTTTCTTTACAGTTTATATATCTTGTTTCTTTTCCTATGGGGCATATCATGGGTATTTCTATTCAACATTTCTACACAATTAGATCATAGAATTCCATGTATGAGTAATATATTATAAGAGTTCATATTAAGTGCACTTTCATATGTATTAGGTAATAACATGCTCTTATATGCATTTTTGTACTAGTAACCTTGATATTAGTTTTCTAGCTCAAAACTAAGGGATAAGGTAGCATTAATTTAGCATTTTATAGGATAATTTAATAATCATTATCTTAATTTTAATTTTTTTATCTAGATTCCTTTGGTTCCCTATGTGATGAATATGTCAAATTAAGGCATGTAGGTGATATCATATTGGTACAATGCATATAGAGATTTAATTTCTATTCATAAATAGTTTATTTTTTCATATTGCTTTTTTTTTTACATATTTTTTTGTTAAAATTAAAAATAGGGGAGTGTAGTCACAAAATCACACACTTACTATTAATATTATACAACTAATTATGTTGTTTTATATATGGATCTTGCGTGATAAAAGTATTCACTAATGACCCATCCCCTTGTCCTGTCGCCGATTATTCGGTCATCATCGTCATTTTTCTTGCCTAATCCTCGCCATGTTTACACAATTTTGGTCGCCTCTCGTGAGTCTCGGGTATCATAAATTGTTTGATTGTCATCTCTAGTATTTTACTAGGGTTCTGTTAGGAGCAATTATTGGAGGAAGAATAAAGATCATATATCTCTCATATTATTTTATCGAAGCACATTACAAATATATAGGTGAGGATCATAACAACATTCCCTAAAATGGGAGAGAGAATAATGGGATACACCAAAAAATCTCTCCTAATAATAAATAATTATTAGATACATAATATATGCAAACATTCCCCCTTATTACATTATTCTTGCAAATGTAACCCCTAAAAGTTCAAATTTCACTTTTCCAAGAGATTTGGTGAGAATATTAGCTACTTGTGCTTCTCAAGGATAGTACCACATGCTAAATGTGATGGTTCAAGTCGTGCTCTCAAATGACATGAAAATAAATCTCAATATGCTTTGTGCGTTCATGAAAAATAGGATTTTGCATGAGCTTCAACACACTATGATTGTCGCAATAGAGAATAACCGATGCTTTTTCAAGAATCCCCATGTCATCCAAAATGTGATGTAACCATATCGATTCACACACATCTCCTTGTGTGGCATGATATTCTACCTCGTTGGATGAAATAGAAACACAATTTTGTTTCTTTCTTATCCACGAGTTTGGTCTAGATCCGAGATGAAAAATGTATCCAGTGCTTGACTTCCTATCATCAACAGATCCAACGTTGTCCGATTCAACGTATTCCTATAAGAATAATTGATCACTCTTCTTATATTCCATACCATAATCAACTGTACCTTATACATATCTCAAAACATGATTTTCTATAGTCCAATGACATTTCTTTGGCTCCTACATGAACCTGGAAAGATAGCTGACAACATAGCATAAGTCTAGTCTGGTATATGTCAAGTAGATGAGTTTTCCAAAAATCCTATAAAGAGTAGCATCTACTTGAGGTGAGTCCTGGAATCGTGAAAGTTGCAAACATTTTTCCATGGGAGTGGATATAGGTTTACAATTATACATTATGTACTTTTCCAAGAGTGTCTTGACATACTTTATCTGGGAGATAAAAATATGATGCTTCTTTTACTATATCTCCAAGCCAAGATAGTAATGAATTAGCCCCAAATCTTTCATGTCAAAGGTTCTTTTGACATCATTCTTCATAATATCAACCTGACCTTCTGAACTGTCAGTGATCACAAGATCATCCACATACACAACAAGATTGGAAATTTCTTTTCCTACCTTATTTATATACAAATTTGAATCTGAGGGGATAAGAGTGAACCCATGTTGCAAAAGGTGATCTTCTATATTCATATACCATGCCCTTTGAGCTTACTTTAGTCCATATAGTGATTTGATGAGACGACATACCTTCTTAGGATGCTCTTCATCAACAAATCCTTCAGGTTGGGTCATGTACACTTCTTCTTTCATATCACCATTTAGGAAAGCACTCTTGACATCCATCTGCTGAAGTTTCCATCCTTTCTGTGCTGCTAGTGCGCAAACAACTCTGATGGTCTTGATCTTCGCAATGGGTGCAAAGGTTTCTTCATAGTCAATGCCCTCTTTCTGAGCATATCCTTTTGCTACAAGTCGTTCTTTATGTTTTTCGATGGATCCTTCGCTTTATATTTTGTCTTAAAACCCATTTCATCGTAAGGGTTTCTTTCCTGTAGGTAGATCGACAAGTTCCCATGTCTGATTTTGCATGAGTGAGTCATATTCTACATCCATGGCTCCTTTCCACTAAGGTTGACTTAGGGCTTTGTGAACATTATCGTGCTAGGAGATATTAATCGCTGTACTCATGAGTGCAAAATTTACCTCATTTTTGTATAACTCCTCGTTTTGACTCGGATAAAGTATCCGGGAGTTTTTACAAATGAGATTCTTTGATGGTGCCTTGTACCCACTTCAAACGAGAACTTGGTTGATTTTGTTCGAATTGTTTCCTTGATGTGAGGATGGATGTGGAGTAACATTCTCTAGTTCTCCAAGGTCAACATATAGCTCCCCTTGCAACACATATTTTCTCTGAGTAGTCTCCTCTAGCTGATCGTCTGCTTTTGAATACTAGTCGGTGAGAGGTGTTTGGTAAAGGTTCTTCTATCAGAATCGTTCATTCAAAGGATGACTCATCACAAACCACGTCTCGAATCTCATATATTTTATTTTCTTAGGATCCATGAGACAATCTTCCTTCGAGGTAGTGCTATAGCCTAATACGATGCACAAGAGTGTTTTTGGCTCAATTTCTTTCTCTTCGAGATGGGACATGCATGTATGTTGTGAAAATAAATACTCGTAAATCAGAAATTGATGACTTTCTACCACTCAATACCTCTTCTCCGACATTTTATTTTGTCGATTCTTTTCCAGTTCCCTATTGAGAAGATAAACAATTGTGTGTACTACTTCGGTCCAATATCAATCCTCCTACTTTGTTGTTTATAGCATGTAATGAGCCATCTCCATCACTGTGTGCTTGCATCGCTCCAAACTGTCATTTTGTTGGGGTGTGTAGGTAGCAGTCTGGTTCTTCTTAATGCCTTGTTGGTTGAGGAAGGCTAAGAAATTCTTGTATGTGAATTCCCCCTCGATCTCGAGTGGATTAGAATAAGTGGTTGTTCACTCTCTTTCACAACATGTTGATAGTAATTCTAAAAATGGTGAAAAGCCTCACTCTTTTTCTTTAGGAAAAACACCCACATATTTTGAGAGTGGTCATCCACGAACAATTGGAAGTACTTGTATCCTGAAAAATAAGTAGGAAGTGGTCCATTTATATCAGTATGAACTACCTCGAGACACTTCTTGGCATGGAAGGTGGTCACCTTCAACGGATCCCTGTGTTGTTTCCCTGCAAGGCATCTAGGGAAAATAAGAAAGGAACTGGTAAATTTGGGAAGTCCATGTACCATTTCTTGTGAACTCAACTGGTGTAAAGATCCAACAGACAAGTGACCATATCGGTAAGGCCAAAGGGTAGTAGATTCTACTCTTGAGGTAGATAAAGCTATTGCAGAAGATGGAATAGTATCTAAAGAAAATAAGTTATCTTTTATAAAAGATCTAGAAATAATTGTACCTTGTCTTGATATCAAGCATGATTTGATGTCATTTTAAACGAGAAATTCTACCCTTAGTTGAGGATCCAAGAGCCGATCGACTAATAAGAGGTTTATTGTCAATCTAGGAATATATAGTAATTTTGTAAGCGTACATTTTTGTGGTCATAGTGGAATGGTAACTTGACATATTACTTTTGTAACGTACTCTTTTTCATCTGCTATCTAAACCTGATCTCCAGTGGGTTGTTCATTCAGTGAATCAAATAGCTTCTTGTCACCTGAAATATGCTTACTTGCTGGAGTCTATCAACCAGACTTCTTCATGGGCTGCAAAGTTTGAGAGACTAGTACAAGGTTCTTACCACAATTGATCCTTCTAGGTGTCTCCTCATCAAAGTCATCATCTTGTTGAGCTGCGAGACGTACCTTATGATTTATTTGACGGGGAAATTATTTTTAATTTTGAAAATCATCGCGCCAGATGAGATTGATTGACTCGAAGACCCTTGTTTCAGTCATTGTACTAGTAGTGATCAGTGTCGTGAGTGTTGGTTTTGCATATTTGACACCACCTCTTGGACTTTTGAGATTGTTGTTGTTGATGTTGATGTGCTTATGTTTGCTTCTCTGGGGCCTTTCGATTCTTCTCGGACATAATGAGATTTTCAGAAATGGCTTTGTCCTAGGCCTCATCTTGGACTGAATTGATGGCCTCCTCCTACTACAACAAGTTCACGAGTTCTTCAAACATCACTTTCCATTTGGATACATTCAGTGTCATAATGAACACTCGGAATTGAGAAGGGAGTTCCCTCAAGGTGATCGAACCAGAATATTTTCTTCTACCTTTTCACCGAGCGCTAGTAACTTCGTTCGCAGCTTAGCCACCCAACGTAAGAACTCCTCAACTTTCTCATCTGACCCCATAGATAAGGTGTGTAGTTTCGACTAGAAGATTGAGTATCTTAGTTTGATTATTCAACTCAAATATGGTTGATATTTTATCCCATGCTTCCCACAGTTTCGCATCCCGAACATGCGGTTGCACATCATCGGTGATACTCAACATGATCAACATCAATGCCTTGGCACTAGCCATCTCATATTTTATGAGTTCATCAAGGCTAGTGGGAACTGTCACTGACCCTGTGATGATGCCCCATAATCCTTCAAACTTAAGGATAGTTTGCATCTTTGTTTTCCAGAAGCATAATTTTTCCCTTTAAGTAATTGAGCATTGGAAAGAAGCAACTTCGAGCAGACATTGTAATAAAATAAAATAATATTTATTTACTTATTTATTTCTTGCCAAGAAATATTACAGTCTGTACTCACTGGTGAGAGATACTATCTCATAGATGTTTTCGATACTCACGTGCTGAGAGACGACGATGCTTCATGGGTCGTTTGTCCTTATCTTCAAAGTCTGATTCGTAACCAGCTTCTAGCTCAGCTCGAACTCTTTTCCCTGGAAACTGATGTCGAAAAGAAAATACTCTAGAATTCCTCTTTGAACCAGTTCGTCGAATACAAGGTTGCCGTGTTGCGAAGCTCATTAAGCAAGGAAAAATAGAACCCGGAGATATCTTGAATGTCTTAACGTTGTTCTTGTGCTTGCGAGTCTTCGTTTTAACTCCCGCCAGTCCCGATATTCTCATGCACATTTGACATTCAGCGTTGGCTTGAGAGACTCAATGTTACCTTGGTGGAGGCCTCTTCTTCAGGAAATAATGGCACATCTTTTTCTTAATTATTTAGCAAACATGGCTTTCGATCACCTTTTATTCCTCCCACATCCTCGCATCCACTTCCACGAAAGAAATGAAGAACTAGGTCGAGCCTTTGCACAACGTTGGTCACTGGAATGTGTACACGTCCAAAAACGCCTTCACGTTTGCAATTCAGCACCCATTATCTTCCACGTAGGAGCAACATGTTTTGGTCAAATAAGGGCACAGTTAGTTTGCCAATAAAGAAATGCCTCATCCTCTAAAACATCCACGCAGGTTTGACGATCCTCCACGCAGCATCTAAGGATCACATTTTTGTCTTTTAGCAGAAACTAGAGTAGAATAATTTTTTTATTTCACGCAGTTGTCTTGTCAGCAATTCCCACGCAGCAGTTTCTTCAACAAATTTCACATAGAGACTTCAACCTTCCACGTCCAGCAAAAATAGAAAAAAATTTACCTATCCACGCAGGAAAGAAGTCGCTGGAATCTTTTGCAAGTCACTGACATTTAAATGCAGGCATGTAGGACGCTCCTCCACGCAGCAGTAGATGCGTCCAAGCCTCGCCACGCAGGTTTCAAGAATTTTTGTCTTTTAGCGCAAATAGAAAAAACGCCTCTAAAAGTTCCACGTAGCTTTCTCTTCCTTTCCACGCAGCAAGAAGTATCTATGCCCACATCCAGCTCTCTTCAACGTAGGAATACAAGACTTCAAAATAGATCGCTTCAGTAGATTTTAATTTCTCCAACATTTTCTTTCCACAGCTTCATATTTTCTCTTGCTGATCGCTTTGATACCAGATTGTTAGGAGAAATTAGTGGAGGAAGAATAGAGATCATATATCTCTCATATTATTTTATCAGAAGCACGTTACAAATATATAGGTGAGGAGCATAACAACATTCCCCAAAATGAAAGGAGAGGTTACAAACGGGGAGAGAGAATAATGGGATACACCAAAACAAACTCTCCTAATAATATATAATTATTAGCTATGTAATATATGCCTACAATGCTTAGGAAGGATTAGGGCACCCATGGGCGCTCGATCTTTAATTTTAGGCTTCTTGGTCCACGTAGCACTTAAATATAATTTATTTATTTGAGGTCAATTTTTGTCATTTCCCCTCTCATTCCCCTAGGTACTAGTCATCATGTCGGGTTATTAGTGGCGCAATTTGAACAAGAGATCCCTATATAAGCATAACATACTCACTATCTTATGGGCGAACTATTTACAATCAAGGGCTAGCTATTTATTAATGCAAGGGAATGCATTTGAGCATCACCATCACAAAAACTTCATAGGAAAAGGAATTCTATTATATTCCATCCAATATTTACATTTGCATCTAGCTATTACCCCCTATCTCTATGTCATTGATGCTAGGGCACCTTAGGAATACAATTGCACACAAAAAACACATAGAACTATATTGGGTTTGAGATGTAGTACAACACTTAGTTGTAAGTCCACCCTTGTGGCCACTAACGACACTCGACTCCTTCATATGAATTTTTATTTTTAGGGGTTTGATGCTTTATATGGGGTTTTTCAGTGAATCTTCATTGAGGTTTACGTAATCATCAACAATGGTACTTTGACACTTACGGGACACGAGATCAAGACATTCCAAATATCCAACATTAATTCCATATTTAGAACCCGAGTTGTACTATAGACCAAAGCACCCATACTATAGATCAAGGAACCCACAGTGCCCTAGTCCTCCTTCGGGGCCCCAATCTTGCAAAATAACCATCTAAAACAATTTTATTGGTTATTCCATCATACTTCACTCCATCCGCACATCATCATGTCCAAATCCGATTCATAGCGAGGTAAGTCATTTACAGCTTAGTACCTTATTCCTTCTATTTTATTTATTCCATGTCATTTAAATATCAGAAGAAAATATTTGACATCAATA